>CAWVNO010000433.1:0-427581 GCA_963930645.1 Salticus scenicus
CAAGCAACTAAAAGAGTCTAACTATCGCAGTAAGTTTCAGAATCTGCGGAATATATTCTAGTTTCATAATAACCGCACCGGAAATTTTGCACGGTGAAACTTTGGGCCCGGGGGGCGTTTTTACGCGGACTTTCGGCAGCCGTCCTGCGCTCTCAAAATTTTTTTCGCAGTTTCACATGCCCATCTTCAAACGACGATTCCCAAGCAACTAAAAGAGTCTAACTATCGCAGTAAGTTTCAGAATCTGCGGAATATATTCTAGTTTCATAATAACCGCACCGGAAATTTTGCACGGTGAAACTTTGGGCCCGGGGGGCGTTTTTACGCGGACTTTCGGCAGCCGTCCTGCGCTCTCAAAATTTTTCTCGCAGTTTCACATGCCCATCTTCAAACGACGATTCCCAAGCAACTAAAAGAGTCTAACTATCGCAGTAAGTTTCAGAATCTGCGAAATGTATTCTAGTTTCATAATAACATCACCGGGAATTTTGCACGGTGAAACTTTAGGCCCGGGGGGCGTTTTTACGCGGACTTTCGGCAGCCGTCCTGCGCTCTCAAAATTTTTCTCGCAGTTTCACATGCCCATCTTCAAACGACGATTCCCAAGCAACTAAAAGAGTCTAACTATCGCAATAACTTTCAGAATCTGCGAAATGTATTCTAGTTTCATAATAACCGCACCGGAAATTTTGCACGGTGAAACTTTGGGCCCGGGGGGCGTTTTTACGCGGACTTTCGGCAGCCGTCCTGCGCTCTCAAAATTTTTCTCGCAGTTTCACATGCCCATCTTCAAACGACGATTCCCAAGCAACTAAAAGAGTCTAACTATCGCAGTAAGTTTCAGAATCTGCGGAATATATTCTAGTTTCATAATAACCGCACCGGAAATTTTGCACGGTGAAACTTTGGGCCCGGGGGGCGTTTTTACGCGGACTTTCGGCAGCCGTCCTGCGCTCTCAAAATTTTTCTCGCAGTTTCACATGCCCATCTTCAAACGACGATTCCCAAGCAACTAAAAGAGTCTAACTATCGCAGTAAGTTTCAGAATCTGCGAAATGTATTCTAGTTTCATAATAACATCACCGGGAATTTTGCACGGTGAAACTTTAGGCCCGGGGGGCGTTTTTACGCGGACTTTCGGCAGCCGTCCTGCGCTCTCAAAATTTTTCTCGCAGTTTCACATGCCCATCTTCAAACGACGATTCCCAAGCAACTAAAAGAGTCTAACTATCGCAGTAAGTTTCAGAATCTGCGAAATGTATTCTAGTTTCATAATAACATCACCGGGAATTTTGCACGGTGAAACTTTAGGCCCGGGGGGCGTTTTTACGCGGACTTTCGGCAGCCGTCCTGCGCTCTCAAAATTTTTCTCGCAGTTTCACATGCCCATCTTCAAACGACGATTCCCAAGCAACTAAAAGAGTCTAACTATCGCAATAACTTTCAGAATCTGCGAAATGTATTCTAGTTTCATAATAACCGCACCGGAAATTTTGCACGGTGAAACTTTGGGCCCGGGGGGCGTTTTTACGCGGACTTTCGGCAGCCGTCCTGCGCTCTCAAAATTTTTCTCGCAGTTTCACATGCCCATCTTCAAACGACGATTCCCAAGCAACTAAAAGAGTCTAACTATCGCAGTAAGTTTCAGAATCTGCGGAATATATTCTAGTTTCATAATAACCGCACCGGAAATTTTGCACGGTGAAACTTTGGGCCCGGGGGGCGTTTTTACGCGGACTTTCGGCAGCCGTCCTGCGCTCTCAAAATTTTTCTCGCAGTTTCACATGCCCATCTTCAAACGACGATTCCCAAGCAACTAAAAGAGTCTAACTATCGCAGTAAGTTTCAGAATCTGCGAAATGTATTCTAGTTTCATAATAACATCACCGGGAATTTTGCACGGTGAAACTTTAGGCCCGGGGGGCGTTTTTACGCGGACTTTCGGCAGCCGTCCTGCGCTCTCAAAATTTTTCTCGCAGTTTCACATGCCCATCTTCAAACGACGATTCCCAAGCAACTAAAAGAGTCTAACTATCGCAATAACTTTCAGAATCTGCGAAATGTATTCTAGTTTCATAATAACCGCACCGGAAATTTTGCACGGTGAAACTTTGGGCCCGGGGGGCGTTTTTACGCGGACTTTCGGCAGCCGTCCTGCGCTCTCAAAATTTTTTTCGCAGTTTCACATGCCCATCTTCAAACGACGATTCCCAAGCAACTAAAAGAGTCTAACTATCGCAGTAAGTTTCAGAATCTGCGGAATATATTCTAGTTTCATAATAACCGCACCGGAAATTTTGCACGGTGAAACTTTGGGCCCGGGGGGCGTTTTTACGCGGACTTTCGGCAGCCGTCCTGCGCTCTCAAAATTTTTCTCGCAGTTTCACATGCCCATCTTCAAACGACGATTCCCAAGCAACTAAAAGAGTCTAACTATCGCAGTAAGTTTCAGAATCTGCGAAATGTATTCTAGTTTCATAATAACATCACCGGGAATTTTGCACGGTGAAACTTTAGGCCCGGGGGGCGTTTTTACGCGGACTTTCGGCAGCCGTCCTGCGCTCTCAAAATTTTTCTCGCAGTTTCACATGCCCATCTTCAAACGACGATTCCCAAGCAACTAAAAGAGTCTAACTATCGCAATAACTTTCAGAATCTGCGAAATGTATTCTAGTTTCATAATAACCGCACCGGAAATTTTGCACGGTGAAACTTTGGGCCCGGGGGGCGTTTTTACGCGGACTTTCGGCAGCCGTCCTGCGCTCTCAAAATTTTTCTCGCAGTTTCACATGCCCATCTTCAAACGACGATTCCCAAGCAACTAAAAGAGTCTAACTATCGCAGTAAGTTTCAGAATCTGCGGAATATATTCTAGTTTCATAATAACCGCACCGGAAATTTTGCACGGTGAAACTTTGGGCCCGGGGGGCGTTTTTACGCGGACTTTCGGCAGCCGTCCTGCGCTCTCAAAATTTTTCTCGCAGTTTCACATGCCCATCTTCAAACGACGATTCCCAAGCAACTAAAAGAGTCTAACTATCGCAGTAAGTTTCAGAATCTGCGAAATGTATTCTAGTTTCATAATAACATCACCGGGAATTTTGCACGGTGAAACTTTAGGCCCGGGGGGCGTTTTTACGCAGACTTTCGGCAGCCGTCCTGCGCTCTCAAAATTTTTCTCGCAGTTTCACATGCCCATCTTCAAACGACGATTCCCAAGCAACTAAAAGAGTCTAACTATCGCAATAACTTTCAGAATCTGCGAAATGTATTCTAGTTTCATAATAACATCACCGGGAATTTTGCACGGTGAAACTTTAGGCCCGGGGGGCGTTTTTACGCAGACTTTCGGCAGCCGTCCTGCGCTCTCAAAATTTTTCTCGCAGTTTCACATGCCCATCTTCAAACGACGATTCCCAAGCAACTAAAAGAGTCTAACTATCGCAGTAAGTTTCAGAATCTGCGGAATATATTCTAGTTTCATAATAACCGCACCGGAAATTTTGCACGGTGAAACTTTGGGCCCGGGGGGCGTTTTTACGCGGACTTTCGGCAGCCGTCCTGCGCTCTCAAAATTTTTTTCGCAGTTTCACATGCCCATCTTCAAACGACGATTCCCAAGCAACTAAAAGAGTCTAACTATCGCAGTAAGTTTCAGAATCTGCGGAATATATTCTAGTTTCATAATAACCGCACCGGAAATTTTGCACGGTGAAACTTTGGGCCCGGGGGGCGTTTTTACGCGGACTTTCGGCAGCCGTCCTGCGCTCTCAAAATTTTTCTCGCAGTTTCACATGCCCATCTTCAAACGACGATTCCCAAGCAACTAAAAGAGTCTAACTATCGCAGTAAGTTTCCGAATCTGCGAAATGTATTCTAGTTTCATAATAACATCACCGGGAATTTTGCACGGTGAAACTTTAGGCCCGGGGGGCGTTTTTACGCGGACTTTCGGCAGCCGTCCTGCGCTCTCAAAATTTTTCTCGCAGTTTCACATGCCCATCTTCAAACGACGATTCCCAAGCAACTAAAAGAGTCTAACTATCGCAATAACTTTCAGAATCTGCGAAATGTATTCTAGTTTCATAATAACCGCACCGGAAATTTTGCACGGTGAAACTTTGGGCCCGGGGGGCGTTTTTACGCGGACTTTCGGCAGCCGTCCTGCGCTCTCAAAATTTTTCTCGCAGTTTCACATGCCCATCTTCAAACGACGATTCCCAAGCAACTAAAAGAGTCTAACTATCGCAGTAAGTTTCAGAATCTGCGGAATATATTCTAGTTTCATAATAACCGCACCGGAAATTTTGCACGGTGAAACTTTGGGCCCGGGGGGCGTTTTTACGCGGACTTTCGGCAGCCGTCCTGCGCTCTCAAAATTTTTCTCGCAGTTTCACATGCCCATCTTCAAACGACGATTCCCAAGCAACTAAAAGAGTCTAACTATCGCAGTAAGTTTCAGAATCTGCGAAATGTATTCTAGTTTCATAATAACATCACCGGGAATTTTGCACGGTGAAACTTTAGGCCCGGGGGGCGTTTTTACGCGGACTTTCGGCAGCCGTCCTGCGCTCTCAAAATTTTTCTCGCAGTTTCACATGCCCATCTTCAAACGACGATTCCCAAGCAACTAAAAGAGTCTAACTATCGCAGTAAGTTTCAGAATCTGCGAAATGTATTCTAGTTTCATAATAACATCACCGGGAATTTTGCACGGTGAAACTTTAGGCCCGGGGGGCGTTTTTACGCGGACTTTCGGCAGCCGTCCTGCGCTCTCAAAATTTTTCTCGCAGTTTCACATGCCCATCTTCAAACGACGATTCCCAAGCAACTAAAAGAGTCTAACTATCGCAATAACTTTCAGAATCTGCGAAATGTATTCTAGTTTCATAATAACCGCACCGGAAATTTTGCACGGTGAAACTTTGGGCCCGGGGGGCGTTTTTACGCGGACTTTCGGCAGCCGTCCTGCGCTCTCAAAATTTTTCTCGCAGTTTCACATGCCCATCTTCAAACGACGATTCCCAAGCAACTAAAAGAGTCTAACTATCGCAGTAAGTTTCAGAATCTGCGGAATATATTCTAGTTTCATAATAACCGCACCGGAAATTTTGCACGGTGAAACTTTGGGCCCGGGGGGCGTTTTTACGCGGACTTTCGGCAGCCGTCCTGCGCTCTCAAAATTTTTCTCGCAGTTTCACATGCCCATCTTCAAACGACGATTCCCAAGCAACTAAAAGAGTCTAACTATCGCAGTAAGTTTCAGAATCTGCGAAATGTATTCTAGTTTCATAATAACATCACCGGGAATTTTGCACGGTGAAACTTTAGGCCCGGGGGGCGTTTTTACGCGGACATTCGGCAGCCGTCCTGCGCTCTCAAAATTTTTCTCGCAGTTTCACATGCCCATCTTCAAACGACGATTCCCAAGCAACTAAAAGAGTCTAACTATCGCAATAACTTTCAGAATCTGCGAAATGTATTCTAGTTTCATAATAACCGCACCGGAAATTTTGCACGGTGAAACTTTGGGCCCGGGGGGCGTTTTTACGCGGACTTTCGGCAGCCGTCCTGCGCTCTCAAAATTTTTTTCGCAGTTTCACATGCCCATCTTCAAACGACGATTCCCAAGCAACTAAAAGAGTCTAACTATCGCAGTAAGTTTCAGAATCTGCGGAATATATTCTAGTTTCATAATAACCGCACCGGAAATTTTGCACGGTGAAACTTTGGGCCCGGGGGGCGTTTTTACGCGGACTTTCGGCAGCCGTCCTGCGCTCTCAAAATTTTTCTCGCAGTTTCACATGCCCATCTTCAAACGACGATTCCCAAGCAACTAAAAGAGTCTAACTATCGCAGTAAGTTTCAGAATCTGCGAAATGTATTCTAGTTTCATAATAACATCACCGGGAATTTTGCACGGTGAAACTTTAGGCCCGGGGGGCGTTTTTACGCGGACTTTCGGCAGCCGTCCTGCGCTCTCAAAATTTTTCTCGCAGTTTCACATGCCCATCTTCAAACGACGATTCCCAAGCAACTAAAAGAGTCTAACTATCGCAATAACTTTCAGAATCTGCGAAATGTATTCTAGTTTCATAATAACCGCACCGGAAATTTTGCACGGTGAAACTTTGGGCCCGGGGGGCGTTTTTACGCGGACTTTCGGCAGCCGTCCTGCGCTCTCAAAATTTTTCTCGCAGTTTCACATGCCCATCTTCAAACGACGATTCCCAAGCAACTAAAAGAGTCTAACTATCGCAGTAAGTTTCAGAATCTGCGGAATATATTCTAGTTTCATAATAACCGCACCGGAAATTTTGCACGGTGAAACTTTGGGCCCGGGGGGCGTTTTTACGCGGACTTTCGGCAGCCGTCCTGCGCTCTCAAAATTTTTCTCGCAGTTTCACATGCCCATCTTCAAACGACGATTCCCAAGCAACTAAAAGAGTCTAACTATCGCAGTAAGTTTCAGAATCTGCGAAATGTATTCTAGTTTCATAATAACATCACCGGGAATTTTGCACGGTGAAACTTTAGGCCCGGGGGGCGTTTTTACGCGGACTTTCGGCAGCCGTCCTGCGCTCTCAAAATTTTTCTCGCAGTTTCACATGCCCATCTTCAAACGACGATTCCCAAGCAACTAAAAGAGTCTAACTATCGCAATAACTTTCAGAATCTGCGAAATGTATTCTAGTTTCATAATAACCGCACCGGAAATTTTGCACGGTGAAACTTTGGGCCCGGGGGGCGTTTTTACGCGGACTTTCGGCAGCCGTCCTGCGCTCTCAAAATTTTTTTCGCAGTTTCACATGCCCATCTTCAAACGACGATTCCCAAGCAACTAAAAGAGTCTAACTATCGCAGTAAGTTTCAGAATCTGCGGAATATATTCTAGTTTCATAATAACCGCACCGGAAATTTTGCACGGTGAAACTTTGGGCCCGGGGGGCGTTTTTACGCGGACTTTCGGCAGCCGTCCTGCGCTCTCAAAATTTTTCTCGCAGTTTCACATGCCCATCTTCAAACGACGATTCCCAAGCAACTAAAAGAGTCTAACTATCGCAGTAAGTTTCAGAATCTGCGAAATGTATTCTAGTTTCATAATAACATCACCGGGAATTTTGCACGGTGAAACTTTAGGCCCGGGGGGCGTTTTTACGCGGACTTTCGGCAGCCGTCCTGCGCTCTCAAAATTTTTCTCGCAGTTTCACATGCCCATCTTCAAACGACGATTCCCAAGCAACTAAAAGAGTCTAACTATCGCAATAACTTTCAGAATCTGCGAAATGTATTCTAGTTTCATAATAACCGCACCGGAAATTTTGCACGGTGAAACTTTGGGCCCGGGGGGCGTTTTTACGCGGACTTTCGGCAGCCGTCCTGCGCTCTCAAAATTTTTCTCGCAGTTTCACATGCCCATCTTCAAACGACGATTCCCAAGCAACTAAAAGAGTCTAACTATCGCAGTAAGTTTCAGAATCTGCGGAATATATTCTAGTTTCATAATAACCGCACCGGAAATTTTGCACGGTGAAACTTTGGGCCCGGGGGGCGTTTTTACGCGGACTTTCGGCAGCCGTCCTGCGCTCTCAAAATTTTTTTCGCAGTTTCACATGCCCATCTTCAAAGACGATTCCCAAGCAACTAAAAGAGTCTAACTATCGCAGTAAGTTTCAGAATCTGCGGAATATATTCTAGTTTCATAATAACCGCACCGGAAATTTTGCACGGTGAAACTTTGGGCCCGGGGGGCGTTTTTACGCGGACTTTCGGCAGCCGTCCTGCGCTCTCAAAATTTTTCTCGCAGTTTCACATGCCCATCTTCAAACGACGATTCCCAAGCAACTAAAAGAGTCTAACTATCGCAGTAAGTTTCAGAATCTGCGAAATGTATTCTAGTTTCATAATAACATCACCGGGAATTTTGCACGGTGAAACTTTAGGCCCGGGGGGCGTTTTTACGCGGACTTTCGGCAGCCGTCCTGCGCTCTCAAAATTTTTCTCGCAATTTCACATGCCCATCTTCAAACGACGATTCCCAAGCAACTAAAAGAGTCTAACTATCGCAATAACTTTCAGAATCTGCGAAATGTATTCTAGTTTCATAATAACCGCACCGGAAATTTTGCACGGTGAAACTTTGGGCCCGGGGGGCGTTTTTACGCGGACTTTCGGCAGCCGTCCTGCGCTCTCAAAATTTTTCTCGCAGTTTCACATGCCCATCTTCAAACGACGATTCCCAAGCAACTAAAAGAGTCTAACTATCGCAGTAAGTTTCAGAATCTGCGGAATATATTCTAGTTTCATAATAACCGCACCGGAAATTTTGCACGGTGAAACTTTGGGCCCGGGGGGCGTTTTTACGCGGACTTTCGGCAGCCGTCCTGCGCTCTCAAAATTTTTCTCGCAGTTTCACATGCCCATCTTCAAACGACGATTCCCAAGCAACTAAAAGAGTCTAACTATCGCAGTAAGTTTCAGAATCTGCGAAATGTATTCTAGTTTCATAATAACATCACCGGGAATTTTGCACGGTGAAACTTTAGGCCCGGGGGGCGTTTTTACGCGGACTTTCGGCAGCCGTCCTGCGCTCTCAAAATTTTTCTCGCAGTTTCACATGCCCATCTTCAAACGACGATTCCCAAGCAACTAAAAGAGTCTAACTATCGCAATAACTTTCAGAATCTGCGAAATGTATTCTAGTTTCATAATAACCGCACCGGAAATTTTGCACGGTGAAACTTTGGGCCCGGGGGGCGTTTTTACGCGGACTTTCGGCAGCCGTCCTGCGCTCTCAAAATTTTTTTCGCAGTTTCACATGCCCATCTTCAAACGACGATTCCCAAGCAACTAAAAGAGTCTAACTATCGCAGTAAGTTTCAGAATCTGCGGAATATATTCTAGTTTCATAATAACCGCACCGGAAATTTTGCACGGTGAAACTTTGGGCCCGGGGGGCGTTTTTACGCGGACTTTCGGCAGCCGTCCTGCGCTCTCAAAATTTTTCTCGCAGTTTCACATGCCCATCTTCAAACGACGATTCCCAAGCAACTAAAAGAGTCTAACTATCGCAGTAAGTTTCAGAATCTGCGAAAGGTATTCTAGTTTCATAATAACATCACCGGGAATTTTGCACGGTGAAACTTTAGGCCCGGGGGGCGTTTTTACGCGGACTTTCGGCAGCCGTCCTGCGCTCTCAAAATTTTTCTCGCAGTTTCACATGCCCATCTTCAAACGACGATTCCCAAGCAACTAAAAGAGTCTAACTATCGCAATAACTTTCAGAATCTGCGAAATGTATTCTAGTTTCATAATAACCGCACCGGAAATTTTGCACGGTGAAACTTTGGGCCCGGGGGGCGTTTTTACGCGGACTTTCGGCAGCCGTCCTGCGCTCTCAAATTTTTCTCGCAGTTTCACATGCCCATCTTCAAACGACGATTCCCAAGCAACTAAAAGAGTCTAACTATCGCAGTAAGTTTCAGAATCTGCGGAATATATTCTAGTTTCATAATAACCGCACCGGAAATTTTGCACGGTGAAACTTTGGGCCCGGGGGGCGTTTTTACGCGGACTTTCGGCAGCCGTCCTGCGCTCTCAAAATTTTTCTCGCAGTTTCACATGCCCATCTTCAAACGACGATTCCCAAGCAACTAAAAGAGTCTAACTATCGCAGTAAGTTTCAGAATCTGCGAAATGTATTCTAGTTTCATAATAACATCACCGGGAATTTTGCACGGTGAAACTTTAGGCCCGGGGGGCGTTTTTACGCAGACTTTCGGCAGCCGTCCTGCGCTCTCAAAATTTTTCTCGCAGTTTCACATGCCCATCTTCAAACGACGATTCCCAAGCAACTAAAAGAGTCTAACTATCGCAATAACTTTCAGAATCTGCGAAATGTATTCTAGTTTCATAATAACATCACCGGGAATTTTGCACGGTGAAACTTTAGGCCCGGGGGGCGTTTTTACGCAGACTTTCGGCAGCCGTCCTGCGCTCTCAAAATTTTTCTCGCAGTTTCACATGCCCATCTTCAAACGACGATTCCCAAGCAACTAAAAGAGTCTAACTATCGCAGTAAGTTTCAGAATCTGCGGAATATATTCTAGTTTCATAATAACCGCACCGGAAATTTTGCACGGTGAAACTTTGGGCCCGGGGGGCGTTTTTACGCGGACTTTCGGCAGCCGTCCTGCGCTCTCAAAATTTTTTTCGCAGTTTCACATGCCCATCTTCAAACGACGATTCCCAAGCAACTAAAAGAGTCTAACTATCGCAGTAAGTTTCAGAATCTGCGGAATATATTCTAGTTTCATAATAACCGCACCGGAAATTTTGCACGGTGAAACTTTGGGCCCGGGGGGCGTTTTTACGCGGACTTTCGGCAGCCGTCCTGCGCTCTCAAAATTTTTCTCGCAGTTTCACATGCCCATCTTCAAACGACGATTCCCAAGCAACTAAAAGAGTCTAACTATCGCAGTAAGTTTCAGAATCTGCGAAATGTATTCTAGTTTCATAATAACATCACCGGGAATTTTGCACGGTGAAACTTTAGGCCCGGGGGGCGTTTTTACGCGGACTTTCGGCAGCCGTCCTGCGCTCTCAAAATTTTTCTCGCAGTTTCACATGCCCATCTTCAAACGACGATTCCCAAGCAACTAAAAGAGTCTAACTATCGCAATAACTTTCAGAATCTGCGAAATGTATTCTAGTTTCATAATAACCGCACCGGAAATTTTGCACGGTGAAACTTTGGGCCCGGGGGGCGTTTTTACGCGGACTTTCGGCAGCCGTCCTGCGCTCTCAAAATTTTTCTCGCAGTTTCACATGCCCATCTTCAAACGACGATTCCCAAGCAACTAAAAGAGTCTAACTATCGCAGTAAGTTTCAGAATCTGCGGAATATATTCTAGTTTCATAATAACCGCACCGGAAATTTTGCACGGTGAAACTTTGGGCCCGGGGGGCGTTTTTACGCGGACTTTCGGCAGCCGTCCTGCGCTCTCAAAATTTTTCTCGCAGTTTCACATGCCCATCTTCAAACGACGATTCCCAAGCAACTAAAAGAGTCTAACTATCGCAGTAAGTTTCAGAATCTGCGAAATGTATTCTAGTTTCATAATAACATCACCGGGAATTTTGCACGGTGAAACTTTAGGCCCGGGGGGCGTTTTTACGCGGACTTTCGGCAGCCGTCCTGCGCTCTCAAAATTTTTCTCGCAGTTTCACATGCCCATCTTCAAACGACGATTCCCAAGCAACTAAAAGAGTCTAACTATCGCAGTAAGTTTCAGAATCTGCGAAATGTATTCTAGTTTCATAATAACATCACCGGGAATTTTGCACGGTGAAACTTTAGGCCCGGGGGGCGTTTTTACGCGGACTTTCGGCAGCCGTCCTGCGCTCTCAAAATTTTTCTCGCAGTTTCACATGCCCATCTTCAAACGACGATTCCCAAGCAACTAAAAGAGTCTAACTATCGCAGTAAGTTTCAGAATCTGCGGAATATATTCTAGTTTCATAATAACCGCACCGGAAATTTTGCACGGTGAAACTTTGGGCCCGGGGGGCGTTTTTACGCGGACTTTCGGCAGCCGTCCTGCGCTCTCAAAATTTTTCTCGCAGTTTCACATGCCCATCTTCAAACGACGATTCCCAAGCAACTAAAAGAGTCTAACTATCGCAGTAAGTTTCAGAATCTGCGAAATGTATTCTAGTTTCATAATAACATCACCGGGAATTTTGCACGGTGAAACTTTAGGCCCGGGGGGCGTTTTTACGCGGACTTTCGGCAGCCGTCCTGCGCTCTCAAAATTTTTCTCGCAGTTTCACATGCCCATCTTCAAACGACGATTCCCAAGCAACTAAAAGAGTCTAACTATCGCAATAACTTTCAGAATCTGCGAAATGTATTCTAGTTTCATAATAACCGCACCGGAAATTTTGCACGGTGAAACTTTGGGCCCGGGGGGCGTTTTTACGCGGACTTTCGGCAGCCGTCCTGCGCTCTCAAAATTTTTTTCGCAGTTTCACATGCCCATCTTCAAACGACGATTCCCAAGCAACTAAAAGAGTCTAACTATCGCAGTAAGTTTCAGAATCTGCGGAATATATTCTAGTTTCATAATAACCGCACCGGAAATTTTGCACGGTGAAACTTTGGGCCCGGGGGGCGTTTTTACGCGGACTTTCGGCAGCCGTCCTGCGCTCTCAAAATTTTTCTCGCAGTTTCACATGCCCATCTTCAAACGACGATTCCCAAGCAACTAAAAGAGTCTAACTATCGCAGTAAGTTTCAGAATCTGCGAAAGGTATTCTAGTTTCATAATAACATCACCGGGAATTTTGCACGGTGAAACTTTAGGCCCGGGGGGCGTTTTTACGCGGACTTTCGGCAGCCGTCCTGCGCTCTCAAAATTTTTCTCGCAGTTTCACATGCCCATCTTCAAACGACGATTCCCAAGCAACTAAAAGAGTCTAACTATCGCAATAACTTTCAGAATCTGCGAAATGTATTCTAGTTTCATAATAACCGCACCGGAAATTTTGCACGGTGAAACTTTGGGCCCGGGGGGCGTTTTTACGCGGACTTTCGGCAGCCGTCCTGCGCTCTCAAAATTTTTCTCGCAGTTTCACATGCCCATCTTCAAACGACGATTCCCAAGCAACTAAAAGAGTCTAACTATCGCAGTAAGTTTCAGAATCTGCGGAATATATTCTAGTTTCATAATAACCGCACCGGAAATTTTGCACGGTGAAACTTTGGGCCCGGGGGGCGTTTTTATGCGGACTTTCGTCAGCCGTCCTGCGCTCTCAAAATTTTTCTCGCAGTTTCACATGCCCATCTTCAAACGACGATTCCCAAGCAACTAAAAGAGTCTAACTATCGCAGTAAGTTTCAGAATCTGCGAAATGTATTCTAGTTTCATAATAACATCACCGGGAATTTTGCACGGTGAAACTTTAGGCCCGGGGGGCGTTTTTACGCAGACTTTCGGCAGCCGTCCTGCGCTCTCAAAATTTTTCTCGCAGTTTCACATGCCCATCTTCAAACGACGATTCCCAAGCAACTAAAAGAGTCTAACTATCGCAATAACTTTCAGAATCTGCGAAATGTATTCTAGTTTCATAATAACATCACCGGGAATTTTGCACGGTGAAACTTTAGGCCCGGGGGGCGTTTTTACGCAGACTTTCGGCAGCCGTCCTGCGCTCTCAAAATTTTTCTCGCAGTTTCACATGCCCATCTTCAAACGACGATTCCCAAGCAACTAAAAGAGTCTAACTATCGCAGTAAGTTTCAGAATCTGCGGAATATATTCTAGTTTCATAATAACCGCACCGGAAATTTTGCACGGTGAAACTTTGGGCCCGGGGGGCGTTTTTACGCGGACTTTCGGCAGCCGTCCTGCGCTCTCAAAATTTTTTTCGCAGTTTCACATGCCCATCTTCAAACGACGATTCCCAAGCAACTAAAAGAGTCTAACTATCGCAGTAAGTTTCAGAATCTGCGGAATATATTCTAGTTTCATAATAACCGCACCGGAAATTTTGCACGGTGAAACTTTGGGCCCGGGGGGCGTTTTTACGCGGACTTTCGGCAGCCGTCCTGCGCTCTCAAAATTTTTCTCGCAGTTTCACATGCCCATCTTCAAACGACGATTCCCAAGCAACTAAAAGAGTCTAACTATCGCAGTAAGTTTCAGAATCTGCGAAATGTATTCTAGTTTCATAATAACATCACCGGGAATTTTGCACGGTGAAACTTTAGGCCCGGGGGGCGTTTTTACGCGGACTTTCGGCAGCCGTCCTGCGCTCTCAAAATTTTTCTCGCAGTTTCACATGCCCATCTTCAAACGACGATTCCCAAGCAACTAAAAGAGTCTAACTATCGCAATAACTTTCAGAATCTGCGAAATGTATTCTAGTTTCATAATAACCGCACCGGAAATTTTGCACGGTGAAACTTTGGGCCCGGGGGGCGTTTTTACGCGGACTTTCGGCAGCCGTCCTGCGCTCTCAAAATTTTTCTCGCAGTTTCACATGCCCATCTTCAAACGACGATTCCCAAGCAACTAAAAGAGTCTAACTATCGCAGTAAGTTTCAGAATCTGCGGAATATATTCTAGTTTCATAATAACCGCACCGGAAATTTTGCACGGTGAAACTTTGGGCCCGGGGGGCGTTTTTACGCGGACTTTCGGCAGCCGTCCTGCGCTCTCAAAATTTTTCTCGCAGTTTCACATGCCCATCTTCAAACGACGATTCCCAAGCAACTAAAAGAGTCTAACTATCGCAGTAAGTTTCAGAATCTGCGAAATGTATTCTAGTTTCATAATAACATCACCGGGAATTTTGCACGGTGAAACTTTAGGCCCGGGGGGCGTTTTTACGCGGACTTTCGGCAGCCGTCCTGCGCTCTCAAAATTTTTCTCGCAGTTTCACATGCCCATCTTCAAACGACGATTCCCAAGCAACTAAAAGAGTCTAACTATCGCAGTAAGTTTCAGAATCTGCGAAATGTATTCTAGTTTCATAATAACATCACCGGGAATTTTGCACGGTGAAACTTTAGGCCCGGGGGGCGTTTTTACGCGGACTTTCGGCAGCCGTCCTGCGCTCTCAAAATTTTTCTCGCAGTTTCACATGCCCATCTTCAAACGACGATTCCCAAGCAACTAAAAGAGTCTAACTATCGCAGTAAGTTTCAGAATCTGCGGAATATATTCTAGTTTCATAATAACCGCACCGGAAATTTTGCACGGTGAAACTTTGGGCCCGGGGGGCGTTTTTACGCGGACTTTCGGCAGCCGTCCTGCGCTCTCAAAATTTTTCTCGCAGTTTCACATGCCCATCTTCAAACGACGATTCCCAAGCAACTAAAAGAGTCTAACTATCGCAGTAAGTTTCAGAATCTGCGAAATGTATTCTAGTTTCATAATAACATCACCGGGAATTTTGCACGGTGAAACTTTAGGCCCGGGGGGCGTTTTTACGCGGACTTTCGGCAGCCGTCCTGCGCTCTCAAAATTTTTCTCGCAGTTTCACATGCCCATCTTCAAACGACGATTCCCAAGCAACTAAAAGAGTCTAACTATCGCAATAACTTTCAGAATCTGCGAAATGTATTCTAGTTTCATAATAACCGCACCGGAAATTTTGCACGGTGAAACTTTGGGCCCGGGGGGCGTTTTTACGCGGACTTTCGGCAGCCGTCCTGCGCTCTCAAAATTTTTTTCGCAGTTTCACATGCCCATCTTCAAACGACGATTCCCAAGCAACTAAAAGAGTCTAACTATCGCAGTAAGTTTCAGAATCTGCGGAATATATTCTAGTTTCATAATAACCGCACCGGAAATTTTGCACGGTGAAACTTTGGGCCCGGGGGGCGTTTTTACGCGGACTTTCGGCAGCCGTCCTGCGCTCTCAAAATTTTTCTCGCAGTTTCACATGCCCATCTTCAAACGACGATTCCCAAGCAACTAAAAGAGTCTAACTATCGCAGTAAGTTTCAGAATCTGCGAAATGTATTCTAGTTTCATAATAACATCACCGGGAATTTTGCACGGTGAAACTTTAGGCCCGGGGGGCGTTTTTACGCGGACTTTCGGCAGCCGTCCTGCGCTCTCAAAATTTTTCTCGCAGTTTCACATGCCCATCTTCAAACGACGATTCCCAAGCAACTAAAAGAGTCTAACTATCGCAATAACTTTCAGAATCTGCGAAATGTATTCTAGTTTCATAATAACCGCACCGGAAATTTTGCACGGTGAAACTTTGGGCCCGGGGGGCGTTTTTACGCGGACTTTCGGCAGCCGTCCTGCGCTCTCAAAATTTTTCTCGCAGTTTCACATGCCCATCTTCAAACGACGATTCCCAAGCAACTAAAAGAGTCTAACTATCGCAGTAAGTTTCAGAATCTGCGGAATATATTCTAGTTTCATAATAACCGCACCGGAAATTTTGCACGGTGAAACTTTGGGCCCGGGGGGCGTTTTTACGCGGACTTTCGGCAGCCGTCCTGCGCTCTCAAAATTTTTCTCGCAGTTTCACATGCCCATCTTCAAACGACGATTCCCAAGCAACTAAAAGAGTCTAACTATCGCAGTAAGTTTCAGAATCTGCGAAATGTATTCTAGTTTCATAATAACATCACCGGGAATTTTGCACGGTGAAACTTTAGGCCCGGGGGGCGTTTTTACGCGGACTTTCGGCAGCCGTCCTGCGCTCTCAAAATTTTTCTCGCAGTTTCACATGCCCATCTTCAAACGACGATTCCCAAGCAACTAAAAGAGTCTAACTATCGCAATAACTTTCAGAATCTGCGAAATGTATTCTAGTTTCATAATAACCGCACCGGAAATTTTGCACGGTGAAACTTTGGGCCCGGGGGGCGTTTTTACGCGGACTTTCGGCAGCCGTCCTGCGCTCTCAAAATTTTTTTCGCAGTTTCACATGCCCATCTTCAAACGACGATTCCCAAGCAACTAAAAGAGTCTAACTATCGCAGTAAGTTTCAGAATCTGCGGAATATATTCTAGTTTCATAATAACCGCACCGGAAATTTTGCACGGTGAAACTTTGGGCCCGGGGGGCGTTTTTACGCGGACTTTCGGCAGCCGCCCTGCGCTCTCAAAATTTTTCTCGCAGTTTCACATGCCCATCTTCAAACGACGATTCCCAAGCAACTAAAAGAGTCTAACTATCGCAGTAAGTTTCAGAATCTGCGAAATGTATTCTAGTTTCATAATAACATCACCGGGAATTTTGCACGGTGAAACTTTAGGCCCGGGGGGCGTTTTTACGCGGACTTTGGGCAGCCGTCCTGCGCTCTCAAAATTTTTCTCGCAGTTTCACATGCCCATCTTCAAACGACGATTCCCAAGCAACTAAAAGAGTCTAACTATCGCAATAACTTTCAGAATCTGCGAAATGTATTCTAGTTTCATAATAACCGCACCGGAAATTTTGCACGGTGAAACTTTGGGCCCGGGGGGCGTTTTTACGCGGACTTTCGGCAGCCGTCCTGCGCTCTCAAAATTTTTCTCGCAGTTTCACATGCCCATCTTCAAACGACGATTCCCAAGCAACTAAAAGAGTCTAACTATCGCAGTAAGTTTCAGAATCTGCGGAATATATTCTAGTTTCATAATAACCGCACCGGAAATTTTGCACGGTGAAACTTTGGGCCCGGGGGGCGTTTTTACGCGGACTTTCGGCAGCCGTCCTGCGCTCTCAAAATTTTTTTCGCAGTTTCACATGCCCATCTTCAAAGACGATTCCCAAGCAACTAAAAGAGTCTAACTATCGCAGTAAGTTTCAGAATCTGCGGAATATATTCTAGTTTCATAATAACCGCACCGGAAATTTTGCACGGTGAAACTTTGGGCCCGGGGGGCGTTTTTACGCGGACTTTCGGCAGCCGTCCTGCGCTCTCAAAATTTTTCTCGCAGTTTCACATGCCCATCTTCAAACGACGATTCCCAAGCAACTAAAAGAGTCTAACTATCGCAGTAAGTTTCAGAATCTGCGAAATGTATTCTAGTTTCATAATAACATCACCGGGAATTTTGCACGGTGAAACTTTAGGCCCGGGGGGCGTTTTTACGCGGACTTTCGGCAGCCGTCCTGCGCTCTCAAAATTTTTCTCGCAATTTCACATGCCCATCTTCAAACGACGATTCCCAAGCAACTAAAAGAGTCTAACTATCGCAATAACTTTCAGAATCTGCGAAATGTATTCTAGTTTCATAATAACCGCACCGGAAATTTTGCACGGTGAAACTTTGGGCCCGGGGGGCGTTTTTACGCGGACTTTCGGCAGCCGTCCTGCGCTCTCAAAATTTTTCTCGCAGTTTCACATGCCCATCTTCAAACGACGATTCCCAAGCAACTAAAAGAGTCTAACTATCGCAATAACTTTCAGAATCTGCGAAATGTATTCTAGTTTCATAATAACCGCACCGGAAATTTTGCACGGTGAAACTTTGGGCCCGGGGGGCGTTTTTACGCGGACTTTCGGCAGCGGTCCTGCGCTCTCAAAATTTTTTTCGCAGTTTCACATGCCCATCTTCAAACGACGATTCCCAAGCAACTAAAAGAGTCTAACTATCGCAGTAAGTTTCAGAATCTGCGGAATATATTCTAGTTTCATAATAACCGCACCGGAAATTTTGCACGGTGAAACTTTAGGCCCGGGGGGCGTTTTTACGCGGACTTTCGGCAGCCGTCCTGCGCTCTCAAAATTTTTCTCGCAGTTTCACATGCCCATCTTCAAACGACGATTCCCAAGCAACTAAAAGAGTCTAACTATCGCAGTAAGTTTCAGAATCTGCGAAATGTATTCTAGTTTCATAATAACATCACCGGGAATTTTGCACGGTGAAACTTTAGGCCCGGGGGGCGTTTTTACGCGGACTTTCGGCAGCCGTCCTGCGCTCTCAAAATTTTTCTCGCAGTTTCACATGCCCATCTTCAAACGACGATTCCCAAGCAACTAAAAGAGTCTAACTATCGCAATAACTTTCAGAATCTGCGAAATGTATTCTAGTTTCATAATAACCGCACCGGAAATTTTGCACGGTGAAACTTTGGGCCCGGGGGGCGTTTTTACGCGGACTTTCGGCAGCCGTCCTGCGCTCTCAAAATTTTTCTCGCAGTTTCATATGCCCATCTTCAAACGACGATTCCCAAGCAACTAAAAGAGTCTAACTATCGCAGTAAGTTTCAGAATCTGCGGAATATATTCTAGTTTCATAATAACCGCACCGGAAATTTTGCACGGTGAAACTTTGGGCCCGGGGGGCGTTTTTACGCGGACTTTCGGCAGCCGTCCTGCGCTCTCAAAATTTTTCTCGCAGTTTAACATGCCCATCTTCAAACGACGATTCCCAAGCAACTAAAAGAGTCTAACTATCGCAGTAAGTTTCAGAATCTGCGAAATGTATTCTAGTTTCATAATAACATCACCGGGAATTTTGCACGGTGAAACTTTAGGCCCGGGGGGCGTTTTTACGCGGACTTTCGGCAGCCGTCCTGCGCTCTCAAAATTTTTCTCGCAGTTTCACATGCCCATCTTCAAACGACGATTCCCAAGCAACTAAAAGAGTCTAACTATCGCAATAACTTTCAGAATCTGCGAAATGTATTCTAGTTTCATAATAACCGCACCGGAAATTTTGCACGGTGAAACTTTGGGCCCGGGGGGCGTTTTTACGCGGACTTTCGGCAGCCGTCCTGCGCTCTCAAAATTTTTCTCGCAGTTTCACATGCCCATCTTCAAACGACGATTCCCAAGCAACTAAAAGAGTCTAACTATCGCAGTAAGTTTCAGAATCTGCGAAATGTATTCTAGTTTCATAATAACATCACCGGGAATTTTGCACGGTGAAACTTTAGGCCCGGGGGGCGTTTTTACGCGGACTTTCGGCAGCCGTCCTGCGCTCTCAAAATTTTTCTCGCAGTTTCACATGCCCATCTTCAAACGACGATTCCCAAGCAACTAAAAGAGTCTAACTATCGCAATAACTTTCAGAATCTGCGAAATGTATTCTAGTTTCATAATAACCGCACCGGAAATTTTGCACGGTGAAACTTTAGGCCCGGGGGGCGTTTTTACGCGGACTTTCGGCAGCCGTCCTGCGCTCTCAAAATTTTTCTCGCAGTTTCACATGCCCATCTTCAAACGACGATTCCCAAGCAACTAAAAGAGTCTAACTATCGCAATAACTTTCAGAATCTGCGAAATGTATTCTAGTTTCATAATAACCGCACCGGAAATTTTGCACGGTGAAACTTTGGGCCCGGGGGGCGTATTTACGCGGACTTTCGGCAGCCGTCCTGCGCTCTCAAAATTTTTCTCGCAGTTTCACATGCCCATCTTCAAACGACGATTCCCAAGCAACTAAAAGAGTCTAACTATCGCAATAACTTTCAGAATCTGCGAAATGTATTCTAGTTTCATAATAACCGCACCGGAAATTTTGCACGGTGAAACTTTGGGCCCGGGGGGCGTTTTTACGCGGACTTTCGGCAGCCGTACTGCGCTCTCAAAATTTTTTTCGCAGTTTCACATGCCCATCTTCAAACGACGATTCCCAAGCAACTAAAAGAGTCTAACTATCGCAGTAAGTTTCAGAATCTGCGGAATATATTCTAGTTTCATAATAACCGCACCGGAAATTTTGCACGGTGAAACTTTGGGCCCGTGGGGCGTTTTTACGCGGACTTTCGGCAGCCGTCCTGCGTTCTCAAAATTTTTCTCGCAGTTTCACATGCCCATCTTCAAACGACGATTCCCAAGCAACTAAAAGAGTCTAACTATCGCAGTAAGTTTCAGAATCTGCGAAATGTATTCTAGTTTCATAATAACATCACCGGGAATTTTGCACGGTGAAACTTTAGGCCCGGGGGGCGTTTTTACGCGGACTTTCGGCAGCCGTCCTGCGCTCTCAAAATTTTTCTCGCAGTTTCACATGCCCATCTTCAAACGACGATTCCCAAGCAACTAAAAGAGTCTAACTATCGCAGTAACTTTCAGAATCTGCGAAATGTATTCTAGTTTCATAATAACCGCACCGGAAATTTTGCACGGTGAAACTTTGGGCCCGGGGGGCGTTTTTACGCGGACTTTCGGCAGCCGTCCTGCGCTCTCAAAATTTTTCTCGCAGTTTCACATGCCCATCTTCAAACGACGATTCCCAAGCAACTAAAAGAGTCTAACTATCGCAGTAAGTTTCAGAATCTGCGGAATATATTCTAGTTTCATAATAACCGCACCGGAAATTTTGCACGGTGAAACTTTGGGCCCGGGGGGCGTTTTTACGCGGACTTTCGGCAGCCGTCCTGCGCTCTCAAAATTTTTCTCGCAGTTTCACATGCCCATCTTCAAACGACGATTCCCAAGCAACTAAAAGAGTCTAACTATCGCAGTAAGTTTCAGAATCTGCGAAATGTATTCTAGTTTCATAATAACATCACCGGGAATTTTGCACGGTGAAACTTTAGGCCCGGGGGGCGTTTTTACGCGGACTTTCGGCAGCCGTCCTGCGCTCTCAAAATTTTTCTCGCAGTTTCACATGCCCATCTTCAAACGACGATTCCCAAGCAACTAAAAGAGTCTAACTATCGCAATAACTTTCAGAATCTGCGAAATATATTCTAGTTTCATAATAACCGCACCGGAAATTTTGCACGGTGAAACTTTGGGCCCGGGGGGCGTTTTTACGCGGACTTTCGGCAGCCGTCCTGCGCTCTCAAAATTTTTCTCGCAGTTTCACATGCCCATCTTCAAACGACGATTCCCAAGCAACTAAAAGAGTCTAACTATCGCAGTAAGTTTCAGAATCTGCGAAATGTATTCTAGTTTCATAATAACATCACCGGGAATTTTGCACGGTGAAACTTTAGGCCCGGGGGGCGTTTTTACGCAGACTTTCGGCAGCCGTCCTGCGCTCTCAAAATTTTTCTCGCAGTTTCACATGCCCATCTTCAAACGACGATTCCCAAGCAACTAAAAGAGTCTAACTATCGCAGTAACTTTCAGAATCTGCGAAATGTATTCTAGTTTCATAATAACATCACCGGGAATTTTGCACGGTGAAACTTTAGGCCCGGGGGGCGTTTTTACGCAGACTTTCGGCAGCCGTCCTGCGCTCTCAAAATTTTTCTCGCAGTTTCACATGCCCATCTTCAAACGACGATTCCCAAGCAACTAAAAGAGTCTAACTATCGCAGTAAGTTTCAGAATCTGCGGAATGTATTCTAGTTTCATAATAACCGCACCGGAAATTTTGCACGGTGAAACTTTGGGCCCGGGGGGCGTTTTTACGCGGACTTTCGGCAGCCGTCCTGCGCTCTCAAAATTTTTTTCGCAGTTTCACATGCCCATCTTCAAACGACGATTCCCAAGCAACTAAAAGAGTCTAACTATCGCAGTAAGTTTCAGAATCTGCGGAATATAATTCTAGTTTCATAATAACCGCACCGGAAATTTTGCACGGTGAAACTTTGGGCCCGGGGGGCGTTTTTACGCGGACTTTCGGCAGCCGTCCTGCGCTCTCAAAATTTTTTTCGCAGTTTCACATGCCCATCTTCAAACGACGATTCCCAAGCAACTAAAAGAGTCAAACTATCGCAGTAAGTTTCAGAATCTGCGGAATATATTCTAGTTTCATAATAACCGCACCGGAAATTTTGCACGGTGAAACTTTGGGCCCGGGGGGCGTTTTTACGCGGACTTTCGGCAGCCGTCCTGCGCTCTCAAAATTTTTCTCGCAGTTTCACATGCCCATCTTCAAACGACGATTCCCAAGCAACTAAAAGAGTCTAACTATCGCAGTAAGTTTCAGAATCTGCGAAATGTATTCTAGTTTCATAATAACATCACCGGGAATTTTGCACGGTGAAACTTTAGGCCCGGGGGGCGTTTTTACGCGGACTTTCGGCAGCCGTCCTGCGCTCTCAAAATTTTTCTCGCAGTTTCACATGCCCATCTTCAAACGACGATTCCCAAGCAACTAAAAGAGTCTAACTATCGCAATAACTTTCAGAATCTGCGAAATGTATTCTAGTTTCATAATAACCGCACCGGAAATTTTGCACGGTGAAACTTTGGGCCCGGGGGGCGTTTTTACGCGGACTTTCGGCAGCCGTCCTGCGCTCTCAAAATTTTTCTCGCAGTTTCACATGCCCATCTTCAAACGACGATTCCCAAGCAACTAAAAGAGTCTAACTATCGCAGTAAGTTTCAGAATCTGCGGAATATATTCTAGTTTCATAATAACCGCACCGGAAATTTTGCACGGTGAAACTTTGGGCCCGGGGGGCGTTTTTACGCGGACTTTCGGCAGCCGTCCTGCGCTCTCAAAATTTTTCTCGCAGTTTCACATGCCCATCTTCAAACGACGATTCCCAAGCAACTAAAAGAGTCTAACTATCGCAGTAAGTTTCAGAATCTGCGAAATGTATTCTAGTTTCATAATAACATCACCGGGAATTTTGCACGGTGAAACTTTAGGCCCGGGGGGCGTTTTTACGCGGACTTTCGGCAGCCGTCCTGCGCTCTCAAAATTTTTCTCGCAGTTTCACATGCCCATCTTCAAACGACGATTCCCAAGCAACTAAAAGAGTCTAACTATCGCAATAACTTTCAGAATCTGCGAAATGTATTCTAGTTTCATAATAACCGCACCGGAAATTTTGCACGGTGAAACTTTGGGCCCGGGGGGCGTTTTTACGCGGACTTTCAGCAGCCGTCCTGCGCTCTCAAAATTTTTTTCGCAGTTTCACATGCCCATCTTCAAACGACGATTCCCAAGCAACTAAAAGAGTCTAACTATCGCAGTAAGTTTCAGAATCTGCGGAATGTATTCTAGTTTCATAATAACCGCACCGGAAATTTTGCACGGTGAAACTTTGGGCCCGGGGGGCGTTTTTACGCGGACTTTCGGCAGCCGTCCTGCGCTCTCAAAATTTTTCTCGCAGTTTCACATGCCCATCTTCAAACGACGATTCCCAAGCAACTAAAAGAGTCTAACTATCGCAGTAAGTTTCAGAATCTGCGAAATGTATTCTAGTTTCATAATAACATCACCGGGAATTTTGCACGGTGAAACTTTAGGCCCGGGGGGCGTTTTTACGCGGACTTTCGGCAGCCGTCCTGCGCTCTCAAAATTTTTCTCGCAGTTTCACATGCCCATCTTCAAACGACGATTCCCAAGCAACTAAAAGAGTCTAACTATCGCAGTAAGTTTCAGAATCTGCGGAATATATTCTAGTTTCATAATAACCGCACCGGAAATTTTGCACGGTGAAACTTTGGGCCCGGGGGGCGTTTTTACGCGGACTTTCGGCAGCCGTCCTGCGCTCTCAAAATTTTTCTCGCAGTTTCACATGCCCATCTTCAAACGACGATTCCCAAGCAACTAAAAGAGTCTAACTATCGCAGTAAGTTTCAGAATCTGCGGAATATATTCTAGTTTCATAATAACCGCACCGGAAATTTTGCACGGTGAATCTTTGGGCCCGGGGGGCGTTTTTACGCGGACTTTCGGCAGCCGTCCTGCGCTCTCAAAATTTTTCTCGCAGTTAATGCCCATCTTCAAACGACGATTCCCAAGCAACTAAAAGAGTCTAACTATCGCAGTAAGTTTCAGAATCTGCGAAATGTATTCTAGTTTCATAATAACATCACCGGGAATTTTGCACGGTGAAACTTTAGGCCCGGGGGGCGTTTTTACGCGGACTTTCGGCAGCCGTCCTGCGCTCTCAAAATTTTTCTCGCAGTTTCACATGCCCATCTTCAAACGACGATTCCCAATCAACTAAAAGAGTCTAACTATCGCAATAACTTTCAGAATCTGCGAAATGTATTCTAGTTTCATAATAACCGCACCGGAAATTTTGCACGGTGAAACTTTGGGCCCGGGGGGCGTTTTTACGCGGACTTTCGGCAGCCGTCCTGCGCTCTCAAAATTTTTCTCGCAGTTTCACATGCCCATCTTCAAACGACGATTCCCAAGCAACTAAAAGAGTCTAACTATCGCAGTAAGTTTCAGAATCTGCGGAATATATTCTAGTTTCATAATAACATCACCGGGAATTTTGCACGGTGAAACTTTAGGCCCGGGGGGCGTTTTTACGCAGACTTTCGGCAGCCGTCCTGCGCTCTCAAAATTTTTCTCGCAGTTTCACATGCCCATCTTCAAACGACGATTCCCAAGCAACTAAAAGAGTCTAACTATCGCAATAACTTTCAGAATCTGCGAAATGTATTCTAGTTTCATAATAACATCACCGGGAATTTTGCACGGTGAAACTTTAGGCCCGGGGGGCGTTTTTACGCAGACTTTCGGCAGCCGTCCTGCGCTCTCAAAATTTTTCTCGCAGTTTCACATGCCCATCTTCAAACGACGATTCCCAAGCAACTAAAAGAGTCTAACTATCGCAGTAAGTTTCAGAATCTGCGGAATATATTCTAGTTTCATAATAACCGCACCGGAAATTTTGCACGGTGAAACTTTGGGCCCGGGGGGCGTTTTTACGCGGACTTTCGGCAGCCGTCCTGCGCTCTCAAAATTTTTTTCGCAGTTTCACATGCCCATCTTCAAACGACGATTCCCAAGCAACTAAAAGAGTCTAACTATCGCAGTAAGTTTCAGAATCTGCGGAATATATTCTAGTTTCATAATAACCGCACCGGAAATTTTGCACGGTGAAACTTTGGGCCCGGGGGGCGTTTTTACGCGGACTTTCGGCAGCCGTCCTGCGCTCTCAAAATTTTTCTCGCAGTTTCACATGCCCATCTTCAAACGACGATTCCCAAGCAACTAAAAGAGTCTAACTATCGCAGTAAGTTTCAGAATCTGCGAAATGTATTCTAGTTTCATAATAACATCACCGGGAATTTTGCACGGTGAAACTTTAGGCCCGGGGGGCGTTTTTACGCGGACTTTCGGCAGCCGTCCTGCGCTCTCAAAATTTTTCTCGCAGTTTCACATGCCCATCTTCAAACGACGATTCCCAAGCAACTAAAAGAGTCTAACTATCGCAATAACTTTCAGAATCTGCGAAATGTATTCTAGTTTCATAATAACCGCACCGGAAATTTTGCACGGTGAAACTTTGGGCCCGGGGGGCGTTTTTACGCGGACTTTCGGCAGCCGTCCTGCGCTCTCAAAATTTTTCTCGCAGTTTCACATGCCCATCTTCAAACGACGATTCCCAAGCAACTAAAAGAGTCTAACTATCGCAGTAAGTTTCAGAATCTGCGGAATATATTCTAGTTTCATAATAACCGCACCGGAAATTTTGCACGGTGAAACTTTGGGCCCGGGGGGCGTTTTTACGCGGACTTTCGGCAGCCGTCCTGCGCTCTCAAAATTTTTCTCGCAGTTTCACATGCCCATCTTCAAACGACGATTCCCAAGCAACTAAAAGAGTCTAACTATCGCAGTAAGTTTCAGAATCTGCGAAATGTATTCTAGTTTCATAATAACATCACCGGGAATTTTGCACGGTGACACTTTAGGCCCGGGGGGCGTTTTTACGCGGACATTCGGCAGCCGTCCTGCGCTCTCAAAATTTTTCTCGCAGTTTCACATGCGCATCTTCAAACGACGATTCCCAAGCAACTAAAAGAGTCTAACTATCGCAATAACTTTCAGAATCTGCGAAATGTATTCTAGTTTCATAATAACCGCACCGGAAATTTTGCACGGTGAAACTTTGGGCCCGGGGGGCGTTTTTACGCGGACTTTCGGCAGCCGTCCTGCGCTCTCAAAACTTTTTCGCAGTTTCACATGCCCATCTTCAAACGACGATTCCCAAGCAACTAAAAGAGTCTAACTATCGCAGTAAGTTTCAGAATCTGCGGAATATATTCTAGTTTCATAATAACCGCACCGGAAATTTTGCACGGTGAAACTTTGGGCCCGGGGGGCCGGACTTTCGGCAGCCGTCCTGCGCTCTCAAAATTTTTCTCGCAGTTTCACATGCCCATCTTCAAACGACGATTCCCAAGCAACTAAAAGAGTCTAACTATCGCAGTAAGTTTCAGAATCTGCGAAATGTATTCTAGTTTCATAATAACATCACCGGGAATTTTGCACGGTGAAACTTTAGGCCCGGGGGGCGTTTTTACGCGGACTTTCGGCAGCCGTCCTGCGCTCTCAAAATTTTTCTCGCAGTTTCACATGCCCATCTTCAAACGACGATTCCCAAGCAACTAAAAGAGTCTAACTATCGCAATAACTTTCAGAATCTGCGAAATGTATTCTAGTTTCATAATAACCGCACCGGAAATTTTGCACGGTGAAACTTTGGGCCCGGGGGGCGTTTTTACGCGGACTTTCGGCAGCCGTCCTGCGCTCTCAAAATTTTTCTCGCAGTTTCACATGCCCATCTTCAAACGACGATTCCCAAGCAACTAAAAGAGTCTAACTATCGCAGTAAGTTTCAGAATCTGCGGAATATATTCTAGTTTCATAATAACCGCACCGGAAATTTTGCACGGTGAAACTTTGGGCCCGGGGGGCGTTTTTACGCGGACTTTCGGCAGCCGTCCTGCGCTCTCAAAATTTTTCTCGCAGTTTCACATGCCCATCTTCAAACGACGATTCCCAAGCAACTAAAAGAGTCTAACTATCGCAGTAAGTTTCAGAATCTGCGAAATGTATTCTAGTTTCATAATAACATCACCGGGAATTTTGCACGGTGAAACTTTAGGCCCGGGGGGCGTTTTTACGCGGACTTTCGGCAGCCGTCCTGCGCTCTCAAAATTTTTCTCGCAGTTTCACATGCCCATCTTCAAACGACGATTCCCAAGCAACTAAAAGAGTCTAACTATCGCAATAACTTTCAGAATCTGCGAAATGTATTCTAGTTTCATAATAACCGCACCGGAAATTTTGCACGGTGAAACTTTGGGCCCGGGGGGCGTTTTTACGCGGACTTTCGGCAGCCGTCCTGCGCTCTCAAAATTTTTCTCGCAGTTTCACATGCCCATCTTCAAACGACGATTCCCAAGCAACTAAAAGAGTCTAACTATCGCAGTAAGTTTCAGAATCTGCGGAATATATTCTAGTTTCATAATAACCGCACCGGAAATTTTGCACGGTGAAACTTTGGGCCCGGGGGGCGTTTTTACGCGGACTTTCGGCAGCCGTCCTGCGCTCTCAAAATTTTTCTCGCAGTTTCACATGCCCATCTTCAAACGACGATTCCCAAGCAACTAAAAGAGTCTAACTATCGCAGTAAGTTTCAGAATCTGCGAAATGTATTCTAGTTTCATAATAACATCACGGGAATTTTGCACGGTGAAACTTTAGGCCCGGGGGGCGTTTTTACGCGGACTTTCGGCAGCCGTCCTGCGCTCTCAAAATTTTTCTCGCAGTTTCACATGCCCATCTTCAAACGACGATTCCCAAGCAACTAAAAGAGTCTAACTATCGCAATAACTTTCAGAATCTGCGAAATGTATTCTAGTTTCATAATAACCGCACCGGAAATTTTGCACGGTGAAACTTTGGGCCCGGGGGGCGTTTTTACGCGGACTTTCGGCAGCCGTCCTGCGCTCTCAAAATTTTTTTCGCAGTTTCACATGCCCATCTTCAAACGACGATTCCCAAGCAACTAAAAGAGTCTAACTATCGCAGTAAGTTTCAGAATCTGCGGAATATATTCTAGTTTCATAATAACCGCACCGGAAATTTTGCACGGTGAAACTTTGGGCCCGGGGGGCGTTTTTACGCGGACTTTCGGCAGCCGTCCTGCGCTCTCAAAATTTTTCTCGCAGTTTCACATGCCCATCTTCAAACGACGATTCCCAAGCAACTAAAAGAGTCTAACTATCGCAGTAAGTTTCAGAATCTGCGGAATATATTCTAGTTTCATAATAACCGCACCGGAAATTTTGCACGGTGAAACTTTGGGCCCGGGGGGCGTTTTTACGCGGACTTTCGGCAGCCGTCCTGCGCTCTCAAAATTTTTTTCGCAGTTTCACATGCCCATCTTCAAACGACGATTCCCAAGCAACTAAAAGAGTCTAACTATCGCAATAACTTTCAGAATCTGCGAAATGTATTCTAGTTTCATAATAACCGCACCGGAAATTTTGCACGGTGAAACTTTGGGCCCGGGGGGCGTTTTTACGCGGACTTTCGGCAGCCGTCCTGCGCTCTCAAAAATTTTTTCGCAGTTTCACATGCCCATCTTCAAACGACGATTCCCAAGCAACTAAAAGAGTCTAACTATCGCAGTAAGTTTCAGAATCTGCGAAATGTATTCTAGTTTCATAATAACATCACGGGAATTTTGCACGGTGAAACTTTAGGCCCGGGGGGCGTTTTTACGCGGACTTTCGGCAGCCGTCCTGCGCTCTCAAAATTTTTCTCGCAGTTTCACATGCCCATCTTCAAACGACGATTCCCAAGCAACTAAAAGAGTCTAACTATCGCAGTAAGTTTCAGAATCTGCGAAATGTATTCTAGTTTCATAATAACATCACGGGAATTTTGCACGGTGAAACTTTAGGCCCGGGGGGCGTTTTTACGCGGACTTTCGGCAGCCGTCCTGCGCTCTCAAAATTTTTCTCGCAGTTTCACATGCCCATCTTCAAACGACGATTCCCAAGCAACTAAAAGAGTCTAACTATCGCAATAACTTTCAGAATCTGCGAAATGTATTCTAGTTTCATAATAACCGCACCGGAAATTTTGCACGGTGAAACTTTGGGCCCGGGGGGCGTTTTTACGCGGACTTTCGGCAGCCGTCCTGCGCTCTCAAAATTTTTTTCGCAGTTTCACATGCCCATCTTCAAACGACGATTCCCAAGCAACTAAAAGAGTCTAACTATCGCAGTAAGTTTCAGAATCTGCGGAATATATTCTAGTTTCATAATAACCGCACCGGAAATTTTGCACGGTGAAACTTTGGGCCCGGGGGGCGTTTTTACGCGGACTTTCGGCAGCCGTCCTGCGCTCTCAAAATTTTTCTCGCAGTTTCACATGCCCATCTTCAAACGACGATTCCCAAGCAACTAAAAGAGTCTAACTATCGCAGTAAGTTTCAGAATCTGCGAAATGTATTCTAGTTTCATAATAACATCACCGGGAATTTTGCACGGTGAAACTTTGGGCCCGGGGGGCGTTTTTACGCGGACTTTCGGCAGCCGTCCTGCGCTCTCAAAATTTTTCTCGCAGTTTCACATGCCCATCTTCAAACGACGATTCCCAAGCAACTAAAAGAGTCTAACTATCGCAATAACTTTCAGAATCTGCGAAATGTATTCTAGTTTCATAATAACCGCACCGGAAATTTTGCACGGTGAAACTTTGGGCCCGGGGGCGTTTTTACGCGGACTTTCGGCAGCCGTCCTGCGCTCTCAAAATTTTTCTCGCAGTTTCACATGCCCATCTTCAAACGACGATTCCCAAGCAACTAAAAGAGTCTAACTATCGCAGTAAGTTTCAGAATCTGCGGAATATATTCTAGTTTCATAATAACCGCACCGGAAATTTTGCACGGTGAAACTTTGGGCCCGGGGGGCGTTTTTACGCGGACTTTCGGCAGCCGTCCTGCGCTCTCAAAATTTTTCTCGCAGTTTCACATGCCCATCTTCAAACGACGATTCCCAAGCAACTAAAAGAGTCTAACTATCGCAGTAAGTTTCAGAATCTGCGAAATGTATTCTAGTTTCATAATAACATCACCGGGAATTTTGCACGGTGAAACTTTAGGCCCGGGGGGCGTTTTTACGCGGACTTTCGGCAGCCGTCCTGCGCTCTCAAAATTTTTCTCGCAGTTTCACATGCCCATCTTCAAACGACGATTCCCAAGCAACTAAAAGAGTCTAACTATCGCAATAACTTTCAGAATCTGCGAAATGTTTTCTAGTTTCATAATAACCGCACCGGAAATTTTGCACGGTGAAACTTTGGGCCCGGGGGGCGTTTTTACGCGGACTTTCGGCAGCCGTCCTGCGCTCTCAAAAATTTTTTCGCAGTTTCACATGCCCATCTTCAAACGACGATTCCCAAGCAACTAAAAGAGTCTAACTATCGCAGTAAGTTTCAGAATCTGCGGAATATATTCTAGTTTCATAATAACCGCACCGGAAATTTTGCACGGTGAAACTTTGGGCCCGGGGGGCGTTTTTACGCGGACTTTCGGCAGCCGTCCTGCGCTCTCAAAATTTTTCTCGCAGTTTCACATGCCCATCTTCAAACGACGATTCCCAAGCAACTAAAAGAGTCTAACTATCGCAGTAAGTTTCAGAATCTGCGAAATGTATTCTAGTTTCATAATAACATCACCGGGAATTTTGCACGGTGAAACTTTAGGCCCGGGGGGCGTTTTTACGCGGACTTTCGGCAGCCGTCCTGCGCTCTCAAAATTTTTCTCGCAGTTTCACATGCCCATCTTCAAACGACGATTCCCAAGCAACTAAAAGAGTCTAACTATCGCAATAACTTTCAGAATCTGCGAAATGTATTCTAGTTTCATAATAACATCACCGGGAATTTTGCACGGTGAAACTTTAGGCCCGGGGGGCGTTTTTACGCAGACTTTCGGCAGCCGTCCTGCGCTCTCAAAATTTTTCTCGCAGTTTCACATGCCCATCTTCAAACGACGATTCCAAAGCAACTAAAAGAGTCTAACTATCGCAGTAAGTTTCAGAATCTGCGGAATATATTCTAGTTTCATAATAACCGCACCGGAAATTTTGCACGGTGAAACTTTGGGCCCGGGGGGCGTTTTTACGCGGACTTTCGGCAGCCGTCCTGCGCTCTCAAATTTTTTTTCGCAGTTTCACATGCCCATCTTTAAACGACGATTCCCAAGCAACTAAAAGAGTCTAACTATCGCAGTAAGTTTCAGAATCTGCGGAATATATTCTAGTTTCATAATAACCGCACCGGAAATTTTGCACGGTGAAACTTTGGGCCCGGGGGGCGTTTTTACGCGGACTTTCGGCAGCCGTCCTGCGCTCTCAAAATGTTTCTCGCAGTTTCACATGCCCATCTTCAAACGACGATTCCCAAGCAACTAAAAGAGTCTAACTATCGCAGTAAGTTTCAGAATCTGCGAAATGTATTCTAGTTTCATAATAACATCACCGGGAATTTTGCACGGTGAAACTTTAGGCCCGGGGGGCGTTTTTACGCGGACTTTCGGCAGCCGTCCTGCGCTCTCAAAATTTTTCTCGCAGTTTCACATGCCCATCTTCAAACGACGATTCCCAAGCAACTAAAAGAGTCTAACTATCGCAATAACTTTCAGAATCTGCGAAATGTATTCTAGTTTCATAATAACATCACCGGGAATTTTGCACGGTGAAACTTTAGGCCCGGGGGGCGTTTTTACGCAGACTTTCGGCAGCCGTCCTGCGCTCTCAAAATTTTTCTCGCAGTTTCACATGCCCATCTTCAAACGACGATTCCCAAGCAACTAAAAGAGTCTAACTATCGCAATAACTTTCAGAATCTGCGAAATGTATTCTAGTTTCATAATAACCGCACCGGAAATTTTGCACGGTGAAACTTTGGGCCCGGGGGGCGTTTTTACGCGGACTTTCGGCAGCCGTCCTGCGCTCTCAAAATTTTTCTCGCAGTTTCACATGCCCATCTTCAAACGACGATTCCCAAGCAACTAAAAGAGTCTAACTATCGCAGTAAGTTTCAGAATCTGCGAAATGTATTCTAGTTTCATAATAACATCACCGGGAATTTTGCACGGTGAAACTTTAGGCCCGGGGGGCGTTTTTACGCGGACTTTCGGCAGCCGTCCTGCGCTCTCAAAATTTTTCTCGCAGTTTCACATGCCCATCTTCAAACGACGATTCCCAAGCAACTAAAAGAGTCTAACTATCGCAATAACTTTCAGAATCTGCGAAATGTATTCTAGTTTCATAATAACCGCCCCGGAAATTTTGCACGGTGAAACTTTGGGCCCGGGGGGCGTTTTTACGCGGACTTTCGGCAGCCGTCCTGCGCTCTCAAAATTTTTCTCGCAGTTTCACATGCCCATCTTCAAACGACGATTCCCAAGCAACTAAAAGAGTCTAACTATCGCAGTAAGTTTTAGAATCTGCGGAATATATTCTAGTTTCATAATAACCGCACCGGAAATTTTGCACGGTGAAACTTTGGGCCCGGGGGGCGTTTTTACGCGGACTTTCGGCAGCCGTCCTGCGCTCTCAAAATTTTTCTCGCAGTTTCACATGCCCATCTTCAAACGACGATTCCCAAGCAACTAAAAGAGTCTAACTATCGCAGTAAGTTTCAGAATCTGCGAAATGTATTCTAGTTTCATAATAACATCACCGGGAATATTGCACGGTGAAACTTTAGGCCCGGGGGGCGTTTTTACGCGGACTTTCGGCAGCCGTCCTGCGCTCTCAAAATTTTTCTCGCAGTTTCACATGCCCATCTTCAAACGACGATTCCCAAGCAACTAAAAGAGTCTAACTATCGCAATAACTTTCAGAATCTGCGAAATGTATTCTAGTTTCATAATAACATCACCGGGAATTTTGCACGGTGAAACTTTAGGCCCGGGGGGCGTTTTTACGCAGACTTTCGGCAGCCGTCCTGCGCTCTCAAAATTTTTCTCGCAGTTTCACATGCCCATCTTCAAACGACGATTCCCAAGCAACTAAAAGAGTCTAACTATCGCAGTAAGTTTCAGAATCTGCGGAATATATTCTAGTTTCATAATAACCGCACCGGAAATTTTGCACGGTGAAACTTTGGGCCCGGGGGGCGTTTTTACGCGGACTTTCGGCAGCCGTCCTGCGCTCTCAAAATTGTTTTCGCAGTTTCACATGCCCATCTTCAAACGACGATTCCCAAGCAACTAAAAGAGTCTAACTATCGCAGTAAGTTTCAGAATCTGCGGAATATATTCTAGTTTCATAATAACCGCACCGGAAATTTTGCACGGTGAAACTTTGGGCCCGGGGGGCGTTTTTACGCGGACTTTCGGCAGCCGTCCTGCGCTCTCAAAATTTTTTTCGCAGTTTCACATGCCCATCTTCAAACGACGATTCCCAAGCAACTAAAAGAGTCTAACTATCGCAATAACTTTCAGAATCTGCGAAATGTATTCTAGTTTCATAATAACATCACCGGGAATTTTGCACGGTGAAACTTTAGGCCCGGGGGGCGTTTTTACGCAGACTTTCGGCAGCCGTCCTGCGCTCTCAAAATTTTTCTCGCAGTTTCACATGCCCATCTTCAAACGACGATTCCCAAGCAACTAAAAGAGTCTAACTATCGCAGTAAGTTTCAGAATCTGCGGAATATATTCTAGTTTCATAATAACCGCACCGGAAATTTTGCACGGTGAAACTTTGGGCCCGGGGGGCGTTTTTACGCGGACTTTCGGCAGCCGTCCTGCGCTCTCAAAATTTTTTTCGCAGTTTCACATGCCCATCTTCAAACGACGATTCCCAAGCAACTAAAAGAGTCTAACTATCGCAGTAAGTTTCAGAATCTGCGGAATATATTCTAGTTTCATAATAACCGCACCGGAAATTTTGCACGGTGAAACTTTGGGCCCGGGGGGCGTTTTTACGCGGACTTTCGGCAGCCGTCCTGCGCTCTCAAAATTTTTCTCGCAGTTTCACATGCCCATCTTCAAACGACGATTCCCAAGCAACTAAAAGAGTCTAACTATCGCAGTAAGTTTCAGAATCTGCGAAATGTATTCTAGTTTCATAATAACATCACCGGGAATTTTGCACGGTGAAACTTTAGGCCCGGGGGGCGTTTTTACGCGGACTTTCGGCAGCCGTCCTGCGCTCTCAAAATTTTTCTCGCAGTTTCACATGCCCATCTTCAAACGACGATTCCCAAGCAACTAAAAGAGTCTAACTATCGCAATAACTTTCAGAATCTGCGAAATGTATTCTAGTTTCATAATAACATCACCGGGAATTTTGCACGGTGAAACTTTAGGCCCGGGGGGCGTTTTTACGCAGACTTTCGGCAGCCGTCCTGCGCTCTCAAAATTTTTCTCGCAGTTTCACATGCCCATCTTCAAACGACGATTCCCAAGCAACTAAAAGAGTCTAACTATCGCAGTAAGTTTCAGAATCTGCGGAATATATTCTAGTTTCATAATAACCGCACCGGAAATTTTGCACGGTGAAACTTTGGGCCCGGGGGGCGTTTTTACGCGGACTTTCGGCAGCCGTCCTGCGCTCTCAAAATTTTTTTCGCAGTTTCACATGCCCATCTTCAAACGACGATTCCCAAGCAACTAAAAGAGTCTAACTATCGCAGTAAGTTTCAGAATCTGCGGAATATATTCTAGTTTCATAATAACCGCACCGGAAATTTTGCACGGTGAAACTTTGGGCCCGGGGGGCGTTTTTACGCGGACTTTCGGCAGCCGTCCTGCGCTCTCAAAATTTTTCTCGCAGTTTCACATGCCCATCTTCAAACGACGATTCCCAAGCAACTAAAAGAGTCTAACTATCGCAGTAAGTTTCAGAATCTGCGAAATGTATTCTAGTTTCATAATAACATCACCGGGAATTTTGCACGGTGAAACTTTGGCCCGGGGGGCGTTTTTACGCGGACTTTCGGCAGCCGTCCTGCGCTCTCAAAATTTTTCTCGCAGTTTCACATGCCCATCTTCAAACGACGATTCCCAAGCAACTAAAAGAGTCTAACTATCGCAATAACTTTCAGAATCTGCGAAATCTATTCTAGTTTCATAATAACATCACCGGGAATTTTGCACGGTGAAACTTTAGGCCCGGGGGGCGTTTTTACGCAGACTTTCGGCAGCCGTCCTGCGCTCTCAAAATTTTTCTCGCAGTTTCACATGCCCATCTTCAAACGACGATTCCCAAGCAACTAAAAGAGTCTAACTATCGCAGTAAGTTTCAGAATCTGCGAAATGTATTCTAGTTTCATAATAACATCACCGGGAATTTTGCACGGTGAAACTTTAGGCCCGGGGGGCGTTTTTACGCAGACTTTCGGCAGCCGTCCTGCGCTCTCAAAATTTTTCTCGCAGTTTCACATGCCCATCTTCAAACGACGATTCCCAAGCAACTAAAAGAGTCTAACTATCGCAGTAAGTTTCAGAATCTGCGAAATGTATTCTAGTTTCATAATAACATCACCGGGAATTTTGCACGGTGAAACTTTAGGCCCGGGGGGCGTTTTTACGCAGACTTTCGGCAGCCATCCTGCGCTCTCAAAATTTTTCTCGCAGTTTCACATGCCCATCTTCAAACGACGATTCCCAAGCAACTAAAAGAGTCTAACTATCGCAGTAAGTTTCAGAATCTGCGAAATGTATTCTAGTTTCATAATAACATCACCGGGAATTTTGCACGGTGAAACTTTAGGCCCGGGGGGCGTTTTTACGCAGACTTTCGGCAGCCATCCTGCGCTCTCAAAATTTTTCTCGCAGTTTCACATGCCCATCTTCAAACGACGATTCCCAAGCAACTAAAAGAGTCTAACTATCGCAGTAAGTTTCAGAATCTGCGGAATATATTCTAGTTTCATAATAACCGCACCGGAAATTTTGCACGGTGAATCTTTGGGCCCGGGGGGCGTTTTTACGCGGACTTTCGGCAGCCGTCCTGCGCTCTCAAAATTTTTCTCGCAGTTTCACATGCCCATCTTCAAACGACGATTCCCAAGCAACTAAAAGAGTCTAACTATCGCAGTAAGTTTCAGAATCTGCGAAATGTATTCTAGTTTCATAATAACATCACCGGGAATTTTGCACGGTGAAACTTTAGGCCCGGGGGGCGTTTTTACGCGGACTTTCGGCAGCCGTCCTGCGCTCTCAAAATTTTTCTCGCAGTTTCACATGCCCATCTTCAAACGACGATTCCCAAGCAACTAAAAGAGTCTAACTATCGCAATAACTTTCAGAATCTGCGAAATGTATTCTAGTTTCATAATAACATCACCGGGAATTTTGCACGGTGAAACTTTAGGCCCGGGGAGCGTTTTTACGCAGACTTTCGGCAGCCGTCCTGCGCTCTCAAAATTTTTCTCGCAGTTTCACATGCCCATCTTCAAACGACGATTCCCAAGCAACTAAAAGAGTCTAACTATCGCAGTAAGTTTCAGAATCTGCGGAATATATTCTAGTTTCATAATAACCGCACCGGAAATTTTGCACGGTGAAACTTTGGGCCCGGGGGGCGTTTTTACGCGGACTTTCGGCAGCCGTCCTGCGCTCTCAAAATTTTTTTCGCAGTTTCACATGCCCATCTTCAAACGACGATTCCCAAGCAACTAAAAGAGTCTAACTATCGCAGTAAGTTTCAGAATCTGCGGAATATATTCTAGTTTCATAATAACCGCACCGGAAATTTAGCACGGTGAAACTTTGGGCCCGGGGGGCGTTTTTACGCGGACTTTCGGCAGCCGTCCTGCGCTCTCAAAATTTTTCTCGCAGTTTCACATGCCCATCTTCAAACGACGATTCCCAAGCAACTAAAAGAGTCTAACTATCGCAGTAAGTTTCAGAATCTGCGAAATGTATTCTAGTTTCATAATAACATCACCGGGAATTTTGCACGGTGAAACTTTAGGCCCGGGGGGCGTTTTTACGCGGACTTTCGGCAGCCGTCCTGCGCTCTCAAAATTTTTCTCGCAGTTTCACATGCCCATCTTCAAACGACGATTCCCAAGCAACTAAAAGAGTCTAACTATCGCAATAACTTTCAGAATCTGCGAAATGTATTCTAGTTTCATAATAACATCACCGGGAATTTTGCACGGTGAAACTTTAGGCCCGGGGGGCGTTTTTACGCAGACTTTCGGCAGCCGTCCTGCGCTCTCAAAATTTTTCTCGCAGTTTCACATGCCCATCTTCAAACGACGATTCCCAAGCAACTAAAAGAGTCTAACTATCGCAGTAAGTTTCAGAATCTGCGGAATATATTCTAGTTTCATAATAACCGCACCGGAAATTTTGCACGGTGAAACTTTGGGCCCGGGGGGCGTTTTTACGCGGACTTTCGGCAGCCGTCCTGCGCTCTCAAAATTTTTTTCGCAGTTTCACATGCCCATCTTCAAACGACGATTCCCAAGCAACTAAAAGAGTCTAACTATCGCAGTAAGTTTCAGAATCTGCGGAATATATTCTAGTTTCATAATAACCGCACCGGAAATTTTGCACGGTGAATCTTTGGGCCCGGGGGGCGTTTTTACGCGGACTTTCGGCAGCCGTCCTGCGCTCTCAAAATTTTTCTCGCAGTTTCACATGCCCATCTTCAAACGACGATTCCCAAGCAACTAAAAGAGTCTAACTATCGCAGTAAGTTTCAGAATCTGCGAAATGTATTCTAGTTTCATAATAACATCACCGGGAATTTTGCACGGTGAAACTTTAGGCCCGGGGGGCGTTTTTACGCGGACTTTCGGCAGCCGTCCTGCGCTCTCAAAATTTTTCTCGCAGTTTCACATGCCCATCTTCAAACGACGATTCCCAAGCAACTAAAAGAGTCTAACTATCGCAGTAAGTTTCAGAATCTGCGGAATATATTCTAGTTTCATAATAACCGCACCGGAAATTTTGCACGGTGAAACTTTGGGCCCGGGGGGCGTTTTTACGCGGACTTTCGGCAGCCGTCCTGCGCTCTCAAATTTTTTTTCGCAGTTTCACATGCCCATCTTCAAACGACGATTCCCAAGCAACTAAAAGAGTCTAACTATCGCAGTAAGTTTCAGAATCTGCGGAATATATTCTAGTTTCATAATAACCGCACCGGAAATTTTGCACGGTGAAACTTTGGGCCCGGGGGGCGTTTTTACGCGGACTTTCGGCAGCCGTCCTGCGCTCTCAAAATTTTTCTCGCAGTTTCACATGCCCATCTTCAAACGACGATTCCCAAGCAACTAAAAGAGTCTAACTATCGCAATAACTTTCAGAATCTGCGAAATGTATTCTAGTTTCATAATAACATCACCGGGAATTTTGCACGGTGAAACTTTAGGCCCGGGGGGCGTTTTTACGCAGACTTTCGGCAGCCGTCCTGCGCTCTCAAAATTTTTCTCGCAGTTTCACATGCCCATCTTCAAACGACGATTCCCAAGCAACTAAAAGAGTCTAACTATCGCAGTAAGTTTCAGAATCTGCGGAATATATTCTAGTTTCATAATAACCGCACCGGAAATTTTGCACGGTGAAACTTTGGGCCCGGGGGGCGTTTTTACGCGGACTTTCGGCAGCCGTCCTGCGCTCTCAAAAATTTTTTCGCAGTTTCACATGCCCATCTTCAAACGACGATTCCCAAGCAACTAAAAGAGTCTAACTATCGCAGTAAGTTTCAGAATCTGCGGAATATATTCTAGTTTCATAATAACCGCACCGGAAATTTTGCACGGTGAAACTTTGGGCCCGGGGGGCGTTTTTACGCGGACTTTCGGCAGCCGTCCTGCGCTCTCAAAATTTTTCTCGCAGTTTCACATGCCCATCTTCAAACGACGATTCCCAAGCAACTAAAAGAGTCTAACTATCGCAGTAAGTTTCAGAATCTGCGAAATGTATTCTAGTTTCATAATAACATCACCGGGAATTTTGCACGGTGAAACTTTAGGCCCGGGGGGCGTTTTTACGCGGACTTTCGGCAGCCGTCCTGCGCTCTCAAAATTTTTCTCGCAGTTTCACATGCCCATCTTCAAACGACGATTCCCAAGCAACTAAAAGAGTCTAACTATCGCAATAACTTTCAGAATCTGCGAAATGTATTCTAGTTTCATAATAACATCACCGGGAATTTTGCACGGTGAAACTTTAGGCCCGGGGGGCGTTTTTACGCAGACTTTCGGCAGCCGTCCTGCGCTCTCAAAATTTTTCTCGCAGTTTCACATGCCCATCTTCAAACGACGATTCCCAAGCAACTAAAAGAGTCTAACTATCGCAGTAAGTTTCAGAATCTGCGGAATATATTCTAGTTTCATAATAACCGCACCGGAAATTTTGCACGGTGAAACTTTGGGCCCGGGAGGCGTTTTTACGCGGACTTTCGGCAGCCGTCCTGCGCTCTCAAAATTTTTTTCGCAGTTTCACATGCCCATCTTCAAACGACGATTCCCAAGCAACTAAAAGAGTCTAACTATCGCAGTAAGTTTCAGAATCTGCGGAATATATTCTAGTTTCATAATAACCGCACCGGAAATTTTGCACGGTGAAACTTTGGGCCCGGGGGGCGTTTTTACGCGGACTTTCGGCAGCCGTCCTGCGCTCTCAAAATTTTTCTCGCAGTTTCACATGCCCATCTTCAAACGACGATTCCCAAGCAACTAAAAGAGTCTAACTATCGCAGTAAGTTTCAGAATCTGCGAAATGTATTCTAGTTTCATAATAACATCACCGGGAATTTTGCACGGTGAAACTTTAGGCCCGGGGGGCGTTTTTACGCGGACTTTCGGCAGCCGTCCTGCGCTCTCAAAATTTTTCTCGCAGTTTCACATGCCCATCTTCAAACGACGATTCCCAAGCAACTAAAAGAGTCTAACTATCGCAATAACTTTCAGAATCTGCGAAATGTATTCTAGTTTCATAATAACATCACCGGGAATTTTGCACGGTGAAACTTTAGGCCCGGGGGGCGTTTTTACGCAGACTTTCGGCAGCCGTCCTGCGCTCTCAAAATTTTTCTCGCAGTTTCACATGCCCATCTTCAAACGACGATTCCCAAGCAACTAAAAGAGTCTAACTATCGCAGTAAGTTTCAGAATCTGCGGAATATATTCTAGTTTCATAATAACCGCACCGGAAATTTTGCACGGTGAAACTTTGGGCCCGGGGGGCGTTTTTACGCGGACTTTCGGCAGCCGTCCTGCGCTCTCAAAATTTTTTTCGCAGTTTCACATGCCCATCTTCAAACGACGATTCCCAAGCAACTAAAAGAGTCTAACTATCGCAGTAAGTTTCAGAATCTGCGGAATATATTCTAGTTTCATAATAACCGCACCGGAAATTTTGCACGGTGAAACTTTGGGCCCGGGGGGCGTTTTTACGCGGACTTTCGGCAGCCGTCCTGCGCTCTCAAAATTTTTCTCGCAGTTTCACATGCCCATCTTCAAACGACGATTCCCAAGCAACTAAAAGAGTCTAACTATCGCAGTAAGTTTCAGAATCTGCGAAATGTATTCTAGTTTCATAATAACATCACCGGGAATTTTGCACGGTGAAACTTTAGGCCCGGGGGGCGTTTTTACGCGGACTTTCGGCAGCCGTCCTGCGCTCTCAAAATTTTTCTCGCAGTTTCACATGCCCATCTTCAAACGACGATTCCCAAGCAACTAAAAGAGTCTAACTATCGCAATAACTTTCAGAATCTGCGAAATGTATTCTAGTTTCATAATAACATCACCGGGAATTTTGCACGGTGAAACTTTAGGCCCGGGGGGCGTTTTTACGCAGACTTTCGGCAGCCGTCCTGCGCTCTCAAAATTTTTCTCGCAGTTTCACATTCCCATCTTCAAACGACGATTCCCAAGCAAATAAAAGAGTCTAACTGTCGCAGTAAGTTTCAGAATCTGCGGAATATATTCTAGTTTCATAATAACCGCACCGGAAATTTTGCACGGTGAAACTTTGGGCCCGGGGGGCGTTTTTACGCGGACTTTCGGCAGCCGTCCTGAGCTCTCAAAATTTTTTTCGCAGTTTCACATGCCCATCTTCAAACGACGATTCCCAAGCAACTAAAAGAGTCTAACTATCGCAGTAAGTTTCAGAATCTGCGGAATATATTCTAGTTTCATAATAACCGCACCGGAAATTTTGCACGGTGAAACTTTGGGCCCGGGGGGCGTTTTTACGCGGACTTTCGGCAGCCGTCCTGCGCTCTCAAAATTTTTCTCGCAGTTTCACATGCCCATCTTCAAACGACGATTCCCAAGCAACTAAAAGAGTCTAACTATCGCAGTAAGTTTCAGAATCTGCGAAATGTATTCTAGTTTCATAATAACATCACCGGGAATTTTGCACGGTGAAACTTTAGGCCCGGGGGGCGTTTTTACGCGGACTTTCGGCAGCCGTCCTGCGCTCTCAAAATTTTTCTCGCAGTTTCACATGCCCATCTTCAAACGACGATTCCCAAGCAACTAAAAGAGTCTAACTATCGCAATAACTTTCAGAATCTGCGAAATGTATTCTAGTTTCATAATAACATCACCGGGAATTTTGCACGGTGAAACTTTAGGCCCGGGGGGCGTTTTTACGCAGACTTTCGGCAGCCGTCCTGCGCTCTCAAAATTTTTCTCGCAGTTTCACATGCCCATCTTCAAACGACGATTCCCAAGCAACTAAAAGAGTCTAACTATCGCAGTAAGTTTCAGAATCTGCGGAATATATTCTAGTTTCATAATAACCGCACCGGAAATTTTGCACGGTGAAACTTTGGGCCCGGGGGGCGTTTTTACGCGGACTTTCGGCAGCCGTCCTGCGCTCTCAAAATTTTTTTCGCAGTTTCACATGCCCATCTTCAAACGACGATTCCCAAGCAACTAAAAGAGTCTAACTATCGCAGTAAGTTTCAGAATCTGCGGAATATATTCTAGTTTCATAATAACCGCACCGGAAATTTTGCACGGTGAAACTTTGGGCCCGGGGGCCGTTTTTACGCGGACTTTCGGCAGCCGTCCTGCGCTCTCAAAATTTTTCTCGCAGTTTCACATGCCCATCTTCAAACGACGATTCCCAAGCAACTAAAAGAGTCTAACTATCGCAGTAAGTTTCAGAATCTGCGAAATGTATTCTAGTTTCATAATAACATCACCGGGAATTTTGCACGGTGAAACTTTAGGCCCGGGGGGCGTTTTTACGCGGACTTTCGGCAGCCGTCCTGCGCTCTCAAAATTTTTCTCGCAGTTTCACATGCCCATCTTCAAACGACGATTCCCAAGCAACTAAAAGAGTCTAACTATCGCAATAACTTTCAGAATCTGCGAAATGTATTCTAGTTTCATAATAACATCACCGGGAATTTTGCACGGTGAAACTTTAGGCCCGGGGGGCGTTTTTACGCAGACTTTCGGCAGCCGTCCTGCGCTCTCAAAATTTTTCTCGCAGTTTCACATGCCCATCTTCAAACGACGATTCCCAAGCAACTAAAAGAGTCTAACTATCGCAGTAAGTTTCAGAATCTGCGGAATATATTCTAGTTTCATAATAACCGCACCGGAAATTTTGCACGGTGAAACTTTGGGCCCGGGGGGCGTTTTTACGCGGACTTTCGGCAGCCGTCCTGCGCTCTCAAAATTTTTTTCGCAGTTTCACATGCCCATCTTCAAACGACGATTCCCAAGCAACTAAAAGAGTCTAACTATCGCAGTAAGTTTCAGAATCTGCGGAATATATTCTAGTTTCATAATAACCGCACCGGAAATTTTGCACGGTGAAACTTTGGGCCCGGGGGGCGTTTTTACGCGGACTTTCGGCAGCCGTCCTGCGCTCTCAAAATTTTTCTCGCAGTTTCACATGCCCATCTTCAAACGACGATTCCCAAGCAACTAAAAGAGTCTAACTATCGCAGTAAGTTTCAGAATCTGCGAAATGTATTCTAGTTTCATAATAACATCACCGGGAATTTTGCACGGTGAAACTTTAGGCCCGGGGGGCGTTTTTACGCGGACTTTCGGCAGCCGTCCTGCGCTCTCAAAATATTTCTCGCAGTTTCACATGCCCATCTTCAAACGACGATTCCCAAGCAACTAAAAGAGTCTAACTATCGCAATAACTTTCAGAATCTGCGAAATGTATTCTAGTTTCATAATAACATCACCGGGAATTTTGCACGGTGAAACTTTAGGCCCGGGGGGCGTTTTTACGCAGACTTTCGGCAGCCGTCCTGCGCTCTCAAAATTTTTCTCGCAGTTTCACATGCCCATCTTCAAACGACGATTCCCAAGCAAATAAAAGAGTCTAACTGTCGCAGTAAGTTTCAGAATCTGCGGAATATATTCTAGTTTCATAATAACCGCACCGGAAATTTTGCACGGTGAAACTTTGGGCCCGGGGGGCGTTTTTACGCGGACTTTCGGCAGCCGTCCTGAGCTCTCAAAATTTTTTTCGCAGTTTCACATGCCCATCTTCAAACGACGATTCCCAAGCAACTAAAAGAGTCTAACTATCGCAGTAAGTTTCAGAATCTGCGGAATATATTCTAGTTTCATAATAACCGCACCGGAAATTTTGCACGGTGAAACTTTGGGCCCGGGGGGCGTTTTTACGCGGACTTTCGGCAGCCGTCCTGCGCTCTCAAAATTTTTCTCGCAGTTTCACATGCCCATCTTCAAACGACGATTCCCAAGCAACTAAAAGAGTCTAACTATCGCAGTAAGTTTCAGAATCTGCGAAATGTATTCTAGTTTCATAATAACATCACCGGGAATTTTGCACGGTGAAACTTTAGGCCCGGGGGGCGTTTTTACGCGGACTTTCGGCAGCCGTCCTGCGCTCTCAAAATTTTTCTCGCAGTTTCACATGCCCATCTTCAAACGACGATTCCCAAGCAACTAAAAGAGTCTAACTATCGCAATAACTTTCAGAATCTGCGAAATGTATTCTAGTTTCATAATAACATCACCGGGAATTTTGCACGGTGAAACTTTAGGCCCGGGGGGCGTTTTTACGCAGACTTTCGGCAGCCGTCCTGCGCTCTCAAAATTTTTCTCGCAGTTTCACATGCCCATCTTCAAACGACGATTCCCAAGCAACTAAAAGAGTCTAACTATCGCAGTAAGTTTCAGAATCTGCGGAATATATTCTAGTTTCATAATAACCGCACCGGAAATTTTGCACGGTGAAACTTTGGGCCCGGGGGGCGTTTTTACGCGGACTTTCGGCAGCCGTCCTGCGCTCTCAAAATTTTTTTCGCAGTTTCACATGCCCATCTTCAAACGACGATTCCCAAGCAACTAAAAGAGTCTAACTATCGCAGTAAGTTTCAGAATCTGCGGAATATATTCTAGTTTCATAATAACCGCACCGGAAATTTTGCACGGTGAAACTTTGGGCCCGGGGGCCGTTTTTACGCGGACTTTCGGCAGCCGTCCTGCGCTCTCAAAATTTTTCTCGCAGTTTCACATGCCCATCTTCAAACGACGATTCCCAAGCAACTAAAAGAGTCTAACTATCGCAGTAAGTTTCAGAATCTGCGAAATGTATTCTAGTTTCATAATAACATCACCGGGAATTTTGCACGGTGAAACTTTAGGCCCGGGGGGCGTTTTTACGCGGACTTTCGGCAGCCGTCCTGCGCTCTCAAAATTTTTCTCGCAGTTTCACATGCCCATCTTCAAACGACGATTCCCAAGCAACTAAAAGAGTCTAACTATCGCAATAACTTTCAGAATCTGCGAAATGTATTCTAGTTTCATAATAACATCACCGGGAATTTTGCACGGTGAAACTTTAGGCCCGGGGGGCGTTTTTACGCAGACTTTCGGCAGCCGTCCTGCGCTCTCAAAATTTTTCTCGCAGTTTCACATGCCCATCTTCAAACGACGATTCCCAAGCAACTAAAAGAGTCTAACTATCGCAGTAAGTTTCAGAATCTGCGGAATATATTCTAGTTTCATAATAACCGCACCGGAAATTTTGCACGGTGAAACTTTGGGCCCGGGGGGCGTTTTTACGCGGACTTTCGGCAGCCGTCCTGCGCTCTCAAAATTTTTTTCGCAGTTTCACATGCCCATCTTCAAACGACGATTCCCAAGCAACTAAAAGAGTCTAACTATCGCAGTAAGTTTCAGAATCTGCGGAATATATTCTAGTTTCATAATAACCGCACCGGAAATTTTGCACGGTGAAACTTTGGGCCCGGGGGGCGTTTTTACGCGGACTTTCGGCAGCCGTCCTGCGCTCTCAAAATTTTTCTCGCAGTTTCACATGCCCATCTTCAAACGACGATTCCCAAGCAACTAAAAGAGTCTAACTATCGCAGTAAGTTTCAGAATCTGCGAAATGTATTCTAGTTTCATAATAACATCACCGGGAATTTTGCACGGTGAAACTTTAGGCCCGGGGGGCGTTTTTACGCGGACTTTCGGCAGCCGTCCTGCGCTCTCAAAATTTTTCTCGCAGTTTCACATGCCCATCTTCAAACGACGATTCCCAAGCAACTAAAAGAGTCTAACTATCGCAATAACTTTCAGAATCTGCGAAATGTATTCTAGTTTCATAATAACATCACCGGGAATTTTGCACGGTGAAACTTTAGGCCCGGGGGGCGTTTTTACGCAGACTTTCGGCAGCCGTCCTGCGCTCTCAAAATTTTTCTCGCAGTTTCACATGCCCATCTTCAAACGACGATTCCCAAGCAACTAAAAGAGTCTAACTATCGCAGTAAGTTTCAGAATCTGCGGAATATATTCTAGTTTCATAATAACCGCACCGGAAATTTTGCACGGTGAAACTTTGGGCCCGGGGGGCGTTTTTACGCGGACTTTCGGCAGCCGTCCTGCGCTCTCAAAATTTTTCTCGCAGTTTCACATGCCCATCTTCAAACGACGATTCCCAAGCAACTAAAAGAGTCTAACTATCGCAGTAAGTTTCAGATTCTGCGGAATATATTCTAGTTTCATAATAACCGCACCGGAAATTTTGCACGGTGAAACTTTGGGCCCGGGGGGCGTTTTTACGCGGACTTTCGGCAGCCGTCCTGCGCTCTCAAAATTTTTTTCGCAGTTTCACATGCCCATCTTCAAACGACGATTCCCAAGCAACTAAAAGAGTCTAACTATCGCAGTAAGTTTCAGAATCTGCGGAATATATTCTAGTTTCATAATAACCGCACCGGAAATTTTGCACGGTGAAACTTTGGGCCCGGGGGCCGTTTTTACGCGGACTTTTGGCAGCCGTCCTGCGCTCTCAAAATTTTTCTCGCAGTTTCACATGCCCATCTTCAAACGACGATTCCCAAGCAACTAAAAGAGTCTAACTATCGCAATAACTTTCAGAATCTGCGAAATGTATTCTAGTTTCATAATAACATCACCGGGAATTTTGCACGGTGAAACTTTGGGCCCGGGGGGCGTTTTTACGCGGACTTTCGGCAGCCGTCCTGCGCTCTCAAAATTTTTTTCGCAGTTTCACATGCCCATCTTCAAACGACGATTCCCAAGCAACTAAAAGAGTCTAACTATCGCAGTAAGTTTCAGAATCTGCGGAATATATTCTAGTTTCATAATAACCGCACCGGAAATTTTGCACGGTGAAACTTTGGGCCCGGGGGGCGTTTTTACGCGGACTTTCGGCAGCCGTCCTGCGCTCTCAAAATTTTTTTCGCAGTTTCACATGCCCATCTTCAAACGACGATTCCCAAGCAACTAAAAGAGTCTAACTATCGCAGTAAGTTTCAGAATCTGCGGAATATATTCTAGTTTCATAATAACCGCACCGGAAATTTTGCACGGTGAAACTTTGGGCCCGGGGGGCGTTTTTACGCGGACTTTCGGCAGCCGTCCTGCGCTCTCAAAATTTTTCTCGCAGTTTCACATGCCCATCTTCAAACGACGATTCCCAAGCAACTAAAAGAGTCTAACTATCGCAGTAAGTTTCAGAATCTGCGAAATGTATTCTAGTTTCATAATAACATCACCGGGAATTTTGCACGGTGAAACTTTAGGCCCGGGGGGCGTTTTTACGCGGACTTTCGGCAGCCGTCCTGCGCTCTCAAAATTTTTCTCGCAGTTTCACATGCCCATCTTCAAACGACGATTCCCAAGCAACTAAAAGAGTCTAACTATCGCAATAACTTTCAGAATCTGCGAAATGTATTCTAGTTTCATAATAACATCACCGGGAATTTTGCACGGTGAAACTTTAGGCCCGGGGGGCGTTTTTACGCAGACTTTCGGCAGCCGTCCTGCGCTCTCAAAATTTTTCTCGCAGTTTCACATGCCCATCTTCAAACGACGATTCCCAAGCAACTAAAAGAGTCTAACTATCGCAGTAAGTTTCAGAATCTGCGGAATATATTCTAGTTTCATAATAACCGCACCGGAAATTTTGCACGGTGAAACTTTGGGCCCGGGGGGCGTTTTTACGCGGACTTTCGGCAGCCGTCCTGCGCTCTCAAAATTTTTTTCGCAGTTTCACATGCCCATCTTCAAACGACGATTCCCAAGCAACTAAAAGAGTCTAACTATCGCAGTAAGTTTCAGAATCTGCGGAATATATTCTAGTTTCATAATAACCGCACCGGAAATTTTGCACGGTGAAACTTTGGGCCCGGGGGGCGTTTTTACGCGGACTTTCGGCAGCCGTCCTGCGCTCTCAAAATTTTTTTCGCAGTTTCACATGCCCATCTTCAAACGACGATTCCCAAGCAACTAAAAGAGTCTAACTATCGCAGTAAGTTTCAGAATCTGCGGAATATATTCTAGTTTCATAATAACCGCACCGGAAATTTTGCACGGTGAAACTTTGGGCCCGGGGGGCGTTTTTACGCGGACTTTCGGCAGCCGTCCTGCGCTCTCAAAATTTTTCTCGCAGTTTCACATGCCCATCTTCAAACGACGATTCCCAAGCAACTAAAAGAGTCTAACTATCGCAGTAAGTTTCAGAATCTGCGAAATGTATTCTAGTTTCATAATAACATCACCGGGAATTTTGCACGGTGAAACTTTAGGCCCGGGGGGCGTTTTTACGCGGACTTTCGGCAGCCGTCCTGCGCTCTCAAAATTTTTCTCGCAGTTTCACATGCCCATCTTCAAACGACGATTCCCAAGCAACTAAAAGAGTCTAACTATCGCAATAACTTTCAGAATCTGCGAAATGTATTCTAGTTTCATAATAACATCACCGGGAATTTTGCACGGTGAAACTTTAGGCCCGGGGGGCGTTTTTACGCAGACTTTCGGCAGCCGTCCTGCGCTCTCAAAATTTTTCTCGCAGTTTCACATGCCCATCTTCAAACGACGATTCCCAAGCAACTAAAAGAGTCTAACTATCGCAGTAAGTTTCAGAATCTGCGGAATATATTCTAGTTTCATAATAACCGCACCGGAAATTTTGCACGGTGAAACTTTGGGCCCGGGGGGCGTTTTTACGCGGACTTTCGGCAGCCGTCCTGCGCTCTCAAAATTTTTTTCGCAGTTTCACATGCCCATCTTCAAACGACGATTCCCAAGCAACTAAAAGAGTCTAACTATCGCAGTAAGTTTCAGAATCTGCGGAATATATTCTAGTTTCATAATAACCGCACCGGAAATTTTGCACGGTGAAACTTTGGGCCCGGGGGCCGTTTTTACGCGGACTTTCGGCAGCCGTCCTGCGCTCTCAAAATTTTTCTCGCAGTTTCACATGCCCATCTTCAAACGACGATTCCCAAGCAACTAAAAGAGTCTAACTATCGCAGTAAGTTTCAGAATCTGCGAAATGTATTCTAGTTTCATAATAACATCACCGGGAATTTTGCACGGTGAAACTTTAGGCCCGGGGGGCGTTTTTACGCGGACTTTCGGCAGCCGTCCTGCGCTCTCAAAATTTTTCTCGCAGTTTCACATGCCCATCTTCAAACGACGATTCCCAAGCAACTAAAAGAGTCTAACTATCGCAATAACTTTCAGAATCTGCGAAATGTATTCTAGTTTCATAATAACATCACCGGGAATTTTGCACGGTGAAACTTTAGGCCCGGGGGGCGTTTTTACGCAGACTTTCGGCAGCCGTCTTGCGCTCTCAAAATTTTTCTCGCAGTTTCACATGCCCATCTTCAAACGACGATTCCCAAGCAACTAAAAGAGTCTAACTATCGCAGTAAGTTTCAGAATCTGCGGAATATATTCTAGTTTCATAATAACCGCACCGGAAATTTTGCACGGTGAAACTTTGGGCCCGGGGGGCGTTTTTACGCGGACTTTCGGCAGCCGTCCTGCGCTCTCAAAATTTTTTTCGCAGTTTCACATGCCCATCTTCAAACGACGATTCCCAAGCAACTAAAAGAGTCTAACTATCGCAGTAAGTTTCAGAATCTGCGGAATATATTCTAGTTTCATAATAACCGCACCGGAAATTTTGCACGGTGAAACTTTGGGCCCGGGGGGCGTTTTTACGCGGACTTTCGGCAGCCGTCCTGCGCTCTCAAAATTTTTCTCGCAGTTTCACATGCCCATCTTCAAACGACGATTCCCAAGCAACTAAAAGAGTCTAACTATCGCAGTAAGTTTCAGAATCTGCGAAATGTATTCTAGTTTCATAATAACATCACCGGGAATTTTGCACGGTGAAACTTTAGGCCCGGGGGGCGTTTTTACGCGGACTTTCGGCAGCCGTCCTGCGCTCTCAAAATATTTCTCGCAGTTTCACATGCCCATCTTCAAACGACGATTCCCAAGCAACTAAAAGAGTCTAACTATCGCAATAACTTTCAGAATCTGCGAAATGTATTCTAGTTTCATAATAACATCACCGGGAATTTTGCACGGTGAAACTTTAGGCCCGGGGGGCGTTTTTACGCAGACTTTCGGCAGCCGTCCTGCGCTCTCAAAATTTTTCTCGCAGTTTCACATGCCCATCTTCAAACGACGATTCCCAAGCAAATAAAAGAGTCTAACTGTCGCAGTAAGTTTCAGAATCTGCGGAATATATTCTAGTTTCATAATAACCGCACCGGAAATTTTGCACGGTGAAACTTTGGGCCCGGGGGGCGTTTTTACGCGGACTTTCGGCAGCCGTCCTGAGCTCTCAAAATTTTTTTCGCAGTTTCACATGCCCATCTTCAAACGACGATTCCCAAGCAACTAAAAGAGTCTAACTATCGCAGTAAGTTTCAGAATCTGCGGAATATATTCTAGTTTCATAATAACCGCACCGGAAATTTTGCACGGTGAAACTTTGGGCCCGGGGGGCGTTTTTACGCGGACTTTCGGCAGCCGTCCTGCGCTCTCAAAATTTTTCTCGCAGTTTCACATGCCCATCTTCAAACGACGATTCCCAAGCAACTAAAAGAGTCTAACTATCGCAGTAAGTTTCAGAATCTGCGAAATGTATTCTAGTTTCATAATAACATCACCGGGAATTTTGCACGGTGAAACTTTAGGCCCGGGGGGCGTTTTTACGCGGACTTTCGGCAGCCGTCCTGCGCTCTCAAAATTTTTCTCGCAGTTTCACATGCCCATCTTCAAACGACGATTCCCAAGCAACTAAAAGAGTCTAACTATCGCAATAACTTTCAGAATCTGCGAAATGTATTCTAGTTTCATAATAACATCACCGGGAATTTTGCACGGTGAAACTTTAGGCCCGGGGGGCGTTTTTACGCAGACTTTCGGCAGCCGTCCTGCGCTCTCAAAATTTTTCTCGCAGTTTCACATGCCCATCTTCAAACGACGATTCCCAAGCAACTAAAAGAGTCTAACTATCGCAGTAAGTTTCAGAATCTGCGGAATATATTCTAGTTTCATAATAACCGCACCGGAAATTTTGCACGGTGAAACTTTGGGCCCGGGGGGCGTTTTTACGCGGACTTTCGGCAGCCGTCCTGCGCTCTCAAAATTTTTTTCGCAGTTTCACATGCCCATCTTCAAACGACGATTCCCAAGCAACTAAAAGAGTCTAACTATCGCAGTAAGTTTCAGAATCTGCGGAATATATTCTAGTTTCATAATAACCGCACCGGAAATTTTGCACGGTGAAACTTTGGGCCCGGGGGCCGTTTTTACGCGGACTTTCGGCAGCCGTCCTGCGCTCTCAAAATTTTTCTCGCAGTTTCACATGCCCATCTTCAAACGACGATTCCCAAGCAACTAAAAGAGTCTAACTATCGCAGTAAGTTTCAGAATCTGCGAAATGTATTCTAGTTTCATAATAACATCACCGGGAATTTTGCACGGTGAAACTTTAGGCCCGGGGGGCGTTTTTACGCGGACTTTCGGCAGCCGTCCTGCGCTCTCAAAATTTTTCTCGCAGTTTCACATGCCCATCTTCAAACGACGATTCCCAAGCAACTAAAAGAGTCTAACTATCGCAATAACTTTCAGAATCTGCGAAATGTATTCTAGTTTCATAATAACATCACCGGGAATTTTGCACGGTGAAACTTTAGGCCCGGGGGGCGTTTTTACGCAGACTTTCGGCAGCCGTCCTGCGCTCTCAAAATTTTTCTCGCAGTTTCACATGCCCATCTTCAAACGACGATTCCCAAGCAACTAAAAGAGTCTAACTATCGCAGTAAGTTTCAGAATCTGCGGAATATATTCTAGTTTCATAATAACCGCACCGGAAATTTTGCACGGTGAAACTTTGGGCCCGGGGGGCGTTTTTACGCGGACTTTCGGCAGCCGTCCTGCGCTCTCAAAATTTTTTTCGCAGTTTCACATGCCCATCTTCAAACGACGATTCCCAAGCAACTAAAAGAGTCTAACTATCGCAGTAAGTTTCAGAATCTGCGGAATATATTCTAGTTTCATAATAACCGCACCGGAAATTTTGCACGGTGAAACTTTGGGCCCGGGGGGCGTTTTTACGCGGACTTTCGGCAGCCGTCCTGCGCTCTCAAAATTTTTCTCGCAGTTTCACATGCCCATCTTCAAACGACGATTCCCAAGCAACTAAAAGAGTCTAACTATCGCAGTAAGTTTCAGAATCTGCGAAATGTATTCTAGTTTCATAATAACATCACCGGGAATTTTGCACGGTGAAACTTTAGGCCCGGGGGGCGTTTTTACGCGGACTTTCGGCAGCCGTCCTGCGCTCTCAAAATTTTTCTCGCAGTTTCACATGCCCATCTTCAAACGACGATTCCCAAGCAACTAAAAGAGTCTAACTATCGCAATAACTTTCAGAATCTGCGAAATGTATTCTAGTTTCATAATAACATCACCGGGAATTTTGCACGGTGAAACTTTAGGCCCGGGGGGCGTTTTTACGCAGACTTTCGGCAGCCGTGCTGCGCTCTCAAAATTTTTCTCGCAGTTTCACATGCCCATCTTCAAACGACGATTCCCAAGCAACTAAAAGAGTCTAACTATCGCAGTAAGTTTCAGAATCTGCGGAATATATTCTAGTTTCATAATAACCGCACCGGAAATTTTGCACGGTGAAACTTTGGGCCCGGGGGGCGTTTTTACGCGGACTTTCGGCAGCCGTCCTGCGCTCTCAAAATTTTTCTCGCAGTTTCACATGCCCATCTTCAAACGACGATTCCCAAGCAACTAAAAGAGTCTAACTATCGCAGTAAGTTTCAGATTCTGCGGAATATATTCTAGTTTCATAATAACCGCACCGGAAATTTTGCACGGTGAAACTTTGGGCCCGGGGGGCGTTTTTACGCGGACTTTCGGCAGCCGTCCTGCGCTCTCAAAATTTTTTTCGCAGTTTCACATGCCCATCTTCAAACGACGATTCCCAAGCAACTAAAAGAGTCTAACTATCGCAGTAAGTTTCAGAATCTGCGGAATATATTCTAGTTTCATAATAACCGCACCGGAAATTTTGCACGGTGAAACTTTGGGCCCGGGGGCCGTTTTTACGCGGACTTTTGGCAGCCGTCCTGCGCTCTCAAAATTTTTCTCGCAGTTTCACATGCCCATCTTCAAACGACGATTCCCAAGCAACTAAAAGAGTCTAACTATCGCAGTAAGTTTCATAATCTGCGAAATGTATTCTAGTTTTATAATAACATCACCGGGAATTTTGCACGGTGAAACTTTAGGCCCGGGGGGCGTTTTTACGCGGACTTTCGGCAGCCGTCCTGCGCTCTCAAAATTTTTCTCGCAGTTTCACATGCCCATCTTCAAACGACGATTCCCAAGCAACTAAAAGAGTCTAACTATCGCAATAACTTTCAGAATCTGCGAAATGTATTCTAGTTTCATAATAACATCACCGGGAATTTTGCACGGTGAAACTTTAGGCCCGGGGGGCGTTTTTACGCAGACTTTCGGCAGCCGTCCTGCGCTCTCAAAATTTTTCTCGCAGTTTCACATGCCCATCTTCAAACGACGATTCCCAAGCAACTAAAAGAGTCTAACTATCGCAGTAAGTTTCAGAATCTGCGGAATATATTCTAGTTTCATAATAACCGCACCGGAAATTTTGCACGGTGAAACTTTGGGCCCGGGGGGCGTTTTTACGCGGACTTTCGGCAGCCGTCCTGCGCTCTCAAAATTTTTTTCGCAGTTTCACATGCCCATCTTAAACGACGATTCCCAAGCAACTAAAAGAGTCTAACTATCGCAGTAAGTTTCAGAATCTGCGGAATATATTCTAGTTTCATAATAACCGCACCGGAAATTTTGCACGGTGAAACTTTGGGCCCGGGGGGCGTTTTTACGCGGACTTTCGGCAGCCGTCCTGCGCTCTCAAAATTTTTCTCGCAGTTTCACATGCCCATCTTCAAACGACGATTCCCAAGCAACTAAAAGAGTCTAACTATCGCAGTAAGTTTCAGAATCTGCGAAATGTATTCTAGTTTCATAATAACATCACCGGGAATTTTGCACGGTGAAACTTTAGGCCCGGGGGGCGTTTTTACGCGGACTTTCGGCAGCCGTCCTGCGCTCTCAAAATTTTTCTCGCAGTTTCACATGCCCATCTTCAAACGACGATTCCCAAGCAACTAAAAGAGTCTAACTATCGCAATAACTTTCAGAATCTGCGAAATGTATTCTAGTTTCATAATAACATCACCGGGAATTTTGCACGGTGAAACTTTAGGCCCGGGGGGCGTTTTTACGCAGACTTTCGGCAGCCGTCCTGCGCTCTCAAAATTTTTCTCGCAGTTTCACATGCCCATCTTCAAACGACGATTCCCAAGCAACTAAAAGAGTCTAACTATCGCAGTAAGTTTCAGAATCTGCGGAATATATTCTAGTTTCATAATAACCGCACCGGAAATTTTGCACGGTGAAACTTTGGGCCCGGGGGGCGTTTTTACGCGGACTTTCGGCAGCCGTCCTGCGCTCTCAAAATTTTTTTCGCAGTTTCACATGCCCATCTTCAAACGACGATTCCCAAGCAACTAAAAGAGTCTAACTATCGCAGTAAGTTTCAGATTCTGCGGAATATATTCTAGTTTCATAATAACCGCACCGGAAATTTTGCACGGTGAAACTTTGGGCCCGGGGGGCGTTTTTACGCGGACTTTCGGCAGCCGTCCTGCGCTCTCAAAATTTTTCTCGCAGTTTCACATGCCCATCTTCAAACGACGATTCCCAAGCAACTAAAAGAGTCTAACTATCGCAGTAAGTTTCAGAATCTGCGAAATGTATTCTAGTTTCATAATAACATCACCGGGAATTTTGCACGGTGAAACTTTAGGCCCGGGGGCGTTTTTACGCGGACTTTCGGCAGCCGTCCTGCGCTCTCAAAATTTTTCTCGCAGTTTCACATGCCCATCTTCAAACGACGATTCCCAAGCAACTAAAAGAGTCTAACTATCGCAATAACTTTCAGAATCTGCGAAATGTATTCTAGTTTCATAATAACATCACCGGGAATTTTGCACGGTGAAACTTTAGGCCCGGGGGGCGTTTTTACGCAGACTTTCGGCAGCCGTCCTGCGCTCTCAAAATTTTTCTCGCAGTTTCACATGCCCATCTTCAAACGACGATTCCCAAGCAACTAAAAGAGTCTAACTATCGCAGTAAGTTTCAGAATCTGCGGAATATATTCTAGTTTCATAATAACCGCACCGGAAATTTTGCACGGTGAAACTTTGGGCCCGGGGGGCGTTTTTACGCGGACTTTCGGCAGCCGTCCTGCGCTCTCAAAATTTTTTTCGCAGTTTCACATGCCCATCTTCAAACGACGATTCCCAAGCAACTAAAAGAGTCTAACTATCGCAGTAAGTTTCAGAATCTGCGGAATATATTCTAGTTTCATAATAACCGCACCGGAAATTTTGCACGGTGAAACTTTGGGCCCGGGGGGCGTTTTTACGCGGACTTTCGGCAGCCGTCCTGCGCTCTCAAAATTTTTCTCGCAGTTTCACATGCCCATCTTCAAACGACGATTCCCAAGCAACTAAAAGAGTCTAACTATCGCAGTAAGTTTCAGAATCTGCGAAATGTATTCTAGTTTCATAATAAAATCACCGGGAATTTTGCACGGTGAAACTTTAGGCCCGGGGGGCGTTTTTACGCGGACTTTCGGCAGCCGTCCTGCGCTCTCAAAATTTTTCTCGCAGTTTCACATGCCCATCTTCAAACGACGATTCCCAAGCAACTAAAAGAGTCTAACTATCGCAATAACTTTCAGAATCTGCGAAATGTATTCTAGTTTCATAATAACATCACCGGGAATTTTGCACGGTGAAACTTTAGGCCCGGGGGGCGTTTTTACGCAGACTTTCGGCAGCCGTCCTGCGCTCTCAAAATTTTTCTCGCAGTTTCACATGCCCATCTTCAAACGACGATTCCCAAGCAACTAAAAGAGTCTAACTATCGCAGTAAGTTTCAGAATCTGCGGAATATATTCTAGTTTCATAATAACCGCACCGGAAATTTTGCACGGTGAAACTTTGGGCCCGGGGGGCGTTTTTACGCGGACTTTCGGCAGCCGTCCTGCGCTCTCAAAATTTTTTTCGCAGTTTCACATGCCCATCTTCAAACGACGATTCCCAAGCAACTAAAAGAGTCTAACTATCGCAGTAAGTTTCAGAATCTGCGGAATATATTCTAGTTTCATAATAACCGCACCGGAAATTTTGCACGGTGAAACTTTGGGCCCGGGGGGCGTTTTTACGCGGACTTTCGGCAGCCGTCCTGCGCTCTCAAAATTTTTCTCGCAGTTTCACATGCCCATCTTCAAACGACGATTCCCAAGCAACTAAAAGAGTCTAACTATCGCAGTAAGTTTCAGAATCTGCGAAATGTATTCTAGTTTCATAATAACATCACCGGGAATTTTGCACGGTGAAACTTTAGGCCCGGGGGGCGTTTTTACGCGGACTTTCGGCAGCCGTCCTGCGCTCTCAAAATTTTTCTCGCAGTTTCACATGCCCATCTTCAAACGACGATTCCCAAGCAACTAAAAGAGTCTAACTATCGCAATAACTTTCAGAATCTGCGAAATGTATTCTAGTTTCATAATAACATCACCGGGAATTTTGCACGGTGAAACTTTAGGCCCGGGGGGCGTTTTTACGCAGACTTTCGGCAGCCGTCCTGCGCTCTCAAAATTTTTCTCGCTGTTTCACATGCCCATCTTCAAACGACGATTCCCAAGCAACTAAAAGAGTCTAACTATCGCAGTAAGTTTCAGAATCTGCGGAATATATTCTAGTTTCATAATAACCGCACCGGAAATTTTGCACGGTGAAACTTTGGGCCCGGGGGGCGTTTTTACGCGGACTTTCGGCAGCCGTCCTGCGCTCTCAAAATTTTTTTCGCAGTTTCACATGCCCATCTTCAAACGACGATTCCCAAGCAACTAAAAGAGTCTAACTATCGCAGTAAGTTTCAGAATCTGCGGAATATATTCTAGTTTCATAATAACCGCACCGGAAATTTTGCACGGTGAAACTTTGGGCCCGGGGGGCGTTTTTACGCGGACTTTCGGCAGCCGTCCTGCGCTCTCAAAATTTTTCTCGCAGTTTCACATGCCCATCTTCAAACGACGATTCCCAAGCAACTAAAAGTGTCTAACTATCGCAGTAAGTTTCAGAATCTGCGAAATGTATTCTAGTTTCATAATAACATCACCGGGAATTTTGCACGGTGAAACTTTAGGCCCGGGGGGCGTTTTTACGCGGACTTTCGGCAGCCGTCCTGCGCTCTCAAAATTTTTCTCGCAGTTTCACATGCCCATCTTCAAACGACGATTCCCAAGCAACTAAGAGAGTCTAACTATCGCAATAACTTTCAGAATCTGCGAAATGTATTCTAGTTTCATAATAACATCACCGGGAATTTTGCACGGTGAAACTTTGGGCCCGGGGGGCGTTTTTACGCGGACTTTCGGCAGCCGTCCTGCGCTCTCAAAATTTTTCTCGCAGTTTCACATGCCCATCTTCAAACGACGATTCCCAAGCAACTAAAAGAGTCTAACTATCGCAGTAAGTTTCAGAATCTGCGAAATGTATTCTAGTTTCATAATAACATCACCGGGAATTTTGCACGGTGAAACTTTAGGCCCGGGGGGCGTTTTTACGCGGACTTTCGGCAGCCGTCCTGCGCTCTCAAAATTTTTCTCGCAGTTTCACATGCCCATCTTCAAACGACGATTCCCAAGCAACTAAAAGAGTCTAACTATCGCAATAACTTTCAGAATCTGCGAAATGTATTCTAGTTTCATAATAACATCACCGGGAATTTTGCACGGTGAAACTTTAGGCCCGGGGGGCGTTTTTACGCAGACTTTCGGCAGCCGTCCTGCGCTCTCAAAATTTTTCTCGCAGTTTCACATGCCCATCTTCAAACGACGATTCCCAAGCAACTAAAAGAGTCTAACTATCGCAGTAAGTTTCAGAATCTGCGGAATATATTCTAGTTTCATAATAACCGCACCGGAAATTTTGCACGGTGAAACTTTGGGCCCGGGGGGCGTTTTTACGCGGACTTTCGGCAGCCGTCCTGCGCTCTCAAAATTTTTTTCGCAGTTTCACATGCCCATCTTCAAACGACGATTCCCAAGCAACTAAAAGAGTCTAACTATCGCAGTAAGTTTCAGAATCTGCGGAATATATTCTAGTTTCATAATAACCGCACCGGAAATTTTGCACGGTGAAACTTTGGGCCCGGGGGGCGTTTTTACGCGGACTTTCGGCAGCCGTCCTGCGCTCTCAAAATTTTTCTCGCAGTTTCACATGCCCATCTTCAAACGACGATTCCCAAGCAACTAAAAGAGTCTAACTATCGCAGTAAGTTTCAGAATCTGCGAAATGTATTCTAGTTTCATAATAACATCACCGGGAATTTTGCACGGTGAAACTTTAGGCCCGGGGGGCGTTTTTACGCGGACTTTCGGCAGCCGTCCTGCGCTCTCAAAATTTTTCTCGCAGTTTCACATGCCCATCTTCAAACGACGATTCCCAAGCAACTAAAAGAGTCTAACTATCGCAATAACTTTCAGAATCTGCGAAATGTATTCTAGTTTCATAATAACATCACCGGGAATTTTGCACGGTGAAACTTTAGGCCCGGGGGGCGTTTTTACGCAGACTTTCGGCAGCCATCCTGCGCTCTCAAAATTTTTCTCGCAGTTTCACATGCCCATCTTCAAACGACGATTCCCAAGCAACTAAAAGAGTCTAACTATCGCAGTAAGTTTCAGAATCTGCGGAATATATTCTAGTTTCATAATAACCGCACCGGAAATTTTGCACGGTGAAACTTTGGGCCCGGGGGGCGTTTTTACGCGGACTTTCGGCAGCCGTCCTGCGCTCTCAAAAATTTTTTCGCAGTTTCACATGCCCATCTTCAAACGACGATTCCCAAGCAACTAAAAGAGTCTAACTATCGCAGTAAGTTTCAGAATCTGCGGAATATATTCTAGTTTCATAATAACCGCACCGGAAATTTTGCACGGTGAAACTTTGGGCCCGGGGGGCGTTTTTACGCGGACTTTCGGCAGCCGTCCTGCGCTCTCAAAATTTTTCTCGCAGTTTCACATGCCCATCTTCAAACGACGATTCCCAAGCAACTAAAAGAGTCTAACTATCGCAGTAAGTTTCAGAATCTGCGAAATGTATTCTAGTTTCATAATAACATCACCGGGAATTTTGCACGGTAAAACTTTAGGCCCGGGGGGCGTTTTTACGCGGACTTTCGGCAGCCGTCCTGCGCTCTCAAAATTTTTCTCGCAGTTTCACATGCCCATCTTCAAACGACGATTCCCAAGCAACTAAAAGAGTCTAACTATCGCAATAACTTTCAGAATCTGCGAAATGTATTCTAGTTTCATAATAACATCACCGGGAATTTTGCACGGTGAAACTTTAGGCCCGGGGGGCGTTTTTACGCAGACTTTCGGCAGCCGTCCTGCGCTCTCAAAATTTTTCTCGCAGTTTCACATGCCCATCTTCAAACGACGATTCCCAAGCAACTAAAAGAGTCTAACTATCGCAGTAAGTTTCAGAATCTGCGGAATATATTCTAGTTTCATAATAACCGCACCGGAAATTTTGCACGGTGAAACTTTGGGCCCGGGGGGCGTTTTTACGCGGACTTTCGGCAGCCGTCCTGCGCTCTCAAAATTTTTTTCGCAGTTTCACATGCCCATCTTCAAACGACGATTCCCAAGCAACTAAAAGAGTCTAACTATCGCAGTAAGTTTCAGAATCTGCGGAATATATTCTAGTTTCATAATAACCGCACCGGAAATTTTGCACGGTGAAACTTTGGGCCCGGGGGGCGTTTTTACGCGGACTTTCGGCAGCCGTCCTGCGCTCTCAAAATTTTTCTCGCAGTTTCACATGCCCATCTTCAAACGACGATTCCCAAGCAACTAAAAGAGTCTAACTATCGCAGTAAGTTTCAGAATCTGCGAAATGTATTCTAGTTTCATAATAACATCACCGGGAATTTTGCACGGTGAAACTTTAGGCCCGGGGGGCGTTTTTACGCGGACTTTCGGCAGCCGTCCTGCGCTCTCAAAATTTTTCTCGCAGTTTCACATGCCCATCTTCTAACGACGATTCCCAAGCAACTAAAAGAGTCTAACTATCGCAATAACTTTCAGAATCTGCGAAATGTATTCTAGTTTCATAATAACATCACCGGGAATTTTGCACGGTGAAACTTTAGGCCCGGGGGGCGTTTTTACGCAGACTTTCGGCAGCCGTCCTGCGCTCTCAAAATTTTTCTCGCAGTTTCACATGCCCATCTTCAAACGACGATTCCCAAGCAACTAAAAGAGTCTAACTATCGCAGTAAGTTTCAGAATCTGCGGAATATATTCTAGTTTCATAATAACCGCACCGGAAATTTTGCACGGTGAAACTTTGGGCCCGGGGGGCGTTTTTACGCGGACTTTCGGCAGCCGTCCTGCGCTCTCAAAATTTTTTTCGCAGTTTCACATGCCCATCTTCAAACGACGATTCCCAAGCAACTAAAAGAGTCTAACTATCGCAGTAAGTTTCAGAATCTGCGGAATATATTCTAGTTTCATAATAACCGCACCGGAAATTTTGCACGGTGAAACTTTGGGCCCGGGGGGCGTTTTTACGCGGACTTTCGGCAGCCGTCCTGCGCTCTCAAAATTTTTCTCGCAGTTTCACATGCCCATCTTCAAACGACGATTCCCAAGCAACTAAAAGAGTCTAACTATCGCAGTAAGTTTCAGAATCTGCGAAATGTATTCTAGTTTCATAATAACATCACCGGGAATTTTGCACGGTGAAACTTTAGGCCCGGGGGGCGTTTTTACGCAGACTTTTGGCAGCCGTCCTGCGCTCTCAAAATTTTTCTCGCAGTTTCACATGCCCATCTTCAAACGACGATTCCCAAGCAACTAAAAGAGTCTAACTATCGCAGTAAGTTTCAGAATCTGCGAAATGTATTCTAGTTTCATAATAACATCACCGGGAATTTTGCACGGTGAAACTTTAGGCCCGGGGGGCGTTTTTACGCGGACTTTCGGCAGCCGTCCTGCGCTCTCAAAATTTTTCTCGCAGTTTCACATGCCCATCTTCAAACGACGATTCCCAAGCAACTAAAAGAGTCTAACTATCGCAATAACTTTCAGAATCTGCGAAATGTATTCTAGTTTCATAATAACATCACCGGGAATTTTGCACGGTGAAACTTTAGGCCCGGGGGGCGTTTTTACGCAGACTTTCGGCAGCCGTCCTGCGCTCTCAAAATTTTTCTCGCAGTTTCACATGCCCATCTTCAAACGACGATTCCCAAGCAACTAAGAGAGTCTAACTATCGCAATAACTTTCAGAATCTGCGAAATGTATTCTAGTTTCATAATAACATCACCGGGAATTTTGCACGGTGAAACTTTAGGCCCGGGGGGCGTTTTTACGCGGACTTTCGGCAGCCGTCCTGCGCTCTCAAAATTTTTCTCGCAGTTTCACATGCCCATCTTCAAACGACGATTCCCAAGCAACTAAAAGAGTCTAACTATCGCAATAACTTTCAGAATCTGCGAAATGTATTCTAGTTTCATAATAACATCACCGGGAATTTTGCACGGTGAAACTTTAGGCCCGGGGGGCGTTTTTACGCAGACTTTCGGCAGCCGTCCTGCGCTCTCAAAATTTTTCTCGCTGTTTCACATGCCCATCTTCAAACGACGATTCCCAAGCAACTAAAAGAGTCTAACTATCGCAGTAAGTTTCAGAATCTGCGGAATATATTCTAGTTTCATAATAACCGCACCGGAAATTTTGCACGGTGAAACTTTGGGCCCGGGGGGCGTTTTTACGCGGACTTTCGGCAGCCGTCCTGCGCTCTCAAAATTTTTTTCGCAGTTTCACATGCCCATCTTCAAACGACGATTCCCAAGCAACTAAAAGAGTCTAACTATCGCAGTAAGTTTCAGAATCTGCGGAATATATTCTAGTTTCATAATAACCGCACCGGAAATTTTGCACGGTGAAACTTTGGGCCCGGGGGGCGTTTTTACGCGGACTTTCGGCAGCCGTCCTGCGCTCTCAAAATTTTTCTCGCAGTTTCACATGCCCATCTTCAAACGACGATTCCCAAGCAACTAAAAGTGTCTAACTATCGCAGTAAGTTTCAGAATCTGCGAAATGTATTCTAGTTTCATAATAACATCACCGGGAATTTTGCACGGTGAAACTTTAGGCCCGGGGGGCGTTTTTACGCGGACTTTCGGCAGCCGTCTTGCGCTCTCAAAATTTTTCTCGCAGTTTCACATGCCCATCTTCAAACGACGATTCCCAAGCAACTAAGAGAGTCTAACTATCGCAATAACTTTCAGAATCTGCGAAATGTATTCTAGTTTCATAATAACATCACCGGGAATTTTGCACGGTGAAACTTTGGGCCCGGGGGGCGTTTTTACGCGGACTTTCGGCAGCCGTCCTGCGCTCTCAAAATTTTTCTCGCAGTTTCACATGCCCATCTTCAAACGACGATTCCCAAGCAACTAAAAGAGTCTAACTATCGCAGTAAGTTTCAGAATCTGCGAAATGTATTCTAGTTTCATAATAACATCACCGGGAATTTTGCACGGTGAAACTTTAGGCCCGGGGGGCGTTTTTACGCGGACTTTCGGCAGCCGTCCTGCGCTCTCAAAATTTTTCTCGCAGTTTCACATGCCCATCTTCAAACGACGATTCCCAAGCAACTAAAAGAGTCTAACTATCGCAATAACTTTCAGAATCTGCGAAATGTATTCTAGTTTCATAATAACATCACCGGGAATTTTGCACGGTGAAACTTTAGGCCCGGGGGGCGTTTTTACGCAGACTTTCGGCAGCCGTCCTGCGCTCTCAAAATTTTTCTCGCAGTTTCACATGCCCATCTTCAAACGACGATTCCCAAGCAACTAAAAGAGTCTAACTATCGCAGTAAGTTTCAGAATCTGCGGAATATATTCTAGTTTCATAATAACCGCACCGGAAATTTTGCACGGTGAAACTTTGGGCCCGGGGGGCGTTTTTACGCGGACTTTCGGCAGCCGTCCTGCGCTCTCAAAATTTTTTTCGCAGTTTCACATGCCCATCTTCAAACGACGATTCCCAAGCAACTAAAAGAGTCTAACTATCGCAGTAAGTTTCAGAATCTGCGGAATATATTCTAGTTTCATAATAACCGCACCGGAAATTTTGCACGGTGAAACTTTGGGCCCGGGGGGCGTTTTTACGCGGACTTTCGGCAGCCGTCCTGCGCTCTCAAAATTTTTCTCGCAGTTTCACATGCCCATCTTCAAACGACGATTCCCAAGCAACTAAAAGAGTCTAACTATCGCAGTAAGTTTCAGAATCTGCGAAATGTATTCTAGTTTCATAATAACATCACCGGGAATTTTGCACGGTGAAACTTTAGGCCCGGGGGGCGTTTTTACGCGGACTTTCGGCAGCCGTCCTGCGCTCTCAAAATTTTTCTCGCAGTTTCACATGCCCATCTTCAAACGACGATTCCCAAGCAACTAAAAGAGTCTAACTATCGCAATAACTTTCAGAATCTGCGAAATGTATTCTAGTTTCATAATAACATCACCGGGAATTTTGCACGGTGAAACTTTAGGCCCGGGGGGCGTTTTTACGCAGACTTTCGGCAGCCATCCTGCGCTCTCAAAATTTTTCTCGCAGTTTCACATGCCCATCTTCAAACGACGATTCCCAAGCAACTAAAAGAGTCTAACTATCGCAGTAAGTTTCAGAATCTGCGGAATATATTCTAGTTTCATAATAACCGCACCGGAAATTTTGCACGGTGAAACTTTGGGCCCGGGGGGCGTTTTTACGCGGACTTTCGGCAGCCGTCCTGCGCTCTCAAAAATTTTTTCGCAGTTTCACATGCCCATCTTCAAACGACGATTCCCAAGCAACTAAAAGAGTCTAACTATCGCAGTAAGTTTCAGAATCTGCGGAATATATTCTAGTTTCATAATAACCGCACCGGAAATTTTGCACGGTGAAACTTTGGGCCCGGGGGGCGTTTTTACGCGGACTTTCGGCAGCCGTCCTGCGCTCTCAAAATTTTTCTCGCAGTTTCACATGCCCATCTTCAAACGACGATTCCCAAGCAACTAAAAGAGTCTAACTATCGCAGTAAGTTTCAGAATCTGCGAAATGTATTCTAGTTTCATAATAACATCACCGGGAATTTTGCACGGTAAAACTTTAGGCCCGGGGGGCGTTTTTACGCGGACTTTCGGCAGCCGTCCTGCGCTCTCAAAATTTTTCTCGCAGTTTCACATGCCCATCTTCAAACGACGATTCCCAAGCAACTAAAAGAGTCTAACTATCGCAATAACTTTCAGAATCTGCGAAATGTATTCTAGTTTCATAATAACATCACCGGGAATTTTGCACGGTGAAACTTTAGGCCCGGGGGGCGTTTTTACGCAGACTTTCGGCAGCCGTCCTGCGCTCTCAAAATTTTTCTCGCAGTTTCACATGCCCATCTTCAAACGACGATTCCCAAGCAACTAAAAGAGTCTAACTATCGCAGTAAGTTTCAGAATCTGCGGAATATATTCTAGTTTCATAATAACCGCACCGGAAATTTTGCACGGTGAAACTTTGGGCCCGGGGGGCGTTTTTACGCGGACTTTCGGCAGCCGTCCTGCGCTCTCAAAATTTTTTTCGCAGTTTCACATGCCCATCTTCAAACGACGATTCCCAAGCAACTAAAAGAGTCTAACTATCGCAGTAAGTTTCAGAATCTGCGGAATATATTCTAGTTTCATAATAACCGCACCGGAAATTTTGCACGGTGAAACTTTGGGCCCGGGGGGCGTTTTTACGCGGACTTTCGGCAGCCGTCCTGCGCTCTCAAAATTTTTCTCGCAGTTTCACATGCCCATCTTCAAACGACGATTCCCAAGCAACTAAAAGAGTCTAACTATCGCAGTAAGTTTCAGAATCTGCGAAATGTATTCTAGTTTCATAATAACATCACCGGGAATTTTGCACGGTGAAACTTTAGGCCCGGGGGGCGTTTTTACGCGGACTTTCGGCAGCCGTCCTGCGCTCTCAAAATTTTTCTCGCAGTTTCACATGCCCATCTTCTAACGACGATTCCCAAGCAACTAAAAGAGTCTAACTATCGCAATAACTTTCAGAATCTGCGAAATGTATTCTAGTTTCATAATAACATCACCGGGAATTTTGCACGGTGAAACTTTAGGCCCGGGGGGCGTTTTTACGCAGACTTTCGGCAGCCGTCCTGCGCTCTCAAAATTTTTCTCGCAGTTTCACATGCCCATCTTCAAACGACGATTCCCAAGCAACTAAAAGAGTCTAACTATCGCAGTAAGTTTCAGAATCTGCGGAATATATTCTAGTTTCATAATAACCGCACCGGAAATTTTGCACGGTGAAACTTTGGGCCCGGGGGGCGTTTTTACGCGGACTTTCGGCAGCCGTCCTGCGCTCTCAAAATTTTTTTCGCAGTTTCACATGCCCATCTTCAAACGACGATTCCCAAGCAACTAAAAGAGTCTAACTATCGCAGTAAGTTTCAGAATCTGCGGAATATATTCTAGTTTCATAATAACCGCACCGGAAATTTTGCACGGTGAAACTTTGGGCCCGGGGGGCGTTTTTACGCGGACTTTCGGCAGCCGTCCTGCGCTCTCAAAATTTTTCTCGCAGTTTCACATGCCCATCTTCAAACGACGATTCCCAAGCAACTAAAAGAGTCTAACTATCGCAGTAAGTTTCAGAATCTGCGAAATGTATTCTAGTTTCATAATAACATCACCGGGAATTTTGCACGGTGAAACTTTAGGCCCGGGGGGCGTTTTTACGCAGACTTTTGGCAGCCGTCCTGCGCTCTCAAAATTTTTCTCGCAGTTTCACATGCCCATCTTCAAACGACGATTCCCAAGCAACTAAAAGAGTCTAACTATCGCAGTAAGTTTCAGAATCTGCGAAATGTATTCTAGTTTCATAATAACATCACCGGGAATTTTGCACGGTGAAACTTTAGGCCCGGGGGGCGTTTTTACGCGGACTTTCGGCAGCCGTCCTGCGCTATCAAAATTTTTCTCGCCGTTTCACATGCCCATCTTCAAACGACGATTCCCAAGCAACTAAAAGAGTCTAACTATCGCAATAACTTTCAGAATCTGCGAAATGTATTCTAGTTTCATAATAACATCACCGGGAATTTTGCACGGTGAAACTTTAGGCCCGGGGGGCGTTTTTACGCAGACTTTCGGCAGCCGTCCTGCGCTCTCAAAATTTTTCTCGCAGTTTCACATGCCCATCTTCAAACGACGATTCCCAAGCAACTAAAAGAGTCTAACTATCGCAGTAAGTTTCAGAATCTGCGGAATATATTCTAGTTTCATAATAACCGCACCGGAAATTTTGCACGGTGAAACTTTGGGCCCGGGGGGCGTTTTTACGCGGACTTTCGGCAGCCGTCCTGCGCTCTCAAAATTTTTTTCGCAGTTTCACATGCCCATCTTCAAACGACGATTCCCAAGCAACTAAAAGAGTCTAACTATCGCAGTAAGTTTCAGAATCTGCGGAATATATTCTAGTTTCATAATAACCGCACCGGAAATTTTGCACGGTGAAACTTTGGGCCCGGGGGGCGTTTTTACGCGGACTTTCGGCAGCCGTCCTGCGCTCTCAAAATTTTTCTCGCAGTTTCACATGCCCATCTTCAAACGACGATTCCCAAGCAACTAAAAGAGTCTAACTATCGCAGTAAGTTTCAGAATCTGCGAAATGTATTCTAGTTTCATAATAACATCACCGGGAATTTTGCACGGTGAAACTTTAGGCCCGGGGGGCGTTTTTACGCGGACTTTCGGCAGCCGTCCTGCGCTCTCAAAATTTTTCTCGCAGTTTCACATGCCCATCTTCAAACGACGATTCCCAAGCAACTAAAAGAGTCTAACTATCGCAATAACTTTCAGAATCTGCGAAATGTATTCTAGTTTCATAATAACATCACCGGGAATTTTGCACGGTGAAACTTTAGGCCCGGGGGGCGTTTTTACGCAGACTTTCGGCAGCCGTCCTGCGCTCTCAAAATTTTTCTCGCAGTTTCACATGCCCATCTTCAAACGACGATTCCCAAGCAACTAAAAGAGTCTAACTATCGCAGTAAGTTTCAGAATCTGCGTAATATATTCTAGTTTCATAATAACCGCACCGGAAATTTTGCACGGTGAAACTTTGGGCCCGGGGGGCGTTTTTACGCGGACTTTCGGCAGCCGTCCTGCGCTCTCAAAATTTTTTTCGCAGTTTCACATGCCCATCTTCAAACGACGATTCCCAAGCAACTAAAAGAGTCTAACTATCGCAGTAAGTTTCAGAATCTGCGGAATATATTCTAGTTTCATAATAACCGCACCGGAAATTTTGCACGGTGAAACTTTGGGCCCGGGGGGCGTTTTTACGCGGACTTTCGGCAGCCGTCCTGCGCTCTCAAAATTTTTCTCGCAGTTTCACATGCCCATCTTCAAACGACGATTCCCAAGCAACTAAAAGAGTCTAACTATCGCAGTAAGTTTCAGAATCTGCGAAATGTATTCTAGTTTCATAATAACATCACCGGGAATTTTGCACGGTGAAACTTTAGGCCCGGGGGGCGTTTTTACGCGGACATTCGGCAGCCGTCCTGCGCTCTCAAAATTTTTCTCGCAGTTTCACATGCCCATCTTCAAACGAAGATTCCCAAGCAACTAAAAGAGTCTAACTGTCGCAATAACTTTCAGAATCTGCGAAATGTATTCTAGTTTCATAATAACATCACCGGGAATTTTGCACGGTGAAACTTTAGGCCCGGGGGGCGTTTTTACGCAGACTTTCGGCAGCCGTCCTGCGCTCTCAAAATTTTTCTCGCAGTATTACATGCCCATCTTCAAACGACGATTCCCAAGCAACTAAAAGAGTCTAACTATCGCAGTAAGTTTCAGAATCTGCGGAATATATTCTAGTTTCATAATAACCGCACCGGAAATTTTGCACGGTGAAACTTTGGGCCCGGGGGGCGTTTTTACGCGGACTTTCGGCAGCCGTCCTGCGCTCTCAAAATTTTTTTCGCAGTTTCACATGCCCATCTTCAAACGACGATTCCCAAGCAACTAAAAGAGTCTAACTATCGCAGTAAGTTTCAGAATCTGCGGAATATATTCTAGTTTCATAATAACCGCACCGGAAATTTTGCACGGTGAAACTTTGGGCCCGGGGGGCGTTTTTACGCGGACTTTCGGCAGCCGTCCTGCGCTCTCAAAATTTTTCTCGCAGTTTCACATGCCCATCTTCAAACGACGATTCCCAAGCAACTAAAAGAGTCTAACTATCGCAGTAAGTTTCAGAATCTGCGAAATGTATTCTAGTTTCATAATAACATCACCGGGAATTTTGCACGGTGAAACTTTAGGCCCGGGGGGCGTTTTTACGCGGACTTTCGGCAGCCGTCCTGCGCTCTCAAAATTTTTCTCGCAGTTTCACATGCCCATCTTCAAACGACGATTCCCAAGCAACTAAAAGAGTCTAACTATCGCAATAACTTTCAGAATCTGCGAAATGTATTCTAGTTTCATAATAACCGCACCGAAAATTTTGCACGGTGAAACTTTGGGCCCGGGGGGCGTTTTTACGCGGACTTTCGGCAGCCGTCCTGCGCTCTCAAAATTTTTTTCGCAGTTTCACATGCCCATCTTCAAACGACGATTCCCAAGCAACTAAAAGAGTCTAACTATCGCAGTAAGTTTCAGAATCTGCGGAATATATTCTAGTTTCATAATAACCGCACCGGAAATTTTGCACGGTGAAACTTTGGGCCCGGGGGGCGTTTTTACGCGGACTTTCGGCAGCCGTCCTGCGCTCTCAAAATTTTTCTCGCAGTTTCACATGCCCATCTTCAAACGACGATTCCCAAGCAACTAAAAGAGTCTAACTATCGCAGTAAGTTTCAGAATCTGCGAAATGTATTCTAGTTTCATAATAACATCACCGGGAATTTTGCACGGTGAAACTTTAGGCCCGGGGGGCGTTTTTACGCGGACTTTCGGCAGCCGTCCTGCGCTCTCAAAATTTTTCTCGCAGTTTCACATGCCCATCTTCAAACGACGATTCCCAAGCAACTAAAAGAGTCTAACTATCGCAGTATGTTTCAGAATCTGCGGAATATATTCTAGTTTCATAATAACCGCACCGGAAATTTTGCACGGTGAAACTTTGGGCCCGGGGGGCGTTTTTACGCGGACTTTCGGCAGCCGTCCTGCGCTCTCAAAATTTTTCTCGCAGTTTCACATGCCCATCTTCAAACGACGATTCCCAAGCAACTAAAAGAGTCTAACTATCGCAGTAAGTTTCAGAATCTGCGAAATGTATTCTAGTTTCATAATAACATCACCGGGAATTTTGCACGGTGAAACTTTAGGCCCGGGGGGCGTTTTTACGCGGACTTTCGGCAGCCGTCCTGCGCTCTCAAAATTTTTCTCGCAGTTTCACATGCCCATCTTCAAACGACGATTCCCAAGCAACTAAAAGAGTCTAACTATCGCAATAACTTTCAGAATCTGCGAAATGTATTCTAGTTTCATAATAACATCACCGGGAATTTTGCACGGTGAAACTTTAGGCCCGGGGGGCGTTTTTACGCAGACTTTCGGCAGCCGTCCTGCGCTCTCAAAATTTTTCTCGCAGTTTCACATGCCCATCTTCAAACGACGATTCCCAAGCAACTAAAAGAGTCTAACTATCGCAGTAAGTTTCAGAATCTGCGGAATATATTCTAGTTTCATAATAACCGCACCGGAAATTTTGCACGGTGAAACTTTGGGCCCGGGGGGCGTTTTTACGCGGACTTTCGGCAGCCGTCCTGCGCTCTCAAAATTTTTTTCGCAGTTTCACATGCCCATCTTCAAACGACGATTCCCAAGCAACTAAAAGAGTCTAACTATCGCAGTAAGTTTCAGAATCTGCGGAATATATTCTAGTTTCATAATAACCGCACCGGAAATTTTGCACGGTGAAACTTTGGGCCCGGGGGGCGTTTTTACGCGGACTTTCGGCAGCCGTCCTGCGCTCTCAAAATTTTTCTCGCAGTTTCACATGCCCATCTTCAAACGACGATTCCCAAGCAACTAAAAGAGTCTAACTATCGCAGTAAGTTTCAGAATCTGCGAAATGTATTCTAGTTTCATAATAACATCACCGGGAATTTTGCACGGTGAAACTTTAGGCCCGGGGGGCGTTTTTACGCGGACTTTCGGCAGCCGTCCTGCGCTCTCAAAATTTTTCTCGCAGTTTCACATGCCCATCTTGAAACGACGATTCCCAAGCAACTAAAAGAGTCTAACTATCGCAGTAAGTTTCAGAATCTGCGAAATGTATTCTAGTTTCATAATAACATCACCGGGAATTTTGCACGGTGAAACTTTAGGCCCGTGGGGCGTTTTTACGCGGACTTTCGGCAGCCGTCCTGCGCTCTCAAAATTTTTCTCGCAGTTTCACATGCCCATCTTCAAACGACGATTCCCAAGCAACTAAAAGAGTCTAACTATCGCAATAACTTTCAGAATCTGCGAAATGTATTCTAGTTTCATAATAACATCACCGGGAATTTTGCACGGTGAAACTTTAGGCCCGGGGGGCGTTTTTACGCAGACTTTCGGCAGCCGTCCTGCGCTCTCAAAATTTTTCTCGCAGTTTCACATGCCCATCTTCAAACGACGATTCCCAAGCAACTAAAAGAGTCTAACTATCGCAGTAAGTTTCAGAATCTGCGAAATGTATTCTAGTTTCATAATAACATCACCGGGAATTTTGCACGGTGAAACTTTAGGCCCGGGGGGCGTTTTTACGCGGACTTTCGGCAGCCGTCCTGCGCTCTCAAAATTTTTCTCGCAGTTTCACATGCCCATCTTCAAACGACGATTCCCAAGCAACTAAAAGAGTCTAACTATCGCAATAACTTTCAGAATCTGCGAAATGTATTCTAGTTTCATAATAACCGCACCGGAAATTTTGCACGGTGAAACTTTGGGCCCGGGGGGCGTTTTTACGCGGACTTTCGGCAGCCGTCCTGCGCTCTCAAAATTTTTTTCGCAGTTTCACATGCCCATCTTCAAACGACGATTCCCAAGCAACTAAAAGAGTCTAACTATCGCAGTAAGTTTCAGAATCTGCGGAATATATTCTAGTTTCATAATAACCGCACCGGAAATTTTGCACGGTGAAACTTTGGGCCCGGGGGGCGTTTTTACGCGGACTTTCGGCAGCCGTCCTGCGCTCTCAAAATTTTTCTCGCAGTTTCACATGCCCATCTTCAAACGACGATTCCCAAGCAACTAAAAGAGTCTAACTATCGCAGTAAGTTTCAGAATCTGCGAAATGTATTCTAGTTTCATAATAACATCACCGGGAATTTTGCACGGTGAAACTTTAGGCCCGGGGGGCGTTTTTACGCGGACTTTCGGCAGCCGTCCTGCGCTCTCAAAATTTTTCTCGCAGTTTCACATGCCCATCTTCAAACGACGATTCCCAAGCAACTAAAAGAGTCTAACTATCGCAATAACTTTCAGAATCTGCGAAATGTATTCTAGTTTCATAATAACCGCACCGGAAATTTTGCACGGTGAAACTTTGGGCCCGGGGGGCGTTTTTACGCGGACTTTCGGCAGCCGTCCTGCGCTCTCAAAATTTTTCTCGCAGTTTCACATGCCCATCTTCAAACGACGATTCCCAAGCAACTAAAAGAGTCTAACTATCGCAGTAAGTTTCAGAATCTGCGGAATATATTCTAGTTTCATAATAACCGCACCGGAAATTTTGCACGGTGAAACTTTGGGCCCGGGGGGCGTTTTTACGCGGACTTTCGGCAGCCGTCCTGCGCTCTCAAAATTTTTCTCGCAGTTTCACATGCCCATCTTCAAACGACGATTCCCAAGCAACTAAAAGAGTCTAACTATCGCAGTAAGTTTCAGAATCTGCGAAATGTATTCTAGTTTCATAATAACATCACCGGGAATTTTGCACGGTGAAACTTTAGGCCCGGGGGGCGTTTTTACGCAGACTTTCGGCAGCCGTCCTGCGCTCTCAAAATTTTTCTCGCAGTTTCACATGCCCATCTTCAAACGACGATTCCCAAGCAACTAAAAGAGTCTAACTATCGCAGTAAGTTTCAGAATCTGCGGAATATATTCTAGTTTCATAATAACCGCACCGGAAATTTTGCACGGTGAAACTTTGGGCCCGGGGGGCGTTTTTACGCGGACTTTCGGCAGCCGTCCTGCGCTCTCAAAATTTTTTTCGCAGTTTCACATGCCCATCTTCAAACGACGATTCCCAAGCAACTAAAAGAGTCTAACTATCGCAGTAAGTTTCAGAATCTGCGGAATATATTCTAGTTTCATAATAACTGCACCGGAAATTTTGCACGGTGAAACTTTGGGCCCGGGGGGCGTTTTTACGCGGACTTTCGGCAGCCGTCCTGCGCTCTCAAAATTTTTCTCGCAGTTTCACATGCCCATCTTCAAACGACGATTCCCAAGCAACTAAAAGAGTCTAACTATCGCAGTAAGTTTCAGAATCTGCGAAATGTATTCTAGTTTCATAATAACATCACCGGGAATTTTGCACGGTGAAACTTTAGGCCCGGGGGGCGTTTTTACGCGGACTTTCGGCAGCCGTCCTGCGCTCTCAAAATTTTTCTCGCAGTTTCACATGCCCATCTTCAAACGACGATTCCCAAGCAACTAAAAGAGTCTAACTATCGCAATAACTTTCAGAATCTGCGAAATGTATTCTAGTTTCATAATAACATCACCGGGAATTTTGCACGGTGAAACTTTAGGCCCGGGGGGCGTTTTTACGCAGACTTTCGGCAGCCGTCCTGCGCTCTCAAAATTTTTCTCGCAGTTTCACATGCCCATCTTCAAACGACGATTCCCAAGCAACTAAAAGAGTCTAACTATCGCAGTAAGTTTCAGAATCTGCGGAATATATTCTAGTTTCATAATAACCGCACAGGAAATTTTGCACGGTGAAACTTTGGGCCCGGGGGGCGTTTTTACGCGGACTTTCGGCAGCCGTCCTGCGCTCTCAAAATTTTTTTCGCAGTTTCACATGCCCATCTTCAAACGACGATTCCCAAGCAACTAAAAGAGTCTAACTATCGCAGTAAGTTTCAGAATCTGCGGAATATATTCTAGTTTCATAATAACCGCACCGGAAATTTTGCACGGTGAAACTTTGGGCCCGGGGGGCGTTTTTACGCGGACTTTCGGCAGCCGTCCTGCGCTCTCAAAATTTTTCTCGCAGTTTCACATGCCCATCTTCAAACGACGATTCCCAAGCAACTAAAAGAGTCTAACTATCGCAGTAAGTTTCAGAATCTGCGAAATGTATTCTAGTTTCATAATAACATCACCGGGAATTTTGCACGGTGAAACTTTAGGCCCGGGGGGCGTTTTTACGCAGACTTTCGGCAGCCGTCCTGCGCTCTCAAAATTTTTCTCGCAGTTTCACATGCCCATCTTCAAACGACGATTCCCAAGCAACTAAAAGAGTCTAACTATCGCAGTAAGTTTCAGAATCTGCGGAATATATTCTAGTTTCATAATAACCGCACCGGAAATTTTGCACGGTGAAACTTTGGGCCCGGGGGGCGTTTTTACGCGGACTTTCGGCAGCCGTCCTGCGCTCTCAAAATTTTTTTCGCAGTTTCACATGCCCATCTTCAAACGACGATTCCCAAGCAACTAAAAGAGTCTAACTATCGCAGTAAGTTTCAGAATCTGCGGAATATATTCTAGTTTCATAATAACCGCACCGGAAATTTTGCACGGTGAAACTTTGGGCCCGGGGGGCGTTTTTACGCGGACTTTCGGCAGCCGTCCTGCGCTCTCAAAATTTTTCTCGCAGTTTCACATGCCCATCTTCAAACGACGATTCCCAAGCAACTAAAAGAGTCTAACTATCGCAGTAAGTTTCAGAATCTGCGAAATGTATTCTAGTTTCATAATAACATCACCGGGAATTTTGCACGGTGAAACTTTAGGCCCGGGGGGCGTTTTTACGCGGACTTTCGGCAGCCGTCCTGCGCTCTCAAAATTTTTCTCGCAGTTTCACATGCCCATCTTCAAACGACGATTCCCAAGCAACTAAAAGAGTCTAACTATCGCAATAACTTTCAGAATCTGCGAAATGTATTCTAGTTTCATAATAACCGCACCGGAAATTTTGCACGGTGAAACTTTGGGCCCGGGGGGCGTTTTTACGCGGACTTTCGGCAGCCGTCCTGCGCTCTCAAAATTTTTTTCGCAGTTTCACATGCCCATCTTCAAACGACGATTCCCAAGCAACTAAAAGAGTCTAACTATCGCAGTAAGTTTCAGAATCTGCGGAATATATTCTAGTTTCATAATAACCGCACCGGAAATTTTGCACGGTGAAACTTTGGGCCCGGGGGGCGTTTTTACGCGGACTTTCGGCAGCCGTCCTGCGCTCTCAAAATTTTTCTCGCAGTTTCACATGCCCATCTTCAAACGACGATTCCCAAGCAACTAAAAGAGTCTAACTATCGCAGTAAGTTTCAGAATCTGCGAAATGTATTCTAGTTTCATAATAACATCACCGGGAATTTTGCACGGTGAAACTTTAGGCCCGGGGGGCGTTTTTACGCGGACTTTCGGCAGCCGTCCTGCGCTCTCAAAATTTTTCTCGCAGTTTCACATGCCCATCTTCAAACGACGATTCCCAAGCAACTAAAAGAGTCTAACTATCGCAATAACTTTCAGAATCTGCGAAATGTATTCTAGTTTCATAATAACATCACCGGGAATTTTGCACGGTGAAACTTTAGGCCCGGGGGGCGTTTTTACGCAGACTTTCGGCAGCCGTCCTGCGCTCTCAAAATTTTTCTCGCAGTTTCACATGCCCATCTTCAAACGACGATTCCCAAGCAACTAAAAGAGTCTAACTATCGCAGTAAGTTTCAGAATCTGCGGAATATATTCTAGTTTCATAATAACCGCACCGGAAATTTTGCACGGTGAAACTTTGGGCCCGGGGGGCGTTTTTACGCGGACTTTCGGCAGCCGTCCTGCGCTCTCAAACTTTTTTTCGCAGTTTCACATGCCCATCTTCAAACGACGATTCCCAAGCAACTAAAAGAGTCTAACTATCGCAGTAAGTTTCAGAATCTGCGGAATATATTCTAGTTTCATAATAACCGCACCGGAAATTTTGCACGGTGAAACTTTGGGCCCGGGGGGCGTTTTTACGCGGACTTTCGGCAGCCGTCCTGCGCTCTCAAAATTTTTCTCGCAGTTTCACATGCCCATCTTCAAACGACGATTCCCAAGCAACTAAAAGAGTCTAACTATCGCAGTAAGTTTCAGAATCTGCGAAATGTATTCTAGTTTCATAATAACATCACCGGGAATTTTGCACGGTGAAACTTTAGGCCCGGGGGGCGTTTTTACGCGGACTTTCGGCAGCCGTCCTGCGCTCTCAAAATTTTTCTCGCAGTTTCACATGCCCATCTTCAAACGACGATTCCCAAGCAACTAAAAGAGTCTAACTATCGCAATAACTTTCAGAATCTGCGAAATGTATTCTAGTTTCATAATAACCGCACCGGAAATTTTGCACGGTGAAACTTTGGGCCCGGGGGGCGTTTTTACGCGGACTTTCGGCAGCCGTCCTGCGCTCTCAAAATTTTTTTCGCAGTTTCACATGCCCATCTTCAAACGACGATTCCCAAGCAACTAAAAGAGTCTAACTATCGCAGTAAGTTTCAGAATCTGCGGAATATATTCTAGTTTCATAATAACCGCACCGGAAATTTTGCACGGTGAAACTTTGGGCCCGGGGGGCGTTTTTACGCGGACTTTCGGCAGCCGTCCTGCGCTCTCAAAATTTTTCTCGCAGTTTCACATGCCCATCTTCAAACGACGATTCCCAAGCAACTAAAAGAGTCTAACTATCGCAGTAAGTTTCAGAATCTGCGAAATGTATTCTAGTTTCATAATAACATCACCGGGAATTTTGCACGGTGAAACTTTAGGCCCGGGGGGCGTTTTTACGCGGACTTTCGGCAGCCGTCCTGCGCTCTCAAAATTTTTCTCGCAGTTTCACATGCCCATCTTCAAACGACGATTCCCAAGCAACTAAAAGAGTCTAACTATCGCAATAACTTTCAGAATCTGCGAAATGTATTCTAGTTTCATAATAACATCACCGGGAATTTTGCACGGTGAAACTTTAGGCCCGGGGGGCGTTTTTACGCAGACTTTCGGCAGCCGTCCTGCGCTCTCAAAATTTTTCTCGCAGTTTCACATGCCCATCTTCAAACGACGATTCCCAAGCAACTAAAAGAGTCTAACTATCGCAGTAAGTTTCAGAATCTGCGGAATATATTCTAGTTTCATAATAACCGAACCGGAAATTTTGCACGGTGAAACTTTGGGCCCGGGGGGCGTTTTTACGCGGACTTTCGGCAGCCGTCCTGCTCTCTCAAAATTTTTTTCGCAGTTTCACATGCCCATTTTCAAACGACGATTCCCAAGCAACTAAAAGAGTCTAACTATCGCAGTAAGTTTCAGAATCTGCGGAATATATTCTAGTTTCATAATAACCGCACCGGAAATTTTGCACGGTGAAACTTTGGGCCCGGGGGGCGTTTTTACGCGGACTTTCGGCAGCCGTCCTGCGCTCTCAAAATTTTTCTCGCAGTTTCACATGCCCATCTTCAAACGACGATTCCCAAGCAACTAAAAGAGTCTAACTATCGCAGTAAGTTTCAGAATCTGCGAAATGTATTCTAGTTTCATAATAACATCACCGGGAATTTTGCACGGTGAAACTTTAGGCCCGGGGGGCGTTTTTACGCGGACTTTCGGCAGCCGTCCTGCGCTCTCAAAATTTTTCTTGCAGTTTCACATGCCCATCTTCAAACGACGATTCCCAAGCAACTAAAAGAGTCTAACTATCGCAATAACTTTCAGAATCTGCGAAATGTATTCTAGTTTCATAATAACCGCACCGGAAATTTTGCACGGTGAAACTTTGGGCCCGGGGGGCGTTTTTACGCGGACTTTCGGCAGCCGTCCTGCGCTCTCAAAATTTTTTTCGCAGTTTCACATGCCCATCTTCAAACGACGATTCCCAAGCAACTAAAAGAGTCTAACTATCGCAGTAAGTTTCAGAATCTGCGGAATATATTCTAGTTTCATAATAACCGCACCGGAAATTTTGCACGGTGAAACTTTGGGCCCGGGGGGCGTTTTTACGCGGACTTTCGGCAGCCGTCCTGCGCTCTCAAAATTTTTCTCGCAGTTTCACATGCCCATCTTCAAACGACGATTCCCAAGCAACTAAAAGAGTCTAACTATCGCAGTAAGTTTCAGAATCTGCGAAATGTATTCTAGTTTCATAATAACATCACCGGGAATTTTGCACGGTGAAACTTTAGGCCCGGGGGGCGTTTTTACGCGGACTTTCGGCAGCCGTCCTGCGCTCTCAAAATTTTTCTCGCAGTTTCACATGCCCATCTTCAAACGACGATTCCCAAGCAACTAAAAGAGTCTAACTATCGCAATAACTTTCAGAATCTGCGAAATGTATTCTAGTTTCATAATAACATCACCGGGAATTTTGCACGGTGAAACTTTAGGCCCGGGGGGCGTTTTTACGCAGACTTTCGGCAGCCGTCCTGCGCTCTCAAAATTTTTCTCGCAGTTTCACATGCCCATCTTCAAACGACGATTCCCAAGCAACTAAAAGAGTCTAACTATCGCAGTAAGTTTCAGAATCTGCGGAATATATTCTAGTTTCATAATAACCGCACCGGAAATTTTGCACGGTGAAACTTTGGGCCCGGGGGGCGTTTTTACGCGGACTTTCGGCAGCCGTCCTGCGCTCTCAAACTTTTTTTCGCAGTTTCACATGCCCATCTTCAAACGACGATTCCCAAGCAACTAAAAGAGTCTAACTATCGCAGTAAGTTTCAGAATCTGCGGAATATATTCTAGTTTCATAATAACCGCACCGGAAATTTTGCACGGTGAAACTTTGGGCCCGGGGGGCGTTTTTACGCGGACTTTCGGCAGCCGTCCTGCGCTCTCAAAATTTTTCTCGCAGTTTCACATGCCCATCTTCAAACGACGATTCCCAAGCAACTAAAAGAGTCTAACTATCGCAGTAAGTTTCAGAATCTGCGAAATGTATTCTAGTTTCATAATAACATCACCGGGAATTTTGCACGGTGAAACTTTAGGCCCGGGGGGCGTTTTTACGCGGACTTTCGGCAGCCGTCCTGCGCTCTCAAAATTTTTCTCGCAGTTTCACATGCCCATCTTCAAACGACGATTCCCAAGCAACTAAAAGAGTCTAACTATCGCAATAACTTTCAGAATCTGCGAAATGTATTCTAGTTTCATAATAACCGCACCGGAAATTTTGCACGGTGAAACTTTGGGCCCGGGGGGCGTTTTTACGCGGACTTTCGGCAGCCGTCCTGCGCTCTCAAAATTTTTTTCGCAGTTTCACATGCCCATCTTCAAACGACGATTCCCAAGCAACTAAAAGAGTCTAACTATCGCAGTAAGTTTCAGAATCTGCGGAATATATTCTAGTTTCATAATAACCGCACCGGAAATTTTGCACGGTGAAACTTTGGGCCCGGGGGGCGTTTTTACGCGGACTTTCGGCAGCCGTCCTGCGCTCTCAAAATTTTTCTCGCAGTTTCACATGCCCATCTTCAAACGACGATTCCCAAGCAACTAAAAGAGTCTAACTATCGCAATAACTTTCAGAATCTGCGAAATGTATTCTAGTTTCATAATAACATCACCGGGAATTTTGCACGGTGAAACTTTAGGCCCGGGGGGCGTTTTTACGCAGACTTTCGGCAGCCGTCCTGCGCTCTCAAAATTTTTCTCGCAGTTTCACATGCCCATCTTCAAACGACGATTCCCAAGCAACTAAAAGAGTCTAACTATCGCAGTAAGTTTCAGAATCTGCGGAATATATTCTAGTTTCATAATAACCGCACCGGAAATTTTGCACGGTGAAACTTTGGGCCCGGGGGGCGTTTTTACGCGGACTTTCGGCAGCCGTCCTGCGCTCTCAAACTTTTTTTCGCAGTTTCACATGCCCATCTTCAAACGACGATTCCCAAGCAACTAAAAGAGTCTAACTATCGCAGTAAGTTTCAGAATCTGCGGAATATATTCTAGTTTCATAATAACCGCACCGGAAATTTTGCACGGTGAAACTTTGGGCCCGGGGGGCGTTTTTACGCGGACTTTCGGCAGCCGTCCTGCGCTCTCAAAATTTTTCTCGCAGTTTCACATGCCCATCTTCAAACGACGATTCCCAAGCAACTAAAAGAGTCTAACTATCGCAGTAAGTTTCAGAATCTGCGAAATGTATTCTAGTTTCATAATAACATCACCGGGAATTTTGCACGGTGAAACTTTAGGCCCGGGGGGCGTTTTTACGCGGACTTTCGGCAGCCGTCCTGCGCTCTCAAAATTTTTCTCGCAGTTTCACATGCCCATCTTCAAACGACGATTCCCAAGCAACTAAAAGAGTCTAACTATCGCAATAACTTTCAGAATCTGCGAAATGTATTCTAGTTTCATAATAACCGCACCGGAAATTTTGCACGGTGAAACTTTGGGCCCGGGGGGCGTTTTTACGCGGACTTTCGGCAGCCGTCCTGCGCTCTCAAAATTTTTTTCGCAGTTTCACATGCCCATCTTCAAACGACGATTCCCAAGCAACTAAAAGCGTCTAACTATCGCAGTAAGTTTCAGAATCTGCGGAATATATTCTAGTTTCATAATAACCGCACCGGAAATTTTGCACGGTGAAACTTTGGGCCCGGGGGGCGTTTTTACGCGGACTTTCGGCAGCCGTCCTGCGCTCTCAAAATTTTTCTCGCAGTTTCACATGCCCATCTTCAAACGACGATTCCCAAGCAACTAAAAGAGTCTAACTATCGCAGTAAGTTTCAGAATCTGCGAAATGTATTCTAGTTTCATAATAACATCACCGGGAATTTTGCACGGTGAAACTTTAGGCCCGGGGGGCGTTTTTACGCGGACTTTCGGCAGCCGTCCTGCGCTCTCAAAATTTTTCTCGCAGTTTCACATGCCCATCTTCAAACGACGATTCCCAAGCAACTAAAAGAGTCTAACTATCGCAATAACTTTCAGAATCTGCGAAATGTATTCTAGTTTCATAATAACATCACCGGGAATTTTGCACGGTGAAACTTTAGGCCCGGGGGGCGTTTTTACGCAGACTTTCGGCAGCCGTCCTGCGCTCTCAAAATTTTTCTCGCAGTTTCACATGCCCATCTTCAAACGACGATTCCCAAGCAACTAAAAGAGTCTAACTATCGCAGTAAGTTTCAGAATCTGCGGAATATATTCTAGTTTCATAATAACCGCACCGGAAATTTTGCACGGTGAAACTTTGGGCCCGGGGGGCGTTTTTACGCGGACTTTCGGCAGCCGTCCTGCGCTCTCAAAATTTTTTTCGCAGTTTCACATGCCCATTTTCAAACGACGATTCCCAAGCAACTAAAAGAGTCTAACTATCGCAGTAAGTTTCAGAATCTGCGGAATATATTCTAGTTTCATAATAACCGCACCGGAAATTTTGCACGGTGAAACTTTGGGCCCGGGGGGCGTTTTTACGCGGACTTTCGGCAGCCGTCCTGCGCTCTCAAAATTTTTCTCGCAGTTTCACATGCCCATCTTCAAACGACGATTCCCAAGCAACTAAAAGAGTCTAACTATCGCAGTAAGTTTCAGAATCTGCGAAATGTATTCTAGTTTCATAATAACATCACCGGGAATTTTGCACGGTGAAACTTTAGGCCCGGGGGGCGTTTTTACGCGGACTTTCGGCAGCCGTCCTGCGCTCTCAAAATTTTTCTCGCAGTTTCACATGCCCATCTTCAAACGACGATTCCCAAGCAACTAAAAGAGTCTAACTATCGCAATAACTTTCAGAATCTGCGAAATGTATTCTAGTTTCATAATAACATCACCGGGAATTTTGCACGGTGAAACTTTAGGCCCGGGGGGCGTTTTTACGCAGACTTTCGGCAGCCGTCCTGCGCTCTCAAAATTTTTCTCGCAGTTTCACATGCCCATCTTCAAACGACGATTCCCAAGCAACTAAAAGAGTCTAACTATCGCAGTAAGTTTCAGAATCTGCGGAATATATTCTAGTTTCATAATAACCGCACCGGAAATTTTGCACGGTGAAACTTTGGGCCCGGGGGGCGTTTTTACGCGGACTTTCGGCAGCCGTCCTGCGCTCTCAAAATTTTTTTCGCAGTTTCACATGCCCATCTTCAAACGACGATTCCCAAGCAACTAAAAGAGTCTAACTATCGCAGTAAGTTTCAGAATCTGCGGAATATATTCTAGTTTCATAATAACCGCACCGGAAATTTTGCACGGTGAAACTTTGGGCCCGGGGGGCGTTTTTACGCGGACTTTCGGCAGCCGTCCTGCGCTCTCAAAATTTTTCTCGCAGTTTCACATGCCCATCTTCAAACGACGATTCCCAAGCAACTAAAAGAGTCTAACTATCGCAGTAAGTTTCAGAATCTGCGAAATGTATTCTAGTTTCATAATAACATCACCGGGCATTTTGCACGGTGAAACTTTAGGCCCGGGGGGCGTTTTTACGCGGACTTTCGGCAGCCGTCCTGCGCTCTCAAAATTTTTCTCGCAGTTTCACATGCCCATCTTCAAACGACGATTCCCAAGCAACTAAAAGAGTCTAACTATCGCAATAACTTTCAGATTCTGCGAAATGTATTCTAGTTTCATAATAACATCACCGGGAATTTTGCACGGTGAAACTTTAGGCCCGGGGGGCGTTTTTACGCAGACTTTCGGCAGCCGTCCTGCGCTCTCAAAATTTTTCTCGCAGTTTCACATGCCCATCTTCAAACGACGATTCCCAAGCAACTAAAAGAGTCTAACTATCGCAGTAAGTTTCAGAATCTGCGGAATATATTCTAGTTTCATAATAACCGCACCGGAAATTTTGCACGGTGAAACTTTGGGCCCGGGGGGCGTTTTTACGCGGACTTTCGGCAGCCGTCCTGCGCTCTCAAAATTTTTTTCGCAGTTTCACATGCCCATCTTCAAACGACGATTCCCAAGCAACTAAAAGAGTCTAACTATCGCAGTAAGTTTCAGAATCTGCGGAATATATTCTAGTTTCATAATAACCGCACCGGAAATTTTGCACGGTGAAACTTTGGGCCCGGGGGGCGTTTTTACGCGGACTTTCGGCAGCCGTCCTGCGCTCTCAAAATTTTTCTCGCAGTTTCACATGCCCATCTTCAAACGACGATTCCCAAGCAACTAAAAGAGTCTAACTATCGCAGTAAGTTTCAGAATCTGCGAAATGTATTCTAGTTTCATAATAACATCACCGGGAATTTTGCACGGTGAAACTTTAGGCCCGGGGGGCGTTTTTACGCGGACTTTCGGCAGCCGTCCTGCGCTCTCAAAATTTTTCTCGCAGTTTCACATGCCCATCTTCAAACGACGATTCCCAAGCAACTAAAAGAGTCTAACTATCGCAATAACTTTCAGAATCTGCGAAATGTATTCTAGTTTCATAATAACATCTCCGGGAATTTTGCACGGTGAAACTTTAGGCCCGGGGGGCGTTTTTACGCGGACTTTCGGCAGCCGTCCTGCGCTCTCAAAATTTTTCTCGCAGTTTCACATGCCCATCTTCAAACGACGATTCCCAAGCAACTAAAAGAGTCTAACTATCGCAGTAAGTTTCAGAATCTGCGGAATATATTCTAGTTTCATAATAACCGCACCGGAAATTTTGCACGGTGAAACTTTGGGCCCGGGGGGCGTTTTTACGCGGACTTTCGGCAGCCGTCCTGCGCTCTCAAAATTTTTTTCGCAGTTTCACATGCCCATCTTCAAACGACGATTCCCAAGCAACTAAAAGAGTCTAACTATCGCAGTAAGTTTCAGAATCTGCGGAATATATTCTAGTTTCATAATAACCGCACCGGAAATTTTGCACGGTGAAACTTTGGTCCCGGGGGGCGTTTTTACGCGGACTTTCGGCAGCCGTCCTGCGCTCTCAAAATTTTTCTCGCAGTTTCACATGCCCATCTTCAAACGACGATTCCCAAGCAACTAAAAGAGTCTAACTATCGCAGTAAGTTTCAGAATCTGCGAAATGTATTCTAGTTTCATAATAACATCACCGGGAATTTTGCACGGTGAAACTTTAGGCCCGGGGGGCGTTTTTACGCGGACTTTCGGCAGCCGTCCTGCGCTCTCAAAATTTTTCTCGCAGTTTCACATGCCCATCTTCAAACGACGATTCCCAAGCAACTAAAAGAGTCTAACTATCGCAATAACTTTCAGAATCTGCGAAATGTATTCTAGTTTCATAATAACATCACCGGGAATTTTGCACGGTGAAACTTTAGGCCCGGGGGGCGTTTTTACGCAGACTTTCGGCAGCCGTCCTGCGCTCTCAAAATTTTTCTCGCAGTTTCACATGCCCATCTTCAAACGACGATTCCCAAGCAACTAAAAGAGTCTAACTATCGCAGTAAGTTTCAGAATCTGCGGAATATATTCTAGTTTCATAATAACCGCACCGGAAATTTTGCACGGTGAAACTTTGGGCCCGGGGGGCGTTTTTACGCGGACTTTCGGCAGCCGTCCTGCGCTCTCAAAATTTTTTTCGCAGTTTCACATGCCCATCTTCAAACGACGATTCCCAAGCAACTAAAAGAGTCTAACTATCGCAGTAAGTTTCAGAATCTGCGGAATATATTCTAGTTTCATAATAACCGCACCGGAAATTTTGCACGGTGAAACTTTGGGCCCGGGGGGCGTTTTTACGCGGACTTTCGGCAGCCGTCCTGCGCTCTCAAAATTTTTCTCGCAGTTTCACATGCCCATCTTCAAACGACGATTCCCAAGCAACTAAAAGAGTCTAACTATCGCAATAACTTTCAGAATCTGCGAAATGTATTCTAGTTTCATAATAACATCACCGGGAATTTTGCACGGTGAAACTTTAGGCCCGGGGGGCGTTTTTACGCAGACTTTCGGCAGCCGTCCTGCACTCTCAAAATTTTTCTCGCAGTTTCACATGCCCATCTTCAAACGACGATTCCCAAGCAACTAAAAGAGTCTAACTATCGCAGTAAGTTTCAGAATCTGCGGAATATATTCTAGTTTCATAATAACCGCACCGGAAATTTTGCACGGTGAAACTTTGGGCCCGGGGGGCGTTTTTACGCGGACTTTCGGCAGCCGTCCTGCGCTCTCAAAATTTTTTTCGCAGTTTCACATGCCCATCTTCAAACGACGATTCCCAAGCAACTAAAAGAGTCTAACTATCGCAGTAAGTTTCAGAATCTGCGAAATGTATTCTAGTTTCATAATAACATCACCGGGAATTTTGCACGGTGAAACTTTAGGCCCGGGGGGCGTTTTTACGCGGACTTTCGGCAGCCGTCCTGCGCTCTCAAAATTTTTCTCGCAGTTTCACATGCCCATCTTCAAACGACGATTCCCAAGCAACTAAAAGAGTCTAACTATCGCAATAACTTTCAGAATCTGCGAAATGTATTCTAGTTTCATAATAACATCACCGGGAATTTTGCACGGTGAAACTTTAGGCCCGGGGGGCGTTTTTACGCAGACTTTCGGCAGCCGTCCTGCGCTCTCAAAATTTTTCTCGCAGTTTCACATGCCCATCTTCAAACGACGATTCCCAAGCAACTAAAAGAGTCTAACTATCGCAGTAAGTTTCAGAATCTGCGGAATATATTCTAGTTTCATAATAACCGCACCGGAAATTTTGCACGGTGAAACTTTGGGCCCGGGGGGCGTTTTTACGCGGACTTTCGGCAGCCGTCCTGCGCTCTCAAAATTTTTTTCGCAGTTTCACATGCCCATCTTCAAACGACGATTCCCAAGCAACTAAAAGAGTCTAACTATCGCAGTAAGTTTCAGAATCTGCGAAATGTATTCTAGTTTCATAATAACATCACCGGGAATTTTGCACGGTGAAACTTTAGGCCCGGGGGGCGTTTTTACGCGGACTTTCGGCAGCCGTCCTGCGCTCTCAAAATTTTTCTCGCAGTTTCACATGCCCATCTTCAAACGACGATTCCCAAGCAACTAAAAGAGTCTAACTATCGCAATAACTTTCAGAATCTGCGAAATGTATTCTAGTTTCATAATAACATCACCGGGAATTTTGCACGGTGAAACTTTAGGCCCGGGGGGCGTTTTTACGCAGACTTTCGGCAGCCGTCCTGCGCTCTCAAAATTTTTCTCGCAGTTTCACATGCCCATCTTCAAACGACGATTCCCAAGCAACTAAAAGAGTCTAACTATCGCAGTAAGTTTCAGAATCTGCGGAATATATTCTAGTTTCATAATAACCGCACCGGAAATTTTGCACGGTGAAACTTTGGGCCCGGGGGGCGTTTTTACGCGGACTTTCGGCAGCCGTCCTGCGCTCTCAAAATTTTTTTCGCAGTTTCACATGCCCATCTTCAAACGACGATTCCCAAGCAACTAAAAGAGTCTAACTATCGCAGTAAGTTTCAGAATCTGCGGAATATATTCTAGTTTCATAATAACCGCACCGGAAATTTTGCACGGTGAAACTTTGGGCCCGGGGGGCGTTTTTACGCGGACTTTCGGCAGCCTTCCTGCGCTCTCAAAATTTTTCTCGCAGTTTCACATGCCCATCTTCAAACGACGATTCCCAAGCAACTAAAAGAGTCTAACTATCGCAGTAAGTTTCAGAATCTGCGAAATGTATTCTAGTTTCATAATAACATCACCGGGAATTTTGCACGGTGAAACTTTAGGCCCGGGGGGCGTTTTTACGCGGACTTTCGGCAGCCGTCCTGCGCTCTCAAAATTTTTCTCGCAGTTTCACATGCCCATCTTCAAACGACGATTCCCAAGCAACTAAAAGAGTCTAACTATCGCAATAACTTTCAGAATCTGCGAAATGTATTCTAGTTTCATAATAACATCACCGGGAATTTTGCACGGTGAAACTTTAGGCCCGGGGGGCGTTTTTACGCAGACTTTCGGCAGCCGTCCTGCGCTCTCAAAATTTTTCTCGCAGTTTCACATGCCCATCTTCAAACGACGATTCCCAAGCAACTAAAAGAGTCTAACTATCGCAGTAAGTTTCAGAATCTGCGGAATATATTCTAGTTTCATAATAACCGCACCGGAAATTTTGCACGGTGAAACTTTGGGCCCGGGGGGCGTTTTTACGCGGACTTTCGGCAGCCGTCCTGCGCTCTCAAAATTTTTTTCGCAGTTTCACATGCCCATCTTCAAACGACGATTCCCAAGCAACTAAAAGAGTCTAACTATCGCAGTAAGTTTCAGAATCTGCGGAATATATTCTAGTTTCATAATAACCGCACCGGAAATTTTGCACGGTGAAACTTTGGGCCCGGGGGGCGTTTTTACGCGGACTTTCGGCAGCCGTCCTGCGCTCTCAAAATTTTTCTCGCAGTTTCACATGCCCATCTTCAAACGACGATTCCCAAGCAACTAAAAGAGTCTAACTATCGCAGTAAGTTTCAGAATCTGCGAAATGTATTCTAGTTTCATAATAACATCACCGGGAATTTTGCACGGTGAAACTTTAGGCCCGGGGGGCGTTTTTACGCGGACTTTCGGCAGCCGTCCTGCGCTCTCAAAATTTTTCTCGCAGTTTCACATGCCCATCTTCAAACGACGATTCCCAAGCAACTAAAAGAGTCTAACTATCGCAATAACTTTCAGAATCTGCGAAATGTATTCTAGTTTCATAATAACATCACCGGGAATTTTGCACGGTGAAACTTTAGGCCCGGGGGGCGTTTTTACGCAGACTTTCGGCAGCCGTCCTGCGCTCTCAAAATTTTTCTCGCAGTTTCACATGCCCATCTTCAAACGACGATTCCCAAGCAACTAAAAGAGTCTAACTATCGCAGTAAGTTTCAGAATCTGCGGAATATATTCTAGTTTCATAATAACCGCACCGGAAATTTTGCACGGTGAAACTTTGGGCCCGGGGGGCGTTTTTACGCGGACTTTCGGCAGCCGTCCTGCGCTCTCAAAATTTTTTTCGCAGTTTCACATGCCCATCTTCAAACGACGATTCCCAAGCAACTAAAAGAGTCTAACTATCGCAATAACTTTCAGAATCTGCGAAATGTATTCTAGTTTCATAATAACATCACCGGGAATTTTGCACGGTGAAACTTTAGGCCCGGGGGGCGTTTTTACGCAGACTTTCGGCAGCCGTCCTGCGCTCTCAAAATTTTTCTCGCAGTTTCACATGCCCATCTTCAAACGACGATTCCCAAGCAACTAAAAGAGTCTAACTATCGCAGTAAGTTTCAGAATCTGCGGAATATATTCTAGTTTCATAATAACCGCACCGGAAATTTTGCACGGTGAAACTTTGGGCCCGGGGGGCGTTTTTACGCGGACTTTCGGCAGCCGTCCTGCGCTCTCAAAATTTTTTTCGCAGTTTCACATGCCCATCTTCAAACGACGATTCCCAAGCAACTAAAAGAGTCTAACTATCGCAGTAAGTTTCAGAATCTGCGGAATATATTCTAGTTTCATAATAACCGCACCGGAAATTTTGCACGGTGAAACTTTGGGTCCGGGGGGCGTTTTTACGCGGACTTTCGGCAGCCGTCCTGCGCTCTCAAAATTTTTCTCGCAGTTTCACATGCCCATCTTCAAACGACGATTCCCAAGCAACTAAAAGAGTCTAACTATCGCAGTAAGTTTCAGAATCTGCGAAATGTATTCTAGTTTCATAATAACATCACCGGGAATTTTGCACGGTGAAACTTTAGGCCCGGGGGGCGTTTTTACGCGGACTTTCGGCAGCCGTCCTGCGCTCTCAAAATTTTTCTCGCAGTTTCACATGCCCATCTTCAAACGACGATTCCCAAGCAACTAAAAGAGTCTAACTATCGCAATAACTTTCAGAATCTGCGAAATGTATTCTAGTTTCATAATAACATCACCGGGAATTTTGCACGGTGAAACTTTAGGCCCGGGGGGCGTTTTTACGCAGACTTTCGGCAGCCGTCCTGCGCTCTCAAAATTTTTCTCGCAGTTTCACATGCCCATCTTCAAACGACGATTCCCAAGCAACTAAAAGAGTCTAACTATCGCAGTAAGTTTCAGAATCTGCGGAATATATTCTAGTTTCATAATAACCGCACCGGAAATTTTGCACGGTGAAACTTTGGGCCCGGGGGGCGTTTTTACGCGGACTTTCGGCAGCCGTCCTGCGCTCTCAAAATTTTTTTCGCAGTTTCACATGCCCATCTTCAAACGACGATTCCCAAGCAACTAAAAGAGTCTAACTATCGCAGTAAGTTTCAGAATCTGCGGAATATATTCTAGTTTCATAATAACCGCACCGGAAATTTTGCACGGTGAAACTTTGGGCCCGGGGGGCGTTTTTACGCGGACTTTCGGCAGCCGTCCTGCGCTCTCAAAATTTTTCTCGCAGTTTCACATGCCCATCTTCAAACGACGATTCCCAAGCAACTAAAAGAGTCTAACTATCGCAGTAAGTTTCAGAATCTGCGAAATGTATTCTAGTTTCATAATAACATCACCGGGAATTTTGCACGGTGAAACTTTTGGCCCGGGGGGCGTTTTTACGCGGACTTTCGGCAGCCGTCCTGCGCTCTCAAAATTTTTCTCGCAGTTTCACATGCCCATCTTCAAACGACGATTCCCAAGCAACTAAAAGAGTCTAACTATCGCAATAACTTTCAGAATCTGCGAAATGTATTCTAGTTTCATAATAACATCACCGGGAATTTTGCACGGTGAAACTTTAGGCCCGGGGGGCGTTTTTACGCAGACTTTCGGCAGCCGTCCTGCGCTCTCAAAATTTTTCTCGCAGTTTCACATGCCCATCTTCAAACGACGATTCCCAAGCAACTAAAAGAGTCTAACTATCGCAGTAAGTTTCAGAATCTGCGGAATATATTCTAGTTTCATAATAACCGCACCGGAAATTTTGCACGGTGAAACTTTGGGCCCGGGGGGCGTTTTTACGCGGACTTTCGGCAGCCGTCCTGCGCTCTCAAAATTTTTTTCGCAGTTTCACATGCCCATCTTCAAACGACGATTCCCAAGCAACTAAAAGAGTCTAACTATCGCAGTAAGTTTCAGAATCTGCGGAATATATTCTAGTTTCATAATAACCGCACCGGAAATTTTGCACGGTGAAACTTTGGGCCCGGGGGGCGTTTTTACGCGGACTTTCGGCAGCCGTCCTGCGCTCTCAAAATTTTTCTCGCAGTTTCACATGCCCATCTTCAAACGACGATTCCCAAGCAACTAAAAGAGTCTAACTATCGCAGTAAGTTTCAGAATCTGCGAAATGTATTCTAGTTTCATAATAACATCACCGGGAATTTTGCACGGTGAAACTTTAGGCCCGGGGGGCGTTTTTACGCGGACTTTCGGCAGCCGTCCTGCGCTCTCAAAATTTTTCTCGCAGTTTCACATGCCCATCTTCAAACGACGATTCCCAAGCAACTAAAAGAGTCTAACTATCGCAATAACTTTCAGAATCTGCGAAATGTATTCTAGTTTCATAATAACATCACCGGGAATTTTGCACGGTGAAACTTTAGGCCCGGGGGGCGTTTTTACGCAGACTTTCGGCAGCCGTCCTGCGCTCTCAAAATTTTTCTCGCAGTTTCACATGCCCATCTTCAAACGACGATTCCCAAGCAACTAAAAGAGTCTAACTATCGCAGTAAGTTTCAGAATCTGCGGAATATATTCTAGTTTCATAATAACCGCACCGGAAATTTTGCACGGTGAAACTTTGGGCCCGGGGGGCGTTTTTACGCGGACTTTCGGCAGCCGTCCTGCGCTCTCAAAATTTTTTTCGCAGTTTCACATGCCCATCTTCAAACGACGATTCCCAAGCAACTAAAAGAGTCTAACTATCGCAGTAAGTTTCAGAATCTGCGGAATATATTCTAGTTTCATAATAACCGCACCGGAAATTTTGCACGGTGAAACTTTGGGCCCGGGGGGCGTTTTTACGCGGACTTTCGGCAGCCGTCCTGCGCTCTCAAAATTTTTCTCGCAGTTTCACATGCCCATCTTCAAACGACGATTCCCAAGCAACTAAAAGAGTCTAACTATCGCAATAACTTTCAGAATCTGCGAAATGTATTCTAGTTTCATAATAACATCACCGGGAATTTTGCACGGTGAAACTTTAGGCCCGGGGGGCGTTTTTACGCAGACTTTCGGCAGCCGTCCTGCGCTCTCAAAATTTTTCTCGCAGTTTCACATGCCCATCTTCAAACGACGATTCCCAAGCAACTAAAAGAGTCTAACTATCGCAGTAAGTTTCAGAATCTGCGGAATATATTCTAGTTTCATAATAACCGCACCGGAAATTTTGCACGGTGAAACTTTGGGCCCGGGGGGCGTTTTTACGCGGACTTTCGGCAGCCGTCCTGCGCTCTCAAAATTTTTTTCGCAGTTTCACATGCCCATCTTCAAACGACGATTCCCAAGCAACTAAAAGAGTCTAACTATCGCAGTAAGTTTCAGAATCTGCGGAATATATTCTAGTTTCATAATAACCGCACCGGAAATTTTGCACGGTGAAACTTTGGGCCCGGGGGGCGTTTTTACGCGGACTTTCGGCAGCCGTCCTGCGCTCTCAAAATTTTTCTCGCAGTTTCACATGCCCATCTTCAAACGATGATTCCCAAGCAACTAAAAGAGTCTAACTATCGTAGTAAGTTTCAGAATCTGCGAAATGTATTCTAGTTTCATAATAACATCACCGGGAATTTTGCACGGTGAAACTTTAGGCCCGGGGGGCGTTTTTACGCGGACTTTCGGCAGCCGTCCTGCGCTCTCAAAATTTTTCTCGCAGTTTCACATGCCCATCTTCAAACGACGATTCCCAAGCAACTAAAAGAGTCTAACTATCGCAATAACTTTCAGAATCTGCGAAATGTATTCTAGTTTCATAATAACCGCACCGGAAATTTTGCACGGGGAAACTTTGGGCCCGGGGGGCGTTTTTACGCGGACTTTCGGCAGCCGTCCTGCGCTCTCAAAATTTTTCTCGCAGTTTCACATGCCCATCTTCAAACGACGATTCCCAAGCAACTAAAAGAGTCTAACTATCGCAGTAAGTTTCAGAATCTGCGGAATATATTCTAGTTTCATAATAACCGCACCGGAAATTTTGCACGGTGAAACTTTGGGCCCGGGGGGCGTTTTTACGCGGACTTTCGGCAGCCGTCCTGCGCTCTCAAAATTTTTCTCGCAGTTTCACATGCCCATCTTCAAACGACGATTCCCAAGCAACTAAAAGAGTCTAACTATCACAGTAAGTTTCAGAATCTGCGAAATGTATTCTAGTTTCATAATAACATCACCGGGAATTTTGCACGGTGAAACTTTAGGCCCGGGGGGCGTTTTTACGCGGACTTTCGGCAGCCGTCCTGCGCTCTCAAAATTTTTCTCGCAGTTTCACATGCCCATCTTCAAACGACGATTCCCAAGCAACTAAAAGAGTCTAACTATCGCAATAACTTTCAGAATCTGCGAAATGTATTCTAGTTTCATAATAACCGCACCGGAAATTTTGCACGGTGAAACTTTGGGCCCGGGGGGCGTTTTTACGCGGACTTTCGGCAGCCGTCCTGCGCTCTCAAAATTTTTTTCGCAGTTTCACATGCCCATCTTCAAACGACGATTCCCAAGCAACTAAAAGAGTCTAACTATCGCAGTAAGTTTCAGAATCTGCGGAATATATTCTAGTTTCATAATAACCGCACCGGAAATTTTGCACGGTGAAACTTTGGGCCCGGGGGGCGTTTTTACGCGGACTTTCGGCAGCCGTCCTGCGCTCTCAAAATTTTTCTCGCAGTTTCACATGCCCATCTTCAAACGACGATTCCCAAGCAACTAAAAGAGTCTAACTATCGCAGTAAGTTTCAGAATCTGCGGAATATATTCTAGTTTCATAATAACCGCACCGGAAATTTTGCACGGTGAAACTTTGGGCCCGGGGGGCGTTTTTACGCGGACTTTCGGCAGCCGTCCTGCGCTCTCAAAATTTTTCTCGCAGTTTCACATGCCCATCTTCAAACGACGATTCCCAAGCAACTAAAAGAGTCTAACTATCGCAGTAAGTTTCAGAATCTGCGAAATGTATTCTAGTTTCATAATAACATCACCGGGAATTTTGCACGGTGAAACTTTAGGCCCGGGGGGCGTTTTTACGCGGACTTTCGGCAGCCGTCCTGCGCTCTCAAAATTTTTCTCGCAGTTTCACATGCCCATCTTCAAACGACGATTCCCAAGCAACTAAAAGAGTCTAACTAACGCAATAACTTTCAGAATCTGCGAAATGTATTCTAGTTTCATAATAACCGCACCGGAAATTTTGCAAGGTGAAACTTTGGGCCCGGGGGGCGTTTTTACGCGGTCTTTCGGCAGCCGTCCTGCGCTCTCAAAATTTTTTTCGCAGTTTCACATGCCCATCTTCAAACGACGATTCCCAAGCAACTAAAAGAGTCTAACTATCGCAGTAAGTTTCAGAATCTGCGGAATATATTCTAGTTTCATAATAACCGCACCGGAAATTTTGCACGGTGAAACTTTGGGCCCGGGGGGCGTTTTTACGCGGACTTTCGGCAGCCGTCCTGCGCTCTCAAAATTTTTCTCGCAGTTTCACATGCCCATCTTCAAACGACGATTCCCAAGCAACTAAAAGAGTCTAACTATCGCAGTAAGTTTCAGAATCTGCGAAATGTATTCTAGTTTCATAATAACATCACCGGGAATTTTGCTCGGTGAAACTTTAGGCCCGGGGGGCGTTTTTACGCGGACTTTCGGCAGCCGTCCTGCGCTCTCAAAATTTTTCTCGCAGTTTCACATGCCCATCTTCAAACGACGATTCCCAAGCAACTAAAAGAGTCTAACTATCGCAATAACTTTCAGAATCTGCGAAATGTATTCTAGTTTCATAATAACCGCACCGGAAATTTTGCACGGTGAAACTTTGGGCCCGGGGGGCGTTTTTACGCGGACTTTCGGCAGCCGTCCTGCGCTCTCAAAATTTTTCTCGCAGTTTCACATGCCCATCTTCAAACGACGATTCCCAAGCAACTAAAAGAGTCTAACTATCGCAGTAAGTTTCAGAATCTGCGGAATATATTCTAGTTTCATAATAACCGCACCGGAAATTTTGCACGGTGAAACTTTGGGCCCGGGGGGCGTTTTTACGCGGACTTTCGGCAGCCGTCCTGCGCTCTCAAAATTTTTCTCGCAGTTTCACATGCCCATCTTCAAACGACGATTCCCAAGCAACTAAAAGAGTCTAACTATCGCAGTAAGTTTCAGAATCTGCGGAATATATTCTAGTTTCATAATAACCGCACCGGAAATTTTGCACGGTGAAACTTTGGGCCCGGGGGGCGTTTTTACGCGGACTTTCGGCAGCCGTCCTGCGCTCTCAAAATTTTTCTCGCAGTTTCACATGCCCATCTTCAAACGACGATTCCCAAGCAACTAAAAGAGTCTAACTATCGCAGTAAGTTTCAGAATCTGCGAAATGTATTCTAGTTTCATAATAACATCACCGGGAATTTTGCACGGTGAAACTTTAGGCCCGGGGGGCGTTTTTACGCGGACTTTCGGCAGCCGTCCTGCGCTCTCAAAATTTTTCTCGCAGTTTCACATGCCCATCTTCAAACGACGATTCCCAAGCAACTAAAAGAGTCTAACTATCGCAATAACTTTCAGAATCTGCGAAATGTATTCTAGTTTCATAATAACATCACCGGGAATTTTGCACGGTGAAACTTTAGGCCCGGGGGGCGTTTTTACGCAGACTTTCGGCAGCCGTCCTGCGCTCTCAAAATTTTTCTCGCAGTTTCACATGCCCATCTTCAAACGACGATTCCCAAGCAACTAAAAGAGTCTAACTATCGCAGTAAGTTTCAGAATCTGCGGAATATATTCTAGTTTCATAATAACCGCACCGGAAATTTTGCACGGTGAAACTTTGGGCCCGGGGGGCGTTTTTACGCGGACTTTCGGCAGCCGTCCTGCGCTCTCAAAATTTTTTTCGCAGTTTCACATGCCCATCTTTAAACGACGATTCCCAAGCAACTAAAAGAGTCTAACTATCGCAGTAAGTTTCAGAATCTGCGGAATATATTCTAGTTTCATAATAACCGCACCGGAAATTTTGCACGGTGAAACTTTGGGCCCGGGGGGCGTTTTTACGCGGACTTTCGGCAGCCGTCCTGCGCTCTCAAAATTTTTCTCGCAGTTTCACATGCCCATCTTCAAACGACGATTCCCAAGCAACTAAAAGAGTCTAACTATCGCAGTAAGTTTCAGAATCTGCGAAATGTATTCTAGTTTCATAATAACATCACCGGGAATTTTGCACGGTGAAACTTTAGGCCCGGGGGGCGTTTTTACGCGGACTTTCGGCAGCCGTCCTGCGCTCTCAAAATTTTTCTCGCAGTTTCACATGCCCATCTTCAAACGACGATTCCCAAGCAACTAAAAGAGTCTAACTATCGCAATAACTTTCAGAATCTGCGAAATGTATTCTAGTTTCATAATAACATCACCGGGAATTTTGCACGGTGAAACTTTAGGCCCGGGGGGCGTTTTTACGCGGACTTTCGGCAGCCGTCCTGCGCTCTCAAAATTTTTCTCGCAGTTTCACATGCCCATCTTCAAACGACGATTCCCAAGCAACTAAAAGAGTCTAACTATCGCAATAACTTTCAGAATCTGCGAAATGTATTCTAGTTTCATAATAACATCACCGGGAATTTTGCACGGTGAAACTTTAGGCCCGGGGGGCGTTTTTACGCAGACTTTCGGCAGCCGTCCTGCGCTCTCAAAATTTTTCTCGCAGTTTCACATGCCCATCTTCAAACGACGATTCCCAAGCAACTAAAAGAGTCTAACTATCGCAGTAAGTTTCAGAATCTGCGGAATATATTCTAGTTTCATAATAACCGCACCGGAAATTTTGCACGGTGAAACTTTGGGCCCGGGGGGCGTTTTTACGCGGACTTTCGGCAGCCGTCCTGCGCTCTCAAAATTTTTCTCGCAGTTTCACATGCCCATCTTCAAACGACGATTCCCAAGCAACTAAAAGAGTCTAACTATCGCAGTAAGTTTCAGAATCTGCGAAATGTATTCTAGTTTCATAATAACATCACCGGGAATTTTGCACGGTGAAACTTTAGGCCCGGGGGGCGTTTTTACGCGGACTTTCGGCAGCCGTCCTGCGCTCTCAAAATTTTTCTCGCAGTTTCACATGCCCATCTTCAAACGACGATTCCCAAGCAACTAAAAGAGTCTAACTATCGCAATAACTTTCAGAATCTGCGAAATGTATTCTAGTTTCATAATAACATCACCGGGAATTTTGCACGGTGAAACTTTAGGCCCGGGGGGCGTTTTTACGCAGACTTTCGGCAGCCGTCCTGCGCTCTCAAAATTTTTCTCGCAGTTTCACATGCCCATCTTCAAACGACGATTCCCAAGCAACTAAAAGAGTCTAACTATCGCAGTAAGTTTCAGAATCTGCGGAATATATTCTAGTTTCATAATAACCGCACCGGAAATTTTGCACGGTGAAACTTTGGGCCCGGGGGGCGTTTTTACGCGGACTTTCGGCAGCCGTCCTGCGCTCTCAAAATTTTTTTCGCAGTTTCACATGCCCATCTTCAAACGACGATTCCCAAGCAACTAAAAGAGTCTAACTATCGCAGTAAGTTTCAGAATCTGCGGAATATATTCTAGTTTCATAATAACCGCACCGGAAATTTTGCACGGTGAAACTTTGGGCCCGGGGGGCGTTTTTACGCGGACTTTCGGCAGCCGTCCTGCGCTCTCAAAATTTTTCTCGCAGTTTCACATGCCCATCTTCAAACGACGATTCCCAAGCAACTAAAAGAGTCTAACTATCGCAGTAAGTTTCAGAATCTGCGAAATGTATTCTAGTTTCATAATAACATCACCGGGAATTTTGCACGGTGAAACTTTAGGCCCGGGGGGCGTTTTTACGCGGACTTTCGGCAGCCGTCCTGCGCTCTCAAAATTTTTCTCGCAGTTTCACATGCCCATCTTCAAACGACGATTCCCAAGCAACTAAAAGAGTCTAACTATCGCAATAACTTTCAGAATCTGCGAAATGTATTCTAGTTTCATAATAACATCACCGGGAATTTTGCACGGTGAAACTTTAGGCCCGGGGGGCGTTTTTACGCAGACTTTCGGCAGCCGTCCTGCGCTCTCAAAATTTTTCTCGCAGTTTCACATGCCCATCTTCAAACGACGATTCCCAAGCAACTAAAAGAGTCTAACTATCGCAGTAAGTTTCAGAATCTGCGGAATATATTCTAGTTTCATAATAACCGCACCGGAAATTTTGCACGGTGAAACTTTGGGCCCGGGGGGCGTTTTTACGCGGACTTTCGGCAGCCGTCCTGCGCTCTCAAAATTTTTTTCGCAGTTTCACATGCCCATCTTCAAACGACGATTCCCAAGCAACTAAAAGAGTCTAACTATCGCAGTAAGTTTCAGAATCTGCGGAATATATTCTAGTTTCATAATAACCGCACCGAAATTTTGCACGGTGAAACTTTGGGCCCGGGGGGCGTTTTTACGCGGACTTTCGGCAGCCGTCCTGCGCTCTCAAAATTTTTCTCGCAGTTTCACATGCCCATCTTCAAACGACGATTCCCAAGCAACTAAAAGAGTCTAACTATCGCAGTAAGTTTCAGAATCTGCGAAATGTATTCTAGTTTCATAATAACATCACCGGGAATTTTGCACGGTGAAACTTTAGGCCCGGGGGGCGTTTTTACGCGGACTTTCGGCAGCCGTCCTGCGCTCTCAAAATTTTTCTCGCAGTTTCACATGCCCATCTTCAAACGACGATTCCCAAGCAACTAAAAGAGTCTAACTATCGCAATAACTTTCAGAATCTGTGAAATGTATTCTAGTTTCATAATAACATCACCGGGAATTTTGCACGGTGAAACTTTAGGCCCGGGGGGCGTTTTTACGCAGACTTTCGGCAGCCGTCCTGCGCTCTCAAAATTTTTCTCGCAGTTTCACATGCCCATCTTCAAACGACGATTCCCAAGCAACTAAAAGAGTCTAACTATCGCAGTAAGTCTCAGAATCTGCGGAATATATTCTAGTTTCATAATAACCGCACCGGAAATTTTGCACGGTGAAACTTTGGGCCCGGGGGGCGTTTTTACGCGGACTTTCGGCAGCCGTCCTGCGCTCTCAAAATTTTTCTCGCAGTTTCACATGCCCATCTTCAAACGACGATTCCCAAGCAACTAAAAGAGTATAACTATCGCAGTAAGTTTCAGAATCTGCGGAATATATTCTAGTTTCATAATAACCGCACCGGAAATTTTGCACGGTGAAACTTTGGGCCCGGGGGGCGTTTTTACGCGGACTTTCGGCAGCCGTCCTGCGCTCTCAAAATTTTTCTCGCAGTTTCACATGCCCATCTTCAAACGACGATTCCCAAGCAACTAAAAGAGTCTAACTATCGCAGTAAGTTTCAGAATCTGCAAAATGTATTCTAGTTTCATAATAACATCACCGGGAATTTTGCACGGTGAAACTTTAGGCCCGGGGGGCGTTTTTACGCGGACTTTCGGCAGCCGTCCTGCGCTCTCAAAATTTTTCTCGCAGTTTCACATGCCCATCTTCAAACGACGATTCCCAAGCAACTAAAAGAGTCTAACTATCGCAATAACTTTCAGAATCTGCGAAATGTATTCTAGTTTCATAATAACCGCACCGGAAATTTTGCACGGTGAAACTTTGGGCCCGGGGGGCGTTTTTACGCGGACTTTCGGCAGCCGTCCTGCGCTCTCAAAATTTTTTTCGCAGTTTCACATGCCCATCTTTAAACGACGATTCCCAAGCAACTAAAAGAGTCTAACTATCGCAGTAAGTTTCAGAATCTGCGGAATATATTCTAGTTTCATAATAACCGCACCGGAAATTTTGCACGGTGAAACTTTGGGCCCGGGGGGCGTTTTTACGCGGACTTTCGGCAGCCGTCCTGCGCTCTCAAAATTTTTCTCGCAGTTTCACATGCCCATCTTCAAACGACGATTCCCAAGCAACTAAAAGAGTCTAACTATCGCAGTAAGTTTCAGAATCTGCGAAATGTATTCTAGTTTCATAATAACATCACCGGGAATTTTGCACGGTGAAACTTTAGGCCCGGGGGGCGTTTTTACGCGGACTTTCGGCAGCCGTCCTGCGCTCTCAAAATTTTTCTCGCAGTTTCACATGCCCATCTTCAAACGACGATTCCCAAGCAACTAAAAGAGTCTAACTATCGCAATAACTTTCAGAATCTGCGAAATGTATTCTAGTTTCATAATAACATCACCGGGAATTTTGCACGGTGAAACTTTAGGCCCGGGGGGCGTTTTTACGCAGACTTTCGGCAGCCGTCCTGCGCTCTCAAAATTTTTCTCGCAGTTTCACATGCCCATCTTCAAACGACGATTCCCAAGCAACTAAAAGAGTCTAACTATCGCAGTAAGTTTCAGAATCTGCGGAATATATTCTAGTTTCATAATAACCGCACCGGAAATTTTGCACGGTGAAACTTTGGGCCCGGGGGGCGTTTTTACGCGGACTTTCGGCAGCCGTCCTGCGCTCTCAAAATTTTTTTCGCAGTTTCACATGCCCATCTTCAAACGACGATTCCCAAGCAACTAAAAGAGTCTAACTATCGCAGTAAGTTTCAGAATCTGCGGAATATATTCTAGTTTCATAATAACCGCACCGGAAATTTTGCACGGTGAAACTTTGGGCCCGGGGGGCGTTTTTACGCGGACTTTCGGCAGCCGTCCTGCGCTCTCAAAATTTTTCTCGCAGTTTCACATGCCCATCTTCAAACGACGATTCCCAAGCAACTAAAAGAGTCTAACTATCGCAGTAAGTTTCAGAATCTGCGAAATGTATTCTAGTTTCATAATAACATCACCGGGAATTTTGCACGGTGAAACTTTAGGCCCGGGGGGCGTTTTTACGCGGACTTTCGGCAGCCGTCCTGCGCTCTCAAAATTTTTCTCGCAGTGTCACATGCCCATCTTCAAACGACGATTCCCAAGCAACTAAAAGAGTCTAACTATCGCAATAACTTTCAGAATCTGCGAAATGTATTCTAGTTTCATAATAACATCACCGGGAATTTTGCACGGTGAAACTTTAGGCCCGGGGGGCGTTTTTACGCAGACTTTCGGCAGCCGTCCTGCGCTCTCAAAATTTTTCTCGCAGTTTCACATGCCCATCTTCAAACGACGATTCCCAAGCAACTAAAAGAGTCTAACTATCGCAGTAAGTTTCAGAATCTGCGGAATATATTCTAGTTTCATAATAACCGCACCGGAAATTTTGCACGGTGAAACTTTGGGCCCGGGGGGCGTTTTTACGCGGACTTTCGGCAGCCGTCCTGCGCTCTCAAAATTTTTTTCGCAGTTTCACATGCCCATCTTCAAACGACGATTCCCAAGCAACTAAAAGAGTCTAACTATCGCAGTAAGTTTCAGAATCTGCGGAATATATTCTAGTTTCATAATAACCGCACCGAAATTTTGCACGGTGAAACTTTGGGCCCGGGGGGCGTTTTTACGCGGACTTTCGGCAGCCGTCCTGCGCTCTCAAAATTTTTCTCGCAGTTTCACATGCCCATCTTCAAACGACGATTCCCAAGCAACTAAAAGAGTCTAACTATCGCAGTAAGTTTCAGAATCTGCAAAATGTATTCTAGTTTCATAATAACATCACCGGGAATTTTGCACGGTGAAACTTTAGGCCCGGGGGGCGTTTTTACGCGGACTTTCGGCAGCCGTCCTGCGCTCTCAAAATTTTTCTCGCAGTTTCACATGCCCATCTTCAAACGACGATTCCCAAGCAACTAAAAGAGTCTAACTATCGCAATAACTTTCAGAATCTGCGAAATGTATTCTAGTTTCATAATAACATCACCGGGAATTTTGCACGGTGAAACTTTAGGCCCGGGGGGCGTTTTTACGCAGACTTTCGGCAGCCGTCCTGCGCTCTCAAAATTTTTCTCGCAGTTTCACATGCCCATCTTCAAACGACGATTCCCAAGCAACTAAAAGAGTCTAACTATCGCAGTAAGTTTCAGAATCTGCGGAATATATTCTAGTTTCATAATAACCGCACCGGAAATTTTGCACGGTGAAACTTTGGGCCCGGGGGGCGTTTTTACGCGGACTTTCGGCAGCCGTCCTGCGCTCTCAAAATTTTTTTCGCAGTTTCACATGCCCATCTTCAAACGACGATTCCCAAGCAACTAAAAGAGTCTAACTATCGCAGTAAGTTTCAGAATCTGCGGAATATATTCTAGTTTCATAATAACCGCACCGGAAATTTTGCACGGTGAAACTTTGGGCCCGGGGGGCGTTTTTACGCGGACTTTCGGCAGCCGTCCTGCGCTCTCAAAATTTTTCTCGCAGTTTCACATGCCCATCTTCAAACGACGATTCCCAAGCAACTAAAAGAGTCTAACTATCGCAGTAAGTTTCAGAATCTGCGAAATGTATTCTAGTTTCATAATAACATCACCGGGAATTTTGCACGGTGAAACTTTAGGCCCGGGGGGCGTTTTTACGTGGACTTTCGGCAGCCGTCCTGCGCTCTCAAAATTTTTCTCGCAGTTTCACATGCCCATCTTCAAACGACGATTCCCAAGCAACTAAAAGAGTCTAACTATCGCAATAACTTTCAGAATCTGCGAAATGTATTCTAGTTTCATAATAACCGCACCGGCAATTTTGCACGGTGAAACTTTGGGCCCGGGGGGCGTTTTTACGCGGACTTTCGGCAGCCGTCCTGCGCTCTCAAAATTTTTCTCGCAGTTTCACATGCCCATCTTCAAACGACGATTCCCAAGCAACTAAAAGAGTCTAACTATCGCAGTAAGTTTCAGAATCTGCGGAATATATTCTAGTTTCATAATAACCGCACCGGAAATTTTGCACGGTGAAACTTTGGGCCCGGGGGGCGTTTTTACGCGGACTTTCGGCAGCCGTCCTGCGCTCTCAAAATTTTTCTCGCAGTTTCACATGCCCATCTTCAAACGACGATTCCCAAGCAACTAAAAGAGTCTAACTATCGCAGTAAGTTTCAGAATCTGCGAAATGTATTCTAGTTTCATAATAACATCACCGGGAATTTTGCACGGTGAAACTTTAGGCCCGGGGGGCGTTTTTACGCGGACTTTCGGCAGCCGTCCTGCGCTCTCAAAATTTTTCTCGCAGTTTCACATGCCCATCTTCAAACGACGATTCCCAAGCAACTAAAAGAGTCTAACTATCGCAATAACTTTCAGAATCTGCGAAATGTATTCTAGTTTCATAATAACCGCACCGGAAATTTTGCACGGTGAAACTTTGGGCCAAGGGGGCGTTTTTACGCGGAATTTCGGCAGCCGTCCTGCGCTCTCAAAATTTTTTTCGCAGTTTCACATGCCCATCGTCAAACGACGATTCCCAAGCAACTAAAAGAGTCTAACTATCGCAGTAAGTTTCAGAATCTGCGGAATATATTCTAGTTTCATAATAACCGCACCGGAAATTTTGCACGGTGAAACTTTGGGCCCGGGGGGCGTTTTTACGCGGACTTTCGGCAGCCGTCCTGCGCTCTCAAAATTTTTCTCGCAGTTTCACATGCCCATCTTCAAACGACGATTCCCAAGCAACTAAAAGAGTCTAACTATCGCAGTAAGTTTCAGAATCTGCGGAATATATTCTAGTTTCATAATAAACCGCACCGGAAATTTTGCACGGTGAAACTTTGGGCCCGGGGGGCGTTTTTACGCGGACTTTCGGCAGCCGTCCTGCGCTCTCAAAATTTTTCTCGCAGTTTCACATGCCCATCTTCAAACGACGATTCCCAAGCAACTAAAAGAGTCTAACTATCGCAGTAAGTTTCAGAATCTGCGAAATGTATTCTAGTTTCATAATAACATCACCGGTAATTTTGCACGGTGAAACTTTAGGCCCGGGGGGCGTTTTTACGCGGACTTTCGGCAGCCGTCCTGCGCTCTCAAAATTTTTCTCGCAGTTTCACATGCCCATCTTCAAACGACGATTCCCAAGCAACTAAAAGAGTCTAACTATCGCAATAACTTTCAGAATCTGCGAAATGTATTCTAGTTTCATAATAACCGCACCGGAAATTTTGCACGGTGAAACTTTGGGCCCGGGGGGCGTTTTTACGCGGACTTTCGGCAGCCGTCCTGCGCTCTCAAAATTTTTTTCGCAGTTTCACATGCCCATCTTCAAACGACGATTCCCAAGCAACTAAAAGAGTCTAACTATCGCAGTAAGTTTCAGAATCTGCGGAATATATTCTAGTTTCATAATAACCGCACCGGAAATTTTGCACGGTGAAACTTTGGGCCCGGGGGGCGTTTTTACGCGGACTTTCGGCAGCCGTCCTGCGCTCTCAAAATTTTTTTCGCAGTTTCACATGCCCATCTTTAAACGACGATTCCCAAGCAACTAAAAGAGTCTAACTATCGCAGTAAGTTTCAGAATCTGCGGAATATATTCTAGTTTCATAATAACCGCACCGGAAATTTTGCACGGTGAAACTTTGGGCCCGGGGGGCGTTTTTACGCGGACTTTCGGCAGCCGTCCTGCGCTCTCAAAATTTTTCTCGCAGTTTCACATGCCCATCTTCAAACGACGATTCCCAAGCAACTAAAAGAGTCTAACTATCGCAGTAAGTTTCAGAATCTGCGAAATGTATTCTAGTTTCATAATAACATCACCGGGAATTTTGCACGGTGAAACTTTAGGCCCGGGGGGCGTTTTTACGCGGACTTTCGGCAGCCGTCCTGCGCTCTCAAAATTTTTCTCGCAGTTTCACATGCCCATCTTCAAACGACGATTCCCAAGCAACTAAAAGAGTCTAACTATCGCAATAACTTTCAGAATCTGCGAAATGTATTCTAGTTTCATAATAACATCACCGGGAATTTTGCACGGTGAAACTTTAGGCCCGGGGGGCGTTTTTACGCAGACTTTCGGCAGCCGTCCTGCGCTCTCAAAATTTTTCTCGCAGTTTCACATGCCCATCTTCAAACGACGATTCCCAAGCAACTAAAAGAGTCTAACTATCGCAGTAAGTTTCAGAATCTGCGGAATATATTCTAGTTTCATAATAACCGCACCGGAAATTTTGCACGGTGAAACTTTGGGCCCGGGGGGCGTTTTTACGCGGACTTTCGGCAGCCGTCCTGCGCTCTCAAAATTTTTTTCGCAGTTTCACATGCCCATCTTCAAACGACGATTCCCAAGCAACTAAAAGAGTCTAACTATCGCAGTAAGTTTCAGAATCTGCGGAATATATTCTAGTTTCATAATAACCGCACCGGAAATTTTGCACGGTGAAACTTTGGGCCCGGGGGGCGTTTTTACGCGGACTTTCGGCAGCCGTCCTGCGCTCTCAAAATTTTTCTCGCAGTTTCACATGCCCATCTTCAAACGACGATTCCCAAGCAACTAAAAGAGTCTAACTATCGCAGTAAGTTTCAGAATCTGCGAAATGTATTCTAGTTTCATAATAACATCGTCGGGAATTTTGCACGGTGAAACTTTAGGCCCGGGGGGCGTTTTTACGCGGACTTTCGGCAGCCGTCCTGCGCTCTCAAAATTTTTCTCGCAGTTTCACATGCCCATCTTCAAACGACGATTCCCAAGCAACTAAAAGAGTCTAACTATCGCAATAACTTTCAGAATCTGCGAAATGTATTCTAGTTTCATAATAACATCACCGGGAATTTTGCACGGTGAAACTTTAGGCCCGGGGGGCGTTTTTACGCAGACTTTCGGCAGCCGTCCTGCGCTCTCAAAATTTTTCTCGCAGTTTCACATGCCCATCTTCAAACGACGATTCCCAAGCAACTAAAAGAGTCTAACTATCGCAGTAAGTTTCAGAATCTGCGGAATATATTCTAGTTTCATAATAACCGCACCGGAAATTTTGCACGGTGAAACTTTGGGCCCGGGGGGCGTTTTTACGCGGACTTTCGGCAGCCGTCCTGCGCTCTCAAAATTTTTTTCGCAGTTTCACATGCCCATCTTCAAACGACGATTCCCAAGCAACTAAAAGAGTCTAACTATCGCAGTAAGTTTCAGAATCTGCGGAATATATTCTAGTTTCATAATAACCGCACCGAAATTTTGCACGGTGAAACTTTGGGCCCGGGGGGCGTTTTTACGCGGACTTTCGGCAGCCGTCCTGCGCTCTCAAAATTTTTCTCGCAGTTTCACATGCCCATCTTCAAACGACGATTCCCAAGCAACTAAAAGAGTCTAACTATCGCAGTAAGTTTCAGAATCTGCGAAATGTATTCTAGTTTCATAATAACATCACCGGGAATTTTGCACGGTGAAACTTTAGGCCCGGGGGGCGTTTTTACGCGGACTTTCGGCAGCCGTCCTGCGCTCTCAAAATTTTTCTCGCAGTTTCACATGCCCATCTTCAAACGACGATTCCCAAGCAACTAAAAGAGTCTAACTATCGCAATAACTTTCAGAATCTGCGAAATGTATTCTAGTTTCATAATATCATCACCGGGAATTTTGCACGGTGAAACTTTAGGCCCGGGGGGCGTTTTTACGCAGACTTTCGGCAGCCGTCCTGCGCTCTCAAAATTTTTCTCGCAGTTTCACATGCCCATCTTCAAACGACGATTCCCAAGCAACTAAAAGAGTCTAACTATCGCAGTAAGTTTCAGAATCTGCGGAATATATTCTAGTTTCATAATAACCGCACCGGAAATTTTGCACGGTGAAACTTTGGGCCCGGGGGGCGTTTTTACGCGGACTTTCGGCAGCCGTCCTGCGCTCTCAAAATTTTTTTCGCAGTTTCACATGCCCATCTTCAAACGACGATTCCCAAGCAACTAAAAGAGTCTAACTATCGCAGTAAGTTTCAGAATCTGCGGAATATATTCTAGTTTCATAATAACCGCACCGGAAATTTTGCACGGTGAAACTTTGGGCCCGGGGGGCGTTTTTACGCGGACTTTCGGCAGCCGTCCTGCGCTCTCAAAATTTTTCTCGCAGTTTCACATGCCCATCTTCAAACGACGATTCCCAAGCAACTAAAAGAGTCTAACTATCGCAGTAAGTTTCAGAATCTGCGAAATGTATTCTAGTTTCATAATAACATCACCGGGAATTTTGCACGGTGAAACTTTAGGCCCGGGGGGCGTTTTTACGTGGACTTTCGGCAGCCGTCCTGCGCTCTCAAAATTTTTCTCGCAGTTTCACATACCCATCTTCAAACGACGATTCCCAAGCAACTAAAAGAGTCTAACTATCGCAATAACTTTCAGAATCTGCGAAATGTATTCTAGTTTCATAATAACCGCACCGGAAATTTTGCACGGTGAAACTTTGGGCCCGGGGGGCGTTTTTACGCGGACTTTCGGCAGCCGTCCTGCGCTCTCAAAATTTTTCTCGCAGTTTCACATGCCCATCTTCAAACGACGATTCCCAAGCAACTAAAAGAGTCTAACTATCGCAGTAAGTTTCAGAATCTGCGGAATATATTCTAGTTTCATAATAACCGCACCGGAAATTTTGCACGGTGAAACTTTGGGCCCGGGGGGCGTTTTTACGCGGACTTTCGGCAGCCGTCCTGCGCTCTCAAAATTTTTCTCGCAGTTTCACATGCCCATCTTCAAACGACGATTCCCAAGCAACTAAAAGAGTCTAACTATCGCAGTAAGTTTCAGAATCTGCGAAATGTATTCTAGTTTCATAATAACATCACCGGGAATTTTGCACGGTGAAACTTTAGGCCCGGGGGGCGTTTTTACGCGGACTTTCGGCAGCCGTCCTGCGCTCTCAAAATTTTTCTCGCAGTTTCACATGCCCATCTTCAAACGACGATTCCCAAGCAACTAAAAGAGTCTAACTATCGCAATAACTTTCAGAATCTGCGAAATGTATTCTAGTTTCATAATAACCGCACCGGAAATTTTGCACGGTGAAACTTTGGGCCCGGGGGGCGTTTTTACGCGGACTTTCGGCAGCCGTCCTGCGCTCTCAAAATTTTTTTCGCAGTTTCACATGCCCATCGTCAAACGACGATTCCCAAGCAACTAAAAGAGTCTAACTATCGCAGTAAGTTTCAGAATCTGCGGAATATATTCTAGTTTCATAATAACCGCACCGGAAATTTTGCACGGTGAAACTTTGGGCCCGGGGGGCGTTTTTACGCGGACTTTCGGCAGCCGTCCTGCGCTCTCAAAATTTTTCTCGCAGTTTCACATGCCCATCTTCAAACGACGATTCCCAAGCAACTAAAAGAGTCTAACTATCGCAGTAAGTTTCAGAATCTGCGGAATATATTCTAGTTTCATAATAAACCGCACCGGAAATTTTGCACGGTGAAACTTTGGGCCCGGGGGGCGTTTTTACGCGGACTTTCGGCAGCCGTCCTGCGCTCTCAAAATTTTTCTCGCAGTTTCACATGCCCATCTTCAAACGACGATTCCCAAGCAACTAAAAGAGTCTAACTATCGCAGTAAGTTTCAGAATCTGCGAAATGTATTCTAGTTTCATAATAACATCACCGGGAATTTTGCACGGTGAAACTTTAGGCCCGGGGGGCGTTTTTACGCGGACTTTCGGCAGCCGTCCTGCGCTCTCAAAATTTTTCTCGCAGTTTCACATGCCCATCTTCAAACGACGATTCCCAAGCAACTAAAAGAGTCTAACTATCGCAATAACTTTCAGAATCTGCGAAATGTATTCTAGTTTCATAATAACCGCACCGGAAATTTTGCACGGTGAAACTTTGGGCCCGGGGGGCGTTTTTACGCGGACTTTCGGCAGCCGTCCTGCGCTCTCAAAATTTTTTTCGCAGTTTCACATGCCCATCTTCAAACGACGATTCCCAAGCAACTAAAAGAGTCTAACTATCGCAGTAAGTTTCAGAATCTGCGGAATATATTCTAGTTTCATAATAACCGCACCGGAAATTTTGCACGGTGAAACTTTGGGCCCGGGGGGCGTTTTTACGCGGACTTTCGGCAGCCGTCCTGCGCTCTCAAAATTTTTCTCGCAGTTTCACATGCCCATCTTCAAACGACGATTCCCAAGCAACTAAAAGAGTCTAACTATCGCAGTAAGTTTCAGAATCTGCGAAATGTATTCTAGTTTCATAATAACATCACCGAGAATTTTGCACGGTGAAACTTTAGGCCCGGGGGGCGTTTTTACGCGGACTTTCGGCAGCCGTCCTGCGCTCTCAAAATTTTTCTCGCAGTTTCACATGCCCATCTTCAAACGACGATTCCCAAGCAACTAAAAGAGTCTAACTATCGCAGTAAGTTTCAGAATCTGCGGAATATATTCTAGTTTCATAATAACCGCACCGGAAATTTTGCACGGTGAAACTTTGGGCCCGGGGGGCGTTTTTACGCGGACTTTCGGCAGCCGTCGTGCGCTCTCAAAATTTTTTTCGCAGTTTCACATGCCCATCTTCAAACGACGATTCCCAAGCAACTAAAAGAGTCTAACTATCGCAGTAAGTTTCAGAATCTGCGGAATATATTCTAGTTTCATAATAACCGCACCGGAAATTTTGCACGGTGAAACTTTGGGCCCGGGGGGCGTTTTTACGCGGACTTTCGGCAGCCGTCCTGCGCTCTCAAAATTTTTCTCGCAGTTTCACATGCCCATCTTCAAACGACGATTCCCAAGCAACTAAAAGAGTCTAACTATCGCAGTAAGTTTCAGAATCTGCGAAATGTATTCTAGTTTCATAATAACATCACCGAGAATTTTGCACGGTGAAACTTTAGGCCCGGGGGGCGTTTTTACGCGGACTTTCGGCAGCCGTCCTGCGCTCTCAAAATTTTTCTCGCAGTTTCACATGCCCATCTTCAAACGACGATTCCCAAGCAACTAAAAGAGTCTAACTATCGCAATAACTTTCAGAATCTGCGAAATGTATTCTAGTTTCATAATAACATCACCGGGAATTTTGCACGGTGAAACTTAAAGCCCGGGGGGCGTTTTTACGCAGACTTTCGGCAGCCGTCCTGCGCTCTCAAAATTTTTCTCGCAGTTTCACATGCCCATCTTCAAACGACGATTCCCAAGCAACTAAAAGAGTCTAACTATCGCAGTAAGTTTCAGAATCTGCGGAATATATTCTAGTTTCATAATAACCGCACCGGAAATTTTGCACGGTGAAACTTTGGGCCCGGGGGGCGTTTTTACGCGGACTTTCGGCAGCCGTCCTGCGCTCTCAAAATTTTTTTCGCAGTTTCACATGCCCATCTTCAAACGACGATTCCCAAGCAACTAAAAGAGTCTAACTATCGCAGTAAGTTTCAGAATCTGCGGAATATATTCTAGTTTCATAATAACCGCACCGGAAATTTTGCACGGTGAAACTTTGGGCCCGGGGGGCGTTTTTACGCGGACTTTCGGCAGCCGTCCTGCGCTCTCAAAATTTTTCTCGCAGTTTCACATGCCCATCTTCAAACGACGATTCCCAAGCAACTAAAAGAGTCTAACTATCGCAGTAAGTTTCAGAATCTGCGAAATGTATTCTAGTTTCATAATAACATCACCGGGAATTTTGCACGGTGAAACTTTAGGCCCGGGGGGCGTTTTTACGCGGACTTTCGGCAGCCGTCCTGCGCTCTCAAAATTTTTCTCGCAGTTTCACATGCCCATCTTCAAACGACGATTCCCAAGCAACTAAAAGAGTCTAACTATCGCAATAACTTTCAGAATCTGCGAAATGTATTCTAGTTTCATAATAACATCACCGGGAATTTTGCACGGTGAAACTTTAGGCCCGGGGGGCGTTTTTACGCAGACTTTCGGCAGCCGTCCTGCGCTCTCAAAATTTTTCTCGCAGTTTCACATGCCCATCTTCAAACGACGATTCCCAAGCAACTAAAAGAGTCTAACTATCGCAGTAAGTTTCAGAATCTGCGGAATATATTCTAGTTTCATAATAACCGCACCGGAAATTTTGCACGGTGAAACTTTGGGCCCGGGGGGCGTTTTTACGCGGACTTTCGGCAGCCGTCCTGCGCTCTCAAAATTTTTTTCGCAGTTTCACATGCCCATCTTCAAACGACGATTCCCAAGCAACTAAAAGAGTCTAACTATCGCAGTAAGTTTCAGAATCTGCGGAATATATTCTAGTTTCATAATAACCGCACCGGAAATTTTGCACGGTGAAACTTTGGGCCCGGGGGGCGTTTTTACGAGGACTTTCGGCAGCCGTCCTGCGCTCTCAAAATTTTTCTCGCAGTTTCACATGCCCATCTTCAAACGACGATTCCCAAGCAACTAAAAGAGTCTAACTATCGCAGTAAGTTTCAGAATCTGTGAAATGTATTCTAGTTTCATAATAACATCACCGGGAATTTTGCACGGTGAAACTTTAGGCCCGGGGGGCGTTTTTACGCGGACTTTCGGCAGCCGTCCTGCGCTCTCAAAATTTTTCTCGCAGTTTCACATGCCCATCTTCAAACGACGATTCCCAAGCAACTAAAAGAGTCTAACTATCGCAATAACTTTCAGAATCTGCGAAATGTATTCTAGTTTCATAATAACATCACCGGGAATTTTGCACGGTGAAACTTTAGGCCCGGGGGGCGTTTTTACGCAGACTTTCGGCAGCCGTCCTGCGCTCTCAAAATTTTTCTCGCAGTTTCACATGCCCATCTTCAAACGACGATTCCCAAGCAACTAAAAGAGTCTAACTATCGCAGTAAGTTTCAGAATCTGCGGAATATATTCTAGTTTCATAATAACCGCACCGGAAATTTTGCACGGTGAAACTTTGGGCCCGGGGGGCGTTTTTACGCGGACTTTCGGCAGCCGTCCTGCGCTCTCAAAATTTTTTTCGCAGTTTCACATGCCCATCTTCAAACGACGATTCCCAAGCAACTAAAAGAGTCTAACTATCGCAGTAAGTTTCAGAATCTGCGGAATATATTCTAGTTTCATAATAACCGCACCGGAAATTTTGCACGGTGAAACTTTGGGCCCGGGGGGCGTTTTTACGCGGACTTTCGGCAGCCGTCCTGCGCTCTCAAAATTTTTCTCGCAGTTTCACATGCCCATCTTCAAACGACGATTCCCAAGCAACTAAAAGAGTCTAACTATCGCAGTAAGTTTCAGAATCTGCGAAATGTATTCTAGTTTCATAATAACATCACCGGGAATTTTGCACGGTGAAACTTTAGGCCCGGGGGGCGTTTTTACGCGGACTTTCGGCAGCCGTCCTGCGCTCTCAAAATTTTTCTCGCAGTTTCACATGCCCATCTTCAAACGACGATTCCCAAGCAACTAAAAGAGTCTAACTATCGCAATAACTTTCAGAATCTGCGAAATGTATTCTAGTTTCATAATAACATCACCGGGAATTTTGCACGGTGAAACTTTAGGCCCGGGGGGCGTTTTTACGCAGACTTTCGGCAGCCGTCCTGCGCTCTCAAAATTTTTCTCTCAGTTTCACATGCCCATCTTCAAACGACGATTCCCAAGCAACTAAAAGAGTCTAACTATCGCAGTAAGTTTCAGAATCTGCGGAATATATTCTAGTTTCATAATAACCGCACCGGAAATTTTGCACGGTGAAACTTTGGGCCCGGGGGGCGTTTTTACGCGGACTTTCGGCAGCCGTCCTGCGCTCTCAAAATTTTTTTCGCAGTTTCACATGCCCATCTTCAAACGACGATTCCCAAGCAACTAAAAGAGTCTAACTATCGCAGTAAGTTTCAGAATCTGCGGAATATATTCTAGTTTCATAATAACCGCACCGGAAATTTTGCACGGTGAAACTTTGGGCCCGGGGGGCGTTTTTACGCGGACTTTCGGCAGCCGTCCTGCGCTCTCAAAATTTTTCTCGCAGTTTCACATGCCCATCTTCAAACGACGATTCCCAAGCAACTAAAAGAGTCTAACTATCGCAGTAAGTTTCAGAATCTGCGAAATGTATTCTAGTTTCATAATAACATCACCGGGAATTTTGCACGGTGAAACTTTAGGCCCGGGGGGCGTTTTTACGCGGACTTTCGGCAGCCGTCCTGCGCTCTCAAAATTTTTCTCGCAGTTTCACATGCCCATCTTCAAACGACGATTCCCAAGCAACTAAAAGAGTCTAACTATCGCAATAACTTTCAGAATCTGCGAAATGTATTCTAGTTTCATAATAACATCACCGGGAATTTTGCACGGTGAAACTTTAGGCCCGGGGGGCGTTTTTACGCAGACTTTCGGCAGCCGTCCTGCGCTCTCAAAATTTTTCTCGCAGTTTCACATGCCCATCTTCAAACGACGATTCCCAAGCAACTAAAAGAGTCTAACTATCGCAGTAAGTTTCAGAATCTGCGGAATATATTCTAGTTTCATAATAACCGCACCGGAAATTTTGCACGGTGAAACTTTGGGCCCGGGGGGCGTTTTTACGCGGACTTTCGGCAGCCGTCCTGCGCTCTCAAAATTTTTTTCGCAGTTTCACATGCCCATCTTCAAACGACGATTCCCAAGCAACTAAAAGAGTCTAACTATCGCAGTAAGTTTCAGAATCTGCGGAATATATTCTAGTTTCATAATAACCGCACCGGAAATTTTGCACGGTGAAACTTTGGGCCCGGGGGGCGTTTTTACGCGGACTTTCGGCAGCCGTCCTGCGCTCTCAAAATTTTTCTCGCAGTTTCACATGCCCATCTTCAAACGACGATTCCCAAGCAACTAAAAGAGTCTAACTATCGCAGTAAGTTTCAGAATCTGCGAAATGTATTCTAGTTTCATAATAACATCACCGGGAATTTTTCACGGTGAAACTTTAGGCCCGGGGGGCGTTTTTACGCGGACTTTCGGCAGCCGTCCTGCGCTCTCAAAATTTTTCTCGCAGTTTCACATGCCCATCTTCAAACGACGATTCCCAAGCAACTAAAAGAGTCTAACTATCGCAATAACTTTCAGAATCTGCGAAATGTATTCTAGTTTCATAATAACATCACCGGGAATTTTGCACGGTGAAACTTTAGGCCCGGGGGGCGTTTTTACGCAGACTTTCGGCAGCCGTCCTGCGCTCTCAAAATTTTTCTCGCAGTTTCACATGCCCATCTTCAAACGACGATTCCCAAGCAACTAAAAGAGTCTAACTATCGCAGTAAGTTTCAGAATCTGCGGAATATATTCTAGTTTCATAATAACCGCACCGGAAATTTTGCACGGTGAAACTTTGGGCCCGGGGGGCGTTTTTACGCGGACTTTCGGCAGCCGTCCTGCGCTCTCAAAATTTTTTTCGCAGTTTCACATGCCCATCTTCAAACGACGATTCCCAAGCAACTAAAAGAGTCTAACTATCGCAGTAAGTTTCAGAATCTGCGGAATATATTCTAGTTTCATAATAACCGCACCGGAAATTTTGCACGGTGAAACTTTGGGCCCGGGGGGCGTTTTTACGCGGACTTTCGGCAGCCGTCCTGCGCTCTCAAAATTTTTCTCGCAGTTTCACATGCCCATCTTCAAACGACGATTCCCAAGCAACTAAAAGAGTCTAACTATCGCAGTAAGTTTCAGAATCTGCGAAATGTATTCTAGTTTCATAATAACATCACCGGGAATTTTGCACGGTGAAACTTTAGGCCCGGGGGGCGTTTTTACGCGGACTTTCGGCAGCCGTCCTGCGCTCTCAAAATTTTTCTCGCAGTTTCACATGCCCATCTTCAAACGACGATTCCCAAGCAACTAAAAGAGTCTAACTATCGCAATAACTTTCAGAATCTGCGAAATGTATTCTAGTTTCATAATAACATCACCGGGAATTTTGCACGGTGAAACTTTAGGCCCGGGGGGCGTTTTTACGCAGACTTTCGGCAGCCGTCCTGCGCTCTCAAAATTTTTCTCGCAGTTTCACATGCCCATCTTCAAACGACGATTCCCAAGCAACTAAAAGAGTCTAACTATCGCAGTAAGTTTCAGAATCTGCGGAATATATTCTAGTTTCATAATAACCGCACCGGAAATTTTGCACGGTGAAACTTTGGGCCCGGGGGGCGTTTTTACGCGGGCTTTCGGCAGCCGTCCTGCGCTCTCAAAATTTTTTTCGCAGTTTCACATGCCCATCTTCAAACGACGATTCCCAAGCAACTAAAAGAGTATAACTATCGCAGTAAGTTTCAGAATCTGCGGAATATATTCTAGTTTCATAATAACCGCACCGGAAATTTTGCACGGTGAAACTTTGGGCCCGGGGGGCGTTTTTACGCGGACTTTCGGCAGCCGTCCTGCGCTCTCAAAATTTTTCTCGCAGTTTCACATGCCCATCTTCAAACGACGATTCCCAAGCAACTAAAAGAGTCTAACTATCGCAGTAAGTTTCAGAATCTGCGAAATGTATTCTAGTTTCATAATAACATCACCGGGAATTTTGCACGGTGAAACTTTAGGCCCGGGGGGCGTTTTTACGCGGACTTTCGGCAGCCGTCCTGCGCTCTCAAAATTTTTCTCGCAGTTTCACATGCCCATGTTCAAACGACGATTCCCAAGCAACTAAAAGAGTAACTATCGCAATAACTTTCAGAATCTGCGAAATGTATTCTAGTTTCATAATAACATCACCGGGAATTTTGCACGGTGAAACTTTAGGCCCGGGGGGCGTTTTTACGCAGACTTTCGGCAGCCGTCCTGCGCTCTCAAAATTTTTCTCGCAGTTTCACATGCCCATCTTCAAACGACGATTCCCAAGCAACTAAAAGAGTCTAACTATCGCAGTAAGTTTCAGAATCTGCGGAATATATTCTAGTTTCATAATAACCGCACCGGAAATTTTGCACGGTGAAACTTTGGGCCCGGGGGGCGTTTTTACGCGGACTTTCGGCAGCCGTCCTGCGCTCTCAAAATTTTTTTCGCAGTTTCACATGCCCATCTTCAAACGACGATTCCCAAGCAACTAAAAGAGTCTAACTATCGCAGTAAGTTTCAGAATCTGCGGAATATATTCTAGTTTCATAATAACCGCACCGGAAATTTTGCACGGTGAAACTTTGGGCCCGGGGGGCGTTTTTACGCGGACTTTCGGCAGCCGTCCTGCGCTCTCAAAATTTTTCTCGCAGTTTCACATGCCCATCTTCAAACGACGATTCCCAAGCAACTAAAAGAGTCTAACTATCGCAGTAAGTTTCAGAATCTGCGAAATGTATTCTAGTTTCATAATAACATCACCGGGAATTTTGCACGGTGAAACTTTAGGCCCGGGGGGCGTTTTTACGCGGACTTTCGGCAGCCGTCCTGCGCTCTCAAAATTTTTCTCGCAGTTTCACATGCCCATCTTCAAACGACGATTCCCAAGCAACTAAAAGAGTCTAACTATCGCAATAACTTTCAGAATCTGCGAAATGTATTCTAGTTTCATAATAACATCACCGGGAATTTTGCACGGTGAAACTTTAGGCCCGGGGGGCGTTTTTACGCGGACTTTCGGCAGCCGTCCTGCGCTCTCAAAATTTTTCTCGCAGTTTCACATGCCCATCTTCAAACGACGATTCCCAAGCAACTAAAAGAGTCTAACTATCGCAGTAAGTTTCAGAATCTGCGGAATATATTCTAGTTTCATAATAACCGCACCGGAAATTTTGCACGGTGAAACTTTGGGCCCGGGGGGCGTTTTTACGCGGACTTTCGGCAGCCGTCCTGCGCTCTCAAAATTTTTTTCGCAGTTTCACATGCCCATCTTCAAACGACGATTCCCAAGCAACTAAAAGAGTCTAACTATCGCAGTAAGTTTCAGAATCTGCGGAATATATTCTAGTTTCATAATAACCGCACCGGAAATTTTGCACGGTGAAACTTTGGGCCCGGGGGGCGTTTTTACGCGGACTTTCGGCAGCCGTCCTGCGCTCTCAAAATTTTTCTCGCAGTTTCACATGCCCATCTTCAAACGACGATTCCCAAGCAACTAAAAGAGTCTAACTATCGCAGTAAGTTTCAGAATCTGCGAAATGTATTCTAGTTTCATAATAACATCACCGGGAATTTTGCACGGTGAAACTTTAGGCCCGGGGGGCGTTTTTACGCGGACTTTCGGCAGCCGTCCTGCGCTCTCAAAATTTTTCTCGCAGTTTCACATGCCCATCTTCAAACGACGATTCCCAAGCAACTAAAAGAGTCTAACTATCGCAATAACTTTCAGAATCTGCGAAATGTATTCTAGTTTCATAATAACCGCACCGGAAATTTTGCACGGTGAAACTTTGGGCCCGGGGGGCGTTTTTACGCGGACTTTCGGCAGCCGTCCTGCGCTCTCAAAATTTTTCTCGCAGTTTCACATGCCCATCTTCAAACGACGATTCCCAAGCAACTAAAAGAGTCTAACTATCGCAGTAAGTTTCAGAATCTGCGGAATATATTCTAGTTTCATAATAACCGCACCGGAAATTTTGCTAGGTGAAACTTTGGGCCCGGGGGGCGTTTTTACGCGGACTTTCGGCAGCCGTCCTGCGCTCTCAAAATTTTTCTCGCAGTTTCACATGCCCATCTTCAAACGACGATTCCCAAGCAACTAAAAGAGTCTAACTATCGCAGTAAGTTTCAGAATCTGCGAAATGTATTCTAGTTTCATAATAACATCACCGGGAATTTTGCACGGTGAAACTTTAGGCCCGGGGGGCGTTTTTACGCGGACTTTCGGCAGCCGTCCTGCGCTCTCAAAATTTTTCTCGCAGTTTCACATGCCCATCTTCAAACGACGATTCCCAAGCAACTAAAAGAGTCTAACTATCGCAATAACTTTCAGAATCTGCGAAATGTATTCTAGTTTCATAATAACCGCACCGGAAATTTTGCACGGTGAAACTTTGGGCCCGGGGGGCGTTTTTACGCGGACTTTCGGCAGCCGTCCTGCGCTCTCAAAATTTTTTTCGCAGTTTCACATGCCCATCTTCAAACGACGATTCCCAAGCAACTAAAAGAGACTAACTATCGCAGTAAGTTTCAGAATCTGCGGAATATATTCTAGTTTCATAATAACCGCACCGGAAATTTTGCACGGTGAAACTTTGGGCCCGGGGGGCGTTTTTACGCGGACTTTCGGCAGCCGTCCTGCGCTCTCAAAATTTTTCTCGCAGTTTCACATGCCCATCTTCAAACGACGATTCCCAAGCAACTAAAAGAGTCTAACTATCGCAGTAAGTTTCAGAATCTGCGGAATATATTCTAGTTTCATAATAACCGCACCGGAAATTTTGCACGGTGAAACTTTGGGCCCGGGGGGCGTTTTTACGCGGACTTTCGGCAGCCGTCCTGCGCTCTCAAAATTTTTCTCGCAGTTTCACATGCCCATCTTCAAACGACGATTCCCAAGCAACTAAAAGAGTCTAACTATCGCAGTAAGTTTCAGAATCTGCGAAATGTATTCTAGTTTCATAATAACATCACCGGGAATTTTGCACGGTGAAACTTTAGGCCCGGGGGGCGTTTTTACGCGGACTTTCGGCAGCCGTCCTGCGCTCTCAAAATTTTTCTCGCAGTTTCACATGCCCATGTTCAAACGACGATTCCCAAGCAACTAAAAGAGTAACTATCGCAATAACTTTCAGAATCTGCGAAATGTATTCTAGTTTCATAATAACATCACCGGGAATTTTGCACGGTGAAACTTTAGGCCCGGGGGGCGTTTTTACGCAGACTTTCGGCAGCCGTCCTGCGCTCTCAAAATTTTTCTCGCAGTTTCACATGCCCATCTTCAAACGACGATTCCCAAGCAACTAAAAGAGTCTAACTATCGCAGTAAGTTTCAGAATCTGCGGAATATATTCTAGTTTCATAATAACCGCACCGGAAATTTTGCACGGTGAAACTTTGGGCCCGGGGGGCGTTTTTACGCGGACTTTCGGCAGCCGTCCTGCGCTCTCAAAATTTTTTTCGCAGTTTCACATGCCCATCTTCAAACGACGATTCCCAAGCAACTAAAAGAGTCTAACTATCGCAGTAAGTTTCAGAATCTGCGGAATATATTCTAGTTTCATAATAACCGCACCGGAAATTTTGCACGGTGAAACTTTGGGCCCGGGGGGCGTTTTTACGCGGACTTTCGGCAGCCGTCCTGCGCTCTCAAAATTTTTCTCGCAGTTTCACATGCCCATCTTCAAACGACGATTCCCAAGCAACTAAAAGAGTCTAACTATCGCAGTAAGTTTCAGAATCTGCGAAATGTATTCTAGTTTCATAATAACATCACCGGGAATTTTGCACGGTGAAACTTTAGGCCCGGGGGGCGTTTTTACGCGGACTTTCGGCAGCCGTCCTGCGCTCTCAAAATTTTTCTCGCAGTTTCACATGCCCATCTTCAAACGACGATTCCCAAGCAACTAAAAGAGTCTAACTATCGCAATAACTTTCAGAATCTGCGAAATGTATTCTAGTTTCATAATAACATCACCGGGAATTTTGCACGGTGAAACTTTAGGCCCGGGGGGCGTTTTTACGCGGACTTTCGGCAGCCGTCCTGCGCTCTCAAAATTTTTCTCGCAGTTTCACATGCCCATCTTCAAACGACGATTCCCAAGCAACTAAAAGAGTCTAACTATCGCAGTAAGTTTCAGAATCTGCGGAATATATTCTAGTTTCATAATAACCGCACCGGAAATTTTGCACGGTGAAACTTTGGGCCCGGGGGGCGTTTTTACGCGGACTTTCGGCAGCCGTCCTGCGCTCTCAAAATTTTTCTCGCAGTTTCACATGCCCATCTTCAAACGACGATTCCCAAGCAACTAAAAGAGTCTAACTATCGCAGTAAGTTTCAGAATCTGCGAAATGTATTCTAGTTTCATAATAACATCACCGGGAATTTTGCACGGTGAAACTTTAGGCCCGGGGGGCGTTTTTACGCGGACTTTCGGCAGCCGTCCTGCGCTCTCAAAATTTTTCTCGCAGTTTCACATGCCCATGTTCAAACGACGATTCCCAAGCAACTAAAAGAGTAACTATCGCAATAACTTTCAGAATCTGCGAAATGTATTCTAGTTTCATAATAACATCACCGGGAATTTTGCACGGTGAAACTTTAGGCCCGGGGGGCGTTTTTACGCAGACTTTCGGCAGCCGTCCTGCGCTCTCAAAATTTTTCTCGCAGTTTCACATGCCCATCTTCAAACGACGATTCCCAAGCAACTAAAAGAGTCTAACTATCGCAGTAAGTTTCAGAATCTGCGGAATATATTCTAGTTTCATAATAACCGCACCGGAAATTTTGCACGGTGAAACTTTGGGCCCGGGGGGCGTTTTTACGCGGACTTTCGGCAGCCGTCCTGCGCTCTCAAAATTTTTTTCGCAGTTTCACATGCCCATCTTCAAACGACGATTCCCAAGCAACTAAAAGAGTCTAACTATCGCAGTAAGTTTCAGAATCTGCGGAATATATTCTAGTTTCATAATAACCGCACCGGAAATTTTGCACGGTGAAACTTTGGGCCCGGGGGGCGTTTTTACGCGGACTTTCGGCAGCCGTCCTGCGCTCTCAAAATTTTTCTCGCAGTTTCACATGCCCATCTTCAAACGACGATTCCCAAGCAACTAAAAGAGTCTAACTATCGCAGTAAGTTTCAGAATCTGCGAAATGTATTCTAGTTTCATAATAACATCACCGGGAATTTTGCACGGTGAAACTTTAGGCCCGGGGGGCGTTTTTACGCGGACTTTCGGCAGCCGTCCTGCGCTCTCAAAATTTTTCTCGCAGTTTCACATGCCCATCTTCAAACGACGATTCCCAAGCAACTAAAAGAGTCTAACTATCGCAATAACTTTCAGAATCTGCGAAATGTATTCTAGTTTCATAATAACATCACCGGGAATTTTGCACGGTGAAACTTTAGGCCCGGGGGGCGTTTTTACGCGGACTTTCGGCAGCCGTCCTGCGCTCTCAAAATTTTTCTCGCAGTTTCACATGCCCATCTTCAAACGACGATTCCCAAGCAACTAAAAGAGTCTAACTATCGCAGTAAGTTTCAGAATCTGCGGAATATATTCTAGTTTCATAATAACCGCACCGGAAATTTTGCACGGTGAAACTTTGGGCCCGGGGGGCGTTTTTACGCGGACTTTCGGCAGCCGTCCTGCGCTCTCAAAATTTTTTTCGCAGTTTCACATGCCCATCTTCAAACGACGATTCCCAAGCAACTAAAAGAGTCTAACTATCGCAGTAAGTTTCAGAATCTGCGGAATATATTCTAGTTTCATAATAACCGCACCGGAAATTTTGCACGGTGAAACTTTGGGCCCGGGGGGCGTTTTTACGCGGACTTTCGGCAGCCGTCCTGCGCTCTCAAAATTTTTCTCGCAGTTTCACATGCCCATCTTCAAACGACGATTCCCAAGCAACTAAAAGAGTCTAACTATCGCAGTAAGTTTCAGAATCTGCGAAATGTATTCTAGTTTCATAATAACATCACCGGGAATTTTGCACGGTGAAACTTTAGGCCCGGGGGGCGTTTTTACGCGGACTTTCGGCAGCCGTCCTGCGCTCTCAAAATTTTTCTCGCAGTTTCACATGCCCATCTTCAAACGACGATTCCCAAGCAACTAAAAGAGTCTAACTATCGCAATAACTTTCAGAATCTGCGAAATGTATTCTAGTTTCATAATAACCGCACCGGAAATTTTGCACGGTGAAACTTTGGGCCCGGGGGGCGTTTTTACGCGGACTTTCGGCAGCCGTCCTGCGCTCTCAAAATTTTTCTCGCAGTTTCACATGCCCATCTTCAAACGACGATTCCCAAGCAACTAAAAGAGTCTAACTATCGCAGTAAGTTTCAGAATCTGCGGAATATATTCTAGTTTCATAATAACCGCACCGGAAATTTTGCTAGGTGAAACTTTGGGCCCGGGGGGCGTTTTTACGCGGACTTTCGGCAGCCGTCCTGCGCTCTCAAAATTTTTCTCGCAGTTTCACATGCCCATCTTCAAACGACGATTCCCAAGCAACTAAAAGAGTCTAACTATCGCAGTAAGTTTCAGAATCTGCGAAATGTATTCTAGTTTCATAATAACATCACCGGGAATTTTGCACGGTGAAACTTTAGGCCCGGGGGGCGTTTTTACGCGGACTTTCGGCAGCCGTCCTGCGCTCTCAAAATTTTTCTCGCAGTTTCACATGCCCATCTTCAAACGACGATTCCCAAGCAACTAAAAGAGTCTAACTATCGCAATAACTTTCAGAATCTGCGAAATGTATTCTAGTTTCATAATAACCGCACCGGAAATTTTGCACGGTGAAACTTTGGGCCCGGGGGGCGTTTTTACGCGGACTTTCGGCAGCCGTCCTGCGCTCTCAAAATTTTTTTCGCAGTTTCACATGCCCATCTTCAAACGACGATTCCCAAGCAACTAAAAGAGACTAACTATCGCAGTAAGTTTCAGAATCTGCGGAATATATTCTAGTTTCATAATAACCGCACCGGAAATTTTGCACGGTGAAACTTTGGGCCCGGGGGGCGTTTTTACGCGGACTTTCGGCAGCCGTCCTGCGCTCTCAAAATTTTTCTCGCAGTTTCACATGCCCATCTTCAAACGACGATTCCCAAGCAACTAAAAGAGTCTAACTATCGCAGTAAGTTTCAGAATCTGCGGAATATATTCTAGTTTCATAATAACCGCACCGGAAATTTTGCACGGTGAAACTTTGGGCCCGGGGGGCGTTTTTACGCGGACTTTCGGCAGCCGTCCTGCGCTCTCAAAATTTTTCTCGCAGTTTCACATGCCCATCTTCAAACGACGATTCCCAAGCAACTAAAAGAGTCTAACTATCGCAGTAAGTTTCAGAATCTGCGAAATGTATTCTAGTTTCATAATAACATCACCGGGAATTTTGCACGGTGAAACTTTAGGCCCGGGGGGCGTTTTTACGCGGACTTTCGGCAGCCGTCCTGCGCTCTCAAAATTTTTCTCGCAGTTTCACATGCCCATGTTCAAACGACGATTCCCAAGCAACTAAAAGAGTAACTATCGCAATAACTTTCAGAATCTGCGAAATGTATTCTAGTTTCATAATAACATCACCGGGAATTTTGCACGGTGAAACTTTAGGCCCGGGGGGCGTTTTTACGCAGACTTTCGGCAGCCGTCCTGCGCTCTCAAAATTTTTCTCGCAGTTTCACATGCCCATCTTCAAACGACGATTCCCAAGCAACTAAAAGAGTCTAACTATCGCAGTAAGTTTCAGAATCTGCGGAATATATTCTAGTTTCATAATAACCGCACCGGAAATTTTGCACGGTGAAACTTTGGGCCCGGGGGGCGTTTTTACGCGGACTTTCGGCAGCCGTCCTGCGCTCTCAAAATTTTTTTCGCAGTTTCACATGCCCATCTTCAAACGACGATTCCCAAGCAACTAAAAGAGTCTAACTATCGCAGTAAGTTTCAGAATCTGCGGAATATATTCTAGTTTCATAATAACCGCACCGGAAATTTTGCACGGTGAAACTTTGGGCCCGGGGGGCGTTTTTACGCGGACTTTCGGCAGCCGTCCTGCGCTCTCAAAATTTTTCTCGCAGTTTCACATGCCCATCTTCAAACGACGATTCCCAAGCAACTAAAAGAGTCTAACTATCGCAGTAAGTTTCAGAATCTGCGAAATGTATTCTAGTTTCATAATAACATCACCGGGAATTTTGCACGGTGAAACTTTAGGCCCGGGGGGCGTTTTTACGCGGACTTTCGGCAGCCGTCCTGCGCTCTCAAAATTTTTCTCGCAGTTTCACATGCCCATCTTCAAACGACGATTCCCAAGCAACTAAAAGAGTCTAACTATCGCAATAACTTTCAGAATCTGCGAAATGTATTCTAGTTTCATAATAACATCACCGGGAATTTTGCACGGTGAAACTTTAGGCCCGGGGGGCGTTTTTACGCGGACTTTCGGCAGCCGTCCTGCGCTCTCAAAATTTTTCTCGCAGTTTCACATGCCCATCTTCAAACGACGATTCCCAAGCAACTAAAAGAGTCTAACTATCGCAGTAAGTTTCAGAATCTGCGGAATATATTCTAGTTTCATAATAACCGCACCGGAAATTTTGCACGGTGAAACTTTGGGCCCGGGGGGCGTTTTTACGCGGACTTTCGGCAGCCGTCCTGCGCTCTCAAAATTTTTTTCGCAGTTTCACATGCCCATCTTCAAACGACGATTCCCAAGCAACTAAAAGAGTCTAACTATCGCAGTAAGTTTCAGAATCTGCGGAATATATTCTAGTTTCATAATAACCGCACCGGAAATTTTGCACGGTGAAACTTTGGGCCCGGGGGGCGTTTTTACGCGGACTTTCGGCAGCCGTCCTGCGCTCTCAAAATTTTTCTCGCAGTTTCACATGCCCATCTTCAAACGACGATTCCCAAGCAACTAAAAGAGTCTAACTATCGCAGTAAGTTTCAGAATCTGCGAAATGTATTCTAGTTTCATAATAACATCACCGGGAATTTTGCACGGTGAAACTTTAGGCCCGGGGGGCGTTTTTACGCGGACTTTCGGCAGCCGTCCTGCGCTCTCAAAATTTTTCTCGCAGTTTCACATGCCCATCTTCAAACGACGATTCCCAAGCAACTAAAAGAGTCTAACTATCGCAATAACTTTCAGAATCTGCGAAATGTATTCTAGTTTCATAATAACCGCACCGGAAATTTTGCACGGTGAAACTTTGGGCCCGGGGGGCGTTTTTACGCGGACTTTCGGCAGCCGTCCTGCGCTCTCAAAATTTTTCTCGCAGTTTCACATGCCCATCTTCAAACGACGATTCCCAAGCAACTAAAAGAGTCTAACTATCGCAGTAAGTTTCAGAATCTGCGGAATATATTCTAGTTTCATAATAACCGCACCGGAAATTTTGCTAGGTGAAACTTTGGGCCCGGGGGGCGTTTTTACGCGGACTTTCGGCAGCCGTCCTGCGCTCTCAAAATTTTTCTCGCAGTTTCACATGCCCATCTTCAAACGACGATTCCCAAGCAACTAAAAGAGTCTAACTATCGCAGTAAGTTTCAGAATCTGCGAAATGTATTCTAGTTTCATAATAACATCACCGGGAATTTTGCACGGTGAAACTTTAGGCCCGGGGGGCGTTTTTACGCGGACTTTCGGCAGCCGTCCTGCGCTCTCAAAATTTTTCTCGCAGTTTCACATGCCCATCTTCAAACGACGATTCCCAAGCAACTAAAAGAGTCTAACTATCGCAATAACTTTCAGAATCTGCGAAATGTATTCTAGTTTCATAATAACCGCACCGGAAATTTTGCACGGTGAAACTTTGGGCCCGGGGGGCGTTTTTACGCGGACTTTCGGCAGCCGTCCTGCGCTCTCAAAATTTTTTTCGCAGTTTCACATGCCCATCTTCAAACGACGATTCCCAAGCAACTAAAAGAGACTAACTATCGCAGTAAGTTTCAGAATCTGCGGAATATATTCTAGTTTCATAATAACCGCACCGGAAATTTTGCACGGTGAAACTTTGGGCCCGGGGGGCGTTTTTACGCGGACTTTCGGCAGCCGTCCTGCGCTCTCAAAATTTTTCTCGCAGTTTCACATGCCCATCTTCAAACGACGATTCCCAAGCAACTAAAAGAGTCTAACTATCGCAGTAAGTTTCAGAATCTGCGGAATATATTCTAGTTTCATAATAACCGCACCGGAAATTTTGCACGGTGAAACTTTGGGCCCGGGGGGCGTTTTTACGCGGACTTTCGGCAGCCGTCCTGCGCTCTCAAAATTTTTCTCGCAGTTTCACATGCCCATCTTCAAACGACGATTCCCAAGCAACTAAAAGAGTCTAACTATCGCAGTAAGTTTCAGAATCTGCGAAATGTATTCTAGTTTCATAATAACATCACCGGGAATTTTGCACGGTGAAACTTTAGGCCCGGGGGGCGTTTTTACGCGGACTTTCGGCAGCCGTCCTGCGCTCTCAAAATTTTTCTCGCAGTTTCACATGCCCATCTTCAAACGACGATTCCCAAGCAACTAAAAGAGTCTAACTATCGCAGTAAGTTTCAGAATCTGCGAAATGTATTCTAGTTTCATAATAACATCACCGGGAATTTTGCACGGTGAAACTTTAGGCCCGGGGGGCGTTTTTACGCGGACTTTCGCTAGCCGTCCTGCGCTCTCAAAATTTTTCTCGCAGTTTCACATGCCCATCTTCAAACGACGATTCCCAAGCAACTAAAAGAGTCTAACTATCGCAATAACTTTCAGAATCTGCGAAATGTATTCTAGTTTCATAATAACATCACCGGGAATTTTGCACGGTGAAACTTTAGGCCCGGGGGGCGTTTTTACGCAGACTTTCGGCAGCCGTCCTGCGCTCTCAAAATTTTTCTCGCAGTTTCACATGCCCATCTTCAAACGACGATTCCCAAGCAACTAAAAGAGTCTAACTATCGCAGTAAGTTTCAGAATCTGCGGAATATATTCTAGTTTCATAATAACCGCACCGGAAATTTTGCACGGTGAAACTTTGGGCCCGGGGGGCGTTTTTACGCGGACTTTCGGCAGCCGTCCTGCGCTCTCAAAATTTTTTTCGCAGTTTCACATGCCCATCTTCAAACGACGATTCCCAAGCAACTAAAAGAGTCTAACTATCGCAGTAAGTTTAAGAATCTGCGGAATATATTCTAGTTTCATAATAACCGCACCGGAAATTTTGCACGGTGAAACTTTGGGCCCGGGGGGCGTTTTTACGCGGACTTTCGGCAGCCGTCCTGCGCTCTCAAAATTTTTCTCGCAGTTTCACATGCCCATCTTCAAACGACGATTCCCAAGCAACTAAAAGAGTCTAACTATCGCAGTAAGTTTCAGAATCTGCGAAATGTATTCTAGTTTCATAATAACATCACCGGGAATTTTGCACGGTGAAACTTTAGGCCCGGGGGGCGTTTTTACGCGGACTTTCGGCAGCCGTCCTGCGCTCTCAAAATTTTTCTCGCAGTTTCACATGCCCATCTTCAAACGACGATTCCCAAGCAACTAAAATAGTCTAACTATCGCAATAACTTTCAGAATCTGCGAAATGTATTCTAGTTTCATAATAACATCACCGGGAATTTTGCACGGTGAAACTTTAGGCCCGGGGGGCGTTTTTACGCAGACTTTCGGCAGCCGTCCTGCGCTCTCAAAATTTTTCTCGCAGTTTCACATGCCCATCTTCAAACGACGATTCCCAAGCAACTAATAGAGTCTAACTATCGCAGTAAGTTTCAGAATCTGCGGAATATATTCTAGTTTCATAATAACCGCACCGGAAATTTTGCACGGTGAAACTTTGGGCCCGGGGGGCGTTTTTACGCGGACTTTCGGCAGCCGTCCTGCGCTCTCAAAATTTTTTTCGCAGTTTCACATGCCCATCTTCAAACGACGATTCCCAAGCAACTAAAAGAGTCTAACTATCGCAGTAAGTTTCAGAATCTGCGGAATATATTCTAGTTTCATAATAACCGCACCGGAAATTTTGCACGGTGAAACTTTGGGCCCGGGGGGCGTTTTTACGCGGACTTTCGGCAGCCGTCCTGCGCTCTCAAAATTTTTCTCGCAGTTTCACATGCCCATCTTCAAACGACGATTCCCAAGCAACTAAAAGAGTCTAACTATCGCAGTAAGTTTCAGAATCTGCGAAATGTATTCTAGTTTCATAATAACATCACCGGGAATTTTGCACGGTGAAACTTTAGGCCCGGGGGGCGTTTTTACGCGGACTTTCGGCAGCCGTCCTGCGCTCTCAAAATTTTTCTCGCAGTTTCACATGCCCATCTTCAAACGACGATTCCCAAGCAACTAAAAGAGTCTAACTATCGCAATAACTTTCAGAATCTGCGAAATGTATTCTAGTTTCATAATAACATCACCGGGAATTTTGCACGGTGAAACTTTAGGCCCGGGGGGCGTTTTTACGCAGACTTTCGGCAGCCGTCCTGCGCTCTCAAAATTTTTCTCGCAGTTTTACATGCCCATCTTCAAACGACGATTCCCAAGCAACTAAAAGAGTCTAACTATCGCAGTAAGTTTCAGAATCTGCGGAATATATTCTAGTTTCATAATAACCGCACCGGAAATTTTGCACGGTGAAACTTTGGGCCCGGGGGGCGTTTTTACGCGGACTTTCGGCAGCCGTCCTGCGCTCTCAAAATTTTTTTCGCAGTTTCACATGCCCATCTTCAAACGACGATTCCCAAGCAACTAAAAGAGTCTAACTATCGCAGTAAGTTTCAGAATCTGCGGAATATATTCTAGTTTCATAGTAACCGCACCGGAAATTTTGCACGGTGAAACTTTGGGCCCGGGGGGCGTTTTTACGCGGACTTTCGGCAGCCGTCCTGCGCTCTCAAAATTTTTCTCGCAGTTTCACATGCCCATCTTCAAACGACGATTCCCAAGCAACTAAAAGAGTCTAACTATCGCAGTAAGTTTCAGAATCTGCGAAATGTATTCTAGTTTCATAATAACATCACCGGGAATTTTGCACGGTGAAACTTTGGGCCCGGGGGGCGTTTTTACGCGGACTTTCGGCAGCCGTCCTGCGCTCTCAAAATTTTTCTCGCAGTTTCACATGCCCATCTTCAAACGACGATTCCCAAGCAACTAAAAGAGTCTAACTATCGCAATAACTTTCAGAATCTGCGAAATGTATTCTAGTTTCATAATAACCGCACCGGAAATTTTGCACGGTGAAACTTTGGGCCCGGGGGGCGTTTTTACGCGGACTTTCGGCAGCCGTCCTGCGCTCTCAAAATTTTTTTCGCAGTTTCACATGCCCATCTTCAAACGACGATTCCCAAGCAACTAAAAGAGTCTAACTATCGCAGTAAGTTTCAGAATCTGCGGAATATATTCTAGTTTCATAATAACCGCACCGGAAATTTTGCACGGTGAAACTTTGGGCCCGGGGGGCGTTTTTACGCGGACTTTCGGCAGCCGTCCTGCGCTCTCAAAATTTTTCTCGCAGTTTCACATGCCCATCTTCAAACGACGATTCCCAAGCAACTAAAAGAGTCTAACTATCGCAGTAAGTTTCAGAATCTGCGAAATGTATTCTAGTTTCATAATAACATCACCGGGAATTTTGCACGGTGAAACTTTAGGCCCGGGGGGCGTTTTTACGCGGACTTTCGGCAGCCGTCCTGCGCTCTCAAAATTTTTCTCGCAGTTTCACATGCCCATCTTCAAACGACGATTCCCAAGCAACTAAAAGAGTCTAACTATCGCAATAACTTTCAGAATCTGCGAAATGTATTCTAGTTTCATAATAACCGCACCGGAAATTTTGCACGGTGAAACTTTGGGCCCGGGGGGCGTTTTTACGCGGACTTTCGGCAGCCGTCCTGCGCTCTCAAAATTTTTTTCGCAGTTTCACATGCCCATCTTCAAACGACGATTCCCAAGCAACTAAAAGAGTCTAACTATCGCAGTAAGTTTCAGAATCTGCGGAATATATTCTAGTTTCATAATAACCGCACCGGAAATTTTGCACGGTGAAACTTTGGGCCCGGGGGGCGTTTTTACGCGGACTTTCGGCAGCCGTCCTGCGCTCTCAAAATTTTTCTCGCAGTTTCACATGCCCATCTTCAAACGACGATTCCCAAGCAACTAAAAGAGTCTAACTATCGCAGTAAGTTTCAGAATCTGCGAAATGTATTCTAGTTTCATAATAACATCACCGGGAATTTTGCACGGTGAAACTTTAGGCCCGGGGGGCGTTTTTACGCGGACTTTCGGCAGCCGTCCTGCGCTCTCAAAATTTTTCTCGCAGTTTCACATGCCCATCTTCAAACGACGATTCCCAAGCAACTAAAAGAGTCTAACTATCGCAATAACTTTCAGAATCTGCGAAATGTATTCTAGTTTCATAATAACCGCACCGGAAATTTTGCACGGTGAAACTTTGGGCCCGGGGGGCGTTTTTACGCGGACTTTCGGCAGCCGTCCTGCGCTCTCAAAATTTTTTTCGCAGTTTCACATGCCCATCTTCAAACGACGATTCCCAAGCAACTAAAAGAGTCTAACTATCGCAGTAAGTTTCAGAATCTGCGGAATATATTCTAGTTTCATAATAACCGCACCGGAAATTTTGCACGGTGAAACTTTGGGCCCGGGGGGCGTTTTTACGCGGACTTTCGGCAGCCGTCCTGCGCTCTCAAAATTTTTCTCGCAGTTTCACATGCCCATCTTCAAACGACGATTCCCAAGCAACTAAAAGAGTCTAACTATCGCAGTAAGTTTCAGAATCTGCGAAATGTATTCTAGTTTCATAATAACATCACCGGGAATTTTGCACGGTGAAACTTTAGGCCCGGGGGGCGTTTTTACGCGGACTTTCGGCAGCCGTCCTGCGCTCTCAAAATTTTTCTCGCAGTTTCACATGCCCATCTTCAAACGACGATTCCCAAGCAACTAAAAGAGTCTAACTATCGCAATAACTTTCAGAATCTGCGAAATGTATTCTAGTTTCATAATAACCGCACCGGAAATTTTGCACGGTGAAACTTTGGGCCCGGGGGGCGTTTTTACGCGGACTTTCGGCAGCCGTCCTGCGCTCTCAAAATTTTTTTCGCAGTTTCACATGCCCATCTTCAAACGACGATTCCCAAGCAACTAAAAGAGTCTAACTATCGCAGTAAGTTTCAGAATCTGCGGAATATATTCTAGTTTCATAATAACCGCACCGGAAATTTTGCACGGTGAAACTTTGGGCCCGGGGGGCGTTTTTACGCGGACTTTCGGCAGCCGTCCTGCGCTCTCAAAATTTTTCTCGCAGTTTCACATGCCCATCTTCAAACGACGATTCCCAAGCAACTAAAAGAGTCTAACTATCGCAGTAAGTTTCAGAATCTGCGAAATGTATTCTAGTTTCATAATAACATCACCGGGAATTTTGCACGGTGAAACTTTAGGCCCGGGGGGCGTTTTTACGCGGACTTTCGGCAGCCGTCCTGCGCTCTCAAAATTTTTCTCGCAGTTTCACATGCCCATCTTCAAACGACGATTCCCAAGCAACTAAAAGAGTCTAACTATCGCAATAACTTTCAGAATCTGCGAAATGTATTCTAGTTTCATAATAACCGCACCGGAAATTTTGCACGGTGAAACTTTGGGCCCGGGGGGCGTTTTTACGCGGACTTTCGGCAGCCGTCCTGCGCTCTCAAAATTTTTCTCGCAGTTTCACATGCCCATCTTCAAACGACGATTCCCAAGCAACTAAAAGAGTCTAACTATCGCAGTAAGTTTCAGAATCTGCGGAATATATTCTAGTTTCATAATAACCGCACCGGAAATTTTGCACGGTGAAACTTTGGGCCCGGGGGGCGTTTTTACGCGGACTTTCGGCAGCCGTCCTGCGCTCTCAAAATTTTTCTCGCAGTTTCACATGCCCATCTTCAAACGACGATTCCCAAGCAACTAAAAGAGTCTAACTATCGCAGTAAGTTTCAGTATCTGCGAAATGTATTCTAGTTTCATAATAACATCACCGGGAATTTTGCACGGTGAAACTTTAGGCCCGGGGGGCGTTTTTACGCGGACTTTCGGCAGCCGTCCTGCGCTCTCAAAATTTTTCTCGCAGTTTCACATGCCCATCTTCAAACGACGATTCCCAAGCAACTAAAAGAGTCTAACTATCGCAGTAAGTTTCAGAATCTGCGGAATATATTCTAGTTTCATAATAACCGCACCGGAAATTTTGCACGGTGAAACTTTGGGCCCGGGGGGCGTTTTTACGCGGACTTTCGGCAGCCGTCCTGCGCTCTCAAAATTTTTCTCGCAGTTTCACATGCCCATCTTCAAACGACGATTCCCAAGCAACTAAAAGAGTCTAACTATCGCAATAACTTTCAGAATCTGCGAAATGTATTCTAGTTTCATAATAACATCACCGGGAATTTTGCACGGTGAAACTTTAGGCCCGGGGGGCGTTTTTACGCAGACTTTCGGCAGCCGTCCTGCGCTCTCAAAATTTTTCTCGCAGTTTCACATGCCCATCTTCAAACGACGATTCCCAAGCAACTAAAAGAGTCTAACTATCGCAGTAAGTTTCAGAATCTGCGGAATATATTCTAGTTTCATAATAACCGCACCGGAAATTTTGCACGGTGAAACTTTGGGCCCGGGGGGCGTTTTTACGCGGACTTTCGGCAGCCGTCCTGCGCTCTCAAAATTTTTTTCGCAGTTTCACATGCCCATCTTCAAACGACGATTCCCAAGCAACTAAAAGAGTCTAACTATCGCAGTAAGTTTCAGAATCTGCGGAATATATTCTAGTTTCATAATAACCGCACCGGAAATTTTGCACGGTGAAACTTTGGGCCCGGGGGGCGTTTTTACGCGGACTTTCGGCAGCCGTCCTGCGCTCTCAAAATTTTTCTCGCAGTTTCACATGCCCATCTTCAAACGACGATTCCCAAGCAACTAAAAGAGTCTAACTATCGCAGTAAGTTTCAGAATCTGCGAAATGTATTCTAGTTTCATAATAACATCACCGGGAATTTTGCACGGTGAAACTTTAGGCCCGGGGGGCGTTTTTACGCGGACTTTCGGCAGCCGTCCTGCGCTCTCAAAATTTTTCTCGCAGTTTCACATTCCCATCTTCAAACGACGATTCCCAAGCAACTAAAAGAGTCTAACTATCGCAATAACTTTCAGAATCTGCGAAATGTATTCTAGTTTCATAATAACATCACCGGGAATTTTGCACGGTGAAACTTTAGGCCCGGGGGGCGTTTTTACGCAGACTTTCGGCAGCCGTCCTGCGCTCTCAAAATTTTTCTCGCAGTTTTACATGCCCATCTTCAAACGACGATTCCCAAGCAACTAAAAGAGTCTAACTATCGCAGTAAGTTTCAGAATCTGCGGAATATATTCTAGTTTCATAATAACCGCACCGGAAATTTTGCACGGTGAAACTTTGGGCCCGGGGGGCGTTTTTACGCGGACTTTCGGCAGCCGTCCTGCGCTCTCAAAATTTTTTTCGCAGTTTCACATGCCCATCTTCAAACGACGATTCCCAAGCAACTAAAAGAGTCTAACTATCGCAGTAAGTTTCAGAATCTGCGGAATATATTCTAGTTTCATAGTAACCGCACCGGAAATTTTGCACGGTGAAACTTTGGGCCCGGGGGGCGTTTTTACGCGGACTTTCGGCAGCCGTCCTGCGCTCTCAAAATTTTTCTCGCAGTTTCACATGCCCATTTTCAAACGACGATTCCCAAGCAACTAAAAGAGTCTAACTATCGCAGTAAGTTTCAGAATCTGCGAAATGTATTCTAGTTTCATAATAACATCACCGGGAATTTTGCACGGTGAAACTTTGGGCCCGGGGGGCGTTTTTACGCGGACTTTCGGCAGCCGTCCTGCGCTCTCAAAATTTTTCTCGCAGTTTCACATGCCCATCTTCAAACGACGTTTCCCAAGCAACTAAAAGAGTCTAACTATCGCAATAACTTTCAGAATCTGCGAAATGTATTCTAGTTTCATAATAACCGCACCGGAAATTTTGCACGGTGAAACTTTGGGCCCGGGGGGCGTTTTTACGCGGACTTTCGGCAGCCGTCCTGCGCTCTCAAAATTTTTTTCGCAGTTTCACATGCCCATCTTCAAACGACGATTCCCAAGCAACTAAAAGAGTCTAACTATCGCAGTAAGTTTCAGAATCTGCGGAATATATTCTAGTTTCATAATAACCGCACCGGAAATTTTGCACGGTGAAACTTTGGGCCCGGGGGGCGTTTTTACGCGGACTTTCGGCAGCCGTCCTGCGTTCTCAAAATTTTTCTCGCAGTTTCACATGCCCATCTTCAAACGACGATTCCCAAGCAACTAAAAGAGTCTAACTATCGCAGTAAGTTTCAGAATCTGCGAAATGTATTCTAGTTTCATAATAACATCACCGGGAATTTTGCACGGTGAAACTTTAGGCCCGGGGGGCGTTTTTACGCGGACTTTCGGCAGCCGTCCTGCGCTCTCAAAATTTTTCTCGCAGTTTCACATGCCCATCTTCAAACGACGATTCCCAAGCAACTAAAAGAGTCTAACTATCGCAATAACTTTCAGAATCTGCGAAATGTATTCTAGTTTCATAATAACCGCACCGGAAATTTTGCACGGTGAAACTTTGGGCCCGGGGGGCGTTTTTACGCGGACTTTCGGCAGCCGTCCTGAGCTCTCAAAATTTTTTTCGCAGTTTCACATGCCCATCTTCAAACGACGATTCCCAAGCAACTAAAAGAGTCTAACTATCGCAGTAAGTTTCAGAATCTGCGGAATATATTCTAGTTTCATAATAACCGCACCGGAAATTTTGCACGGTGAAACTTTGGGCCCGGGGGGCGTTTTTACGCGGACTTTCGGCAGCCGTCCTGCGCTCTCAAAATTTTTCTCGCAGTTTCACATGCCCATCTTCAAACGACGATTCCCAAGCAACTAAAAGAGTCTAACTATCGCAGTAAGTTTCAGAATCTGCGAAATGTATTCTAGTTTCATAATAACATCACCGGGAATTTTGCACGGTGAAACTTTAGGCCCGGGGGGCGTTTTTACGCAGGCTTTTGGCAGCCGTCCTGCGCTCTCAAAATTTTTCTCGCAGTTTCACATGCCCATCTTCAAACGACGATTCCCAAGCAACTAAAAGAGTCTAACTATCGCAATAACTTTCAGAATCTGCGAAATGTATTCTAGTTTCATAATAACCGCACCGGAAATTTTGCACGGTGAAACTTTGGGCCCGGGGGGCGTTTTTACGCGGACTTTCGGCAGCCGTCCTGCGCTCTCAAAATTTTTCTCGCAGTTTCACATGCCCATCTTCAAACGACGATTCCCAAGCAACTAAAAGAGTCTAACTATCGCAGTAAGTTTCAGAATCTGCGGAATATATTCTAGTTTCATAATAACCGCACCGGAAATTTTGCACGGTGAAACTTTGGGCCCGGGGGGCGTTTTTACGCGGACTTTCGGCAGCCGTCCTGCGCTCTCAAAATTTTTCTCGCAGTTTCACATGCCCATCTTCAAACGACGATTCCCAAGCAACTAAAAGAGTCTAACTATCGCAGTAAGTTTCAGTATCTGCGAAATGTATTCTAGTTTCATAATAACATCACCGGGAATTTTGCACGGTGAAACTTTAGGCCCGGGGGGCGTTTTTACGCGGACTTTCGGCAGCCGTCCTGCGCTCTCAAAATTTTTCTCGCAGTTTCACATGCCCATCTTCAAACGACGATTCCCAAGCAACTAAAAGAGTCTAACTATCGCAATAACTTTCAGAATCTGCGAAATGTATTCTAGTTTCATAATAACCGCACCGGAAATTTTGCACGGTGAAACTTTGGGCCCGGGGGGCGTTTTTACGCGGACTTTCGGCAGCCGTCCTGCGCTCTCAAAATTTTTTTCGCAGTTTCACATGCCCATCTTCAAACGACGATTCCCAAGCAACTAAAAGAGTCTAACTATCGCAGTAAGTTTCAGAATCTGCGGAATATATTCTAGTTTCATAATAACCGCACCGGAAATTTTGCACGGTGAAACTTTGGGCCCGGGGGGCGTTTTTACGCGGACTTTCGGCAGCCGTCCTGCGCTCTCAAAATTTTTCTCGCAGTTTCACATGCCCATCTTCAAACGACGATTCCCAAGCAACTAAAAGAGTCTAACTATCGCAGTAAGTTTCAGAATCTGCGAAATGTATTCTAGTTTCATAATAACATCACCGGGAATTTTGCACGGTGAAACTTTAGGCCCGGGGGGCGTTTTTACGCGGACTTTCGGCAGCCGTCCTGCGCTCTCAAAATTTTTCTCGCAGTTTCACATGCCCATCTTCAAACGACGATTCCCAAGCAACTAAAAGAGTCTAACTATCGCAATAACTTTCAGAATCTGCGAAATGTATTCTAGTTTCATAATAACATCACCGGGAATTTTGCACGGTGAAACTTTAGGCCCGGGGGGCGTTTTTACGCAGACTTTCGGCAGCCGTCCTGCGCTCTCAAAATTTTTCTCGCAGTTTCACATGCCCATCTTCAAACGACGATTCCCAAGCAACTAAAAGAGTCTAACTATCGCAGTAAGTTTCAGAATCTGCGGCATATATTCTAGTTTCATAATAACCGCACCGGAAATTTTGCACGGTGAAACTTTGGGCCCGGGGGGCGTTTTTACGCGGACTTTCGGCAGCCGTCCTGCGCTCTCAAAATTTTTTTCGCAGTTTCACATGCCCATCTTCAAACGACGATTCCCAAGCAACTAAAAGAGTCTAACTATCGCAGTAAGTTTCAGAATCTGCGGAATATATTCTAGTTTCATAATAACCGCACCGGAAATTTTGCACGGTGAAACTTTGGGCCCGGGGGGCGTTTTTACGCGGACTTTCGGCAGCCGTCCTGCGCTCTCAAAATTTTTCTCGCAGTTTCACATGCCCATCTTCAAACGACGATTCCCAAGCAACTAAAAGAGTCTAACTATCGCAGTAAGTTTCAGAATCTGCGAAATGTATTCTAGTTTCATAATAACATCACCGGGAATTTTGCACGGTGAAACTTTAGGCCCGGGGGGCGTTTTTACGCGGACTTTCGGCAGCCGTCCTGCGCTCTCAAAATTTTTCTCGCAGTTTCACATGCCCATCTTCAAACGACGATTCCCAAGCAACTAAAAGAGTCTAACTATCGCAATAACTTTCAGAATCTGCGAAATGTATTCTAGTTTCATAATAACCGCACCGGAAATTTTGCACGGTGAAACTTTGGGCCCGGGGGGCGTTTTTACGCGGACTTTCGGCAGCCGTCCTGCGCTCTCAAAATTTTTCTCGCAGTTTCACATGCCCATCTTCAAACGACGATTCCCAAGCAACTAAAAGAGTCTAACTATCGCAGTAAGTTACAGAATCTGCGGAATATATTCTAGTTTCATAATAACCGCACCGGAAATTTTGCACGGTGAAACTTTGGGCCCGGGGGGCGTTTTTACGCGGACTTTAGGCAGCCGTCCTGCGCTCTCAAAATTTTTCTCGCAGTTTCACATGCCCATCTTCAAACGACGATTCCCAAGCAACTAAAAGAGTCTAACTATCGCAGTAAGTTTCAGAATCTGCGAAATGTATTCTAGTTTCATAATAACATCACCGGGAATTTTGCACGGTGAAACTTTAGGCCCGGGGGGCGTTTTTACGCGGACTTTCGGCAGCCGTCCTGCGCTCTCAAAATTTTTCTCGCAGTTTCACATGCCCATCTTCAAACGACGATTCCCAAGCAACTAAAAGAGTCTAACTATCGCAATAACTTTCAGAATCTGCGAAATGTATTCTAGTTTCATAATAACCGCACCGGAAATTTTGCACGGTGAAACTTTGGGCCCGGGGGGCGTTTTTACGCGGACTTTCGGCAGCCCTCCTGCGCTCTCAAAATTTTTTTCGCAGTTTCACATGCCCATCTTCAAACGACGATTCCCAAGCAACTAAAAGAGTCTAACTATCGCAGTAAGTTTCAGAATCTGCGGAATATATTCTAGTTTCATAATAACCGCACCGGAAATTTTGCACGGTGAAACTTTGGGCCCGGGGGGCGTTTTTACGCGGACTTTCGGCAGCCGTCCTGCGCTCTCAAAATTTTTCTCGCAGTTTCACATGCCCATCTTCAAACGACGATTCCCAAGCAACTAAAAGAGTCTAACTATCGCAGTAAGTTTCAGAATCTGCGAAATGTATTCTAGTTTCATAATAACATCACCGGGAATTTTGCACGGTGAAACTTTAGGCCCGGGGGGCGTTTTTACGCGGACTTTCGGCAGCCGTCCTGCGCTCTCAAAATTTTTCTCGCAGTTTCACATGCCCATCTTCAAACGACGATTCCCAAGCAACTAAAACAGTCTAACTATCGCAATAACTTTCAGAATCTGCGAAATGTATTCTAGTTTCATAATAACCGCACCGGAAATTTTGCACGGTGAAACTTTGGGCCCGGGGGGCGTTTTTACGCGGACTTTCGGCAGCCGTCCTGCGCTCTCAAAATTTTTCTCGCAGTTTCACATGCCCATCTTCAAACGACGATTCCCAAGCAACTAAAAGAGTCTAACTATCGCAGTAAGTTTCAGAATCTGCGGAATATATTCTAGTTTCATAATAACCGCACCGGAAATTTTGCACGGTGAATCTTTGGGCCCGGGGGGCGTTTTTACGCGGACTTTCGGCAGCCGTCCTGCGCTCTCAAAATTTTTCTCGCAGTTTCACATGCCCATCTTCAAACGACGATTCCCAAGCAACTAAAAGAGTCTAACTATCGCAGTAAGTTTCAGAATCTGCGAAATGTATTCTAGTTTCATAATAACATCACCGGGAATTTTGCACGGTGAAACTTTAGGCCCGGGGGGCGTTTTTACGCGGACTTTCGGCAGCCGTCCTGCGCTCTCAAAATTTTTCTCGCAGTTTCACATGCCCATCTTCAAACGACGATTCCCAAGCAACTAAAAGAGTCTAACTATCGCAATAACTTTCAGAATCTGCGAAATGTATTCTAGTTTCATAATAACCGCACCGGAAATTTTGCACGGTGAAACTTTGGGCCCGGGGGGCGTTTTTACGCGGACTTTCGGCAGCCGTCCTGCGCTCTCAAAATTTTTTTCGCAGTTTCACATGCCCATCTTCAAACGACGATTCCCAAGCAACTAAAAGAGTCTAACTATCGCAGTAAGTTTCAGAATCTGCGGAATATATTCTAGTTTCATAATAACCGCACCGGAAATTTTGCACGGTGAAACTTTGGGCCCGGGGGGCGTTTTTACGCGGACTTTCGGCAGCCGTCCTGCGCTCTCAAAATTTTTTTCGCAGTTTCACATGCCCATCTTCAAACGACGATTCCCAAGCAACTAAAAGAGTCTAACTATCGCAGTAAGTTTCAGAATCTGCGGAATATATTCTAGTTTCATAATAACCGCACCGGAAATTTTGCACGGTGAAACTTTGGGCCCGGGGGGCGTTTTTACGCGGACTTTCGGCAGCCGTCCTGCGCTCTCAAAATTTTTCTCGCAGTTTCACATGCCCATCTTCAAACGACGATTCCCAAGCAACTAAAAGAGTCTAACTATCGCAGTAAGTTTCAGAATCTGCGAAATGTATTCTAGTTTCATAATAACATCACCGGGAATTTTGCACGGTGAAACTTTAGGCCCGGGGGGCGTTTTTACGCGGACTTTCGGCAGCCGTCCTGCGCTCTCAAAATTTTTCTCGCAGTTTCACATGCCCATCTTCAAACGACGATTCCCAAGCAACTAAAAGAGTCTAACTATCGCAATAACTTTCAGAATCTGCGAAATGTATTCTAGTTTCATAATAACCGCACCGGAAATTTTGCACGGTGAAACTTTGGGCCCGGGGGGCGTTTTTACGCGGACTTTCGGCAGCCGTCCTGCGCTCTCAAAATTTTTCTCGCAGTTTCACATGCCCATCTTCAAACGACGATTCCCAAGCAACTAAAAGAGTCTAACTATCGCAGTAAGTTTCAGAATCTGCGGAATATATTCTAGTTTCATAATAACCGCACCGGAAATTTTGCACGGTGAAACTTTGGGCCCGGGGGGCGTTTTTACGCGGACTTTAGGCAGCCGTCCTGCGCTCTCAAAATTTTTCTCGCAGTTTCACATGCCCATCTTCAAACGACGATTCCCAAGCAACTAAAAGAGTCTAACTATCGCAGTAAGTTTCAGAATCTGCGAAATGTATTCTAGTTTCATAATAACATCACCGGGAATTTTGCACGGTGAAACTTTAGGCCCGGGGGGCGTTTTTACGCGGACTTTCGGCAGCCGTCCTGCGCTCTCAAAATTTTTCTCGCAGTTTCACATGCCCATCTTCAAACGACGATTCCCAAGCAACTAAAAGAGTCTAACTATCGCAATAACTTTCAGAATCTGCGAAATGTATTCTAGTTTCATAATAACCGCACCGGAAATTTTGCACGGTGAAACTTTGGGCCCGGGGGGCGTTTTTACGCGGACTTTCGGCAGCCCTCCTGCGCTCTCAAAATTTTTTTCGCAGTTTCACATGCCCATCTTCAAACGACGATTCCCAAGCAACTAAAAGAGTCTAACTATCGCAGTAAGTTTCAGAATCTGCGGAATATATTCTAGTTTCATAATAACCGCACCGGAAATTTTGCACGGTGAAACTTTGGGCCCGGGGGGCGTTTTTACGCGGACTTTCGGCAGCCGTCCTGCGCTCTCAAAATTTTTCTCGCAGTTTCACATGCCCATCTTCAAACGACGATTCCCAAGCAACTAAAAGAGTCTAACTATCGCAGTAAGTTTCAGAATCTGCGAAATGTATTCTAGTTTCATAATAACATCACCGGGAATTTTGCACGGTGAAACTTTAGGCCCGGGGGGCGTTTTTACGCGGACTTTCGGCAGCCGTCCTGCGCTCTCAAAATTTTTCTCGCAGTTTCACATGCCCATCTTCAAACGACGATTCCCAAGCAACTAAAAGAGTCTAACTATCGCAATAACTTTCAGAATCTGCGAAATGTATTCTAGTTTCATAATAACCGCACCGGAAATTTTGCACGGTGAAACTTTGGGCCCGGGGGGCGTTTTTACGCGGACTTTCGGCAGCCGTCCTGCGCTCTCAAAATTTTTCTCGCAGTTTCACATGCCCATCTTCAAACGACGATTCCCAAGCAACTAAAAGAGTCTAACTATCGCAGTAAGTTTCAGAATCTGCGGAATATATTCTAGTTTCATAATAACCGCACCGGAAATTTTGCACGGTGAATCTTTGGGCCCGGGGGGCGTTTTTACGCGGACTTTCGGCAGCCGTCCTGCGCTCTCAAAATTTTTCTCGCAGTTTCACATGCCCATCTTCAAACGACGATTCCCAAGCAACTAAAAGAGTCTAACTATCGCAGTAAGTTTCAGAATCTGCGAAATGTATTCTAGTTTCATAATAACATCACCGGGAATTTTGCACGGTGAAACTTTAGGCCCGGGGGGCGTTTTTACGCGGACTTTCGGCAGCCGTCCTGCGCTCTCAAAATTTTTCTCGCAGTTTCACATGCCCATCTTCAAACGACGATTCCCAAGCAACTAAAAGAGTCTAACTATCGCAATAACTTTCAGAATCTGCGAAATGTATTCTAGTTTCATAATAACCGCACCGGAAATTTTGCACGGTGAAACTTTGGGCCCGGGGGGCGTTTTTACGCGGACTTTCGGCAGCCGTCCTGCGCTCTCAAAATTTTTTTCGCAGTTTCACATGCCCATCTTCAAACGACGATTCCCAAGCAACTAAAAGAGTCTAACTATCGCAGTAAGTTTCAGAATCTGCGGAATATATTCTAGTTTCATAATAACCGCACCGGAAATTTTGCACGGTGAAACTTTGGGCCCGGGGGGCGTTTTTACGCGGACTTTCGGCAGCCGTCCTGCGCTCTCAAAATTTTTCTCGCAGTTTCACATGCCCATCTTCAAACGACGATTCCCAAGCAACTAAAAGAGTCTAACTATCGCAGTAAGTTTCAGAATCTGCGAAATGTATTCTAGTTTCATAATAACATCACCGGGAATTTTGCACGGTGAAACTTTAGGCCCGGGGGGCGTTTTTACGCGGACTTTCGGCAGCCGTCCTGCGCTCTCAAAATTTTTCTCGCAGTTTCACATGCCCATCTTCAAACGACGATTCCCAAGCAACTAAAAGAGTCTAACTATCGCAATAACTTTCAGAATCTGCGAAATGTATTCTAGTTTCATAATAACATCACCGGGAATTTTGCACGGTGAAACTTTAGGCCCGGGGGGCGTTTTTACGCAGACTTTCGGCAGCCTTCCTGCGCTCTCAAAATTTTTCTCGCAGTTTCACATGCCCATCTTCAAACGACGATTCCCAAGCAACTAAAAGAGTCTAACTATCGCAGTAAGTTTCAGAATCTGCGGAATATATTCTAGTTTCATAATAACCGCACCGGAAATTTTGCACGGTGAAACTTTAGGCCCGGGGGGCGTTTTTACGCGGACTTTCGGCAGCCGTCCTGCGCTCTCAAAATTTTTCTCGCAGTTTCACATGCCCATCTTCAAACGACGATTCCCAAGCAACTGAAAGAGTCTAACTATCGCAATAACTTTCAGAATCTGCGAAATGTATTCTAGTTTCATAATAACCGCACCGGAAATTTTGCACGGTGAAACTTTGGGCCCGGGGGGCGTTTTTACGCGGACTTTCGGCAGCCGTCCTGCGCTCTCAAAATTTTTCTCGCAGTTTCACATGCCCATCTTCAAACGACGATTCCCAAGCAACTAAAAGAGTCTAACTATCGCAGTAAGTTTCAGAATCTGCGGAATATATTCTAGTTTCATAATAACCGCACCGGAAATTTTGCACGGTGAATCTTTGGGCCCGGGGGGCGTTTTTACGCGGACTTTCGGCAGCCGTCCTGCGCTCTCAAAATTTTTCTCGCAGTTTCACATGCCCATCTTCAAACGACGATTCCCAAGCAACTAAAAGAGTCTAACTATCGCAGTAAGTTTCAGAATCTGCGAAATGTATTCTAGTTTCATAATAACATCACCGGGAATTTTGCACGGTGAAACTTTAGGCCCGGGGGGCGTTTTTACGCGGACTTTCGGCAGCCGTCCTGCGCTCTCAAAATTTTTCTCGCAGTTTCACATGCCCATCTTCAAACGACGATTCCCAAGCAACTAAAAGAGTCTAACTATCGCAATAACTTTCAGAATCTGCGAAATGTATTCTAGTTTCATAATAACCGCACCGGAAATTTTGCACGGTGAAACTTTGGGCCCGGGGGGCGTTTTTACGCGGACTTTCGGCAGCCGTCCTGCGCTCTCAAAATTTTTTTCGCAGTTTCACATGCCCATCTTCAAACGACGATTCCCAAGCAACTAAAAGAGTCTAACTATCGCAGTAAGTTTCAGAATCTGCGGAATATATTCTAGTTTCATAATAACCGCACCGGAAATTTTGCACGGTGAAACTTTGGGCCCGGGGGGCGTTTTTACGCGGACTTTCGGCAGCCGTCCTGCGCTCTCAAAATTTTTCTCGCAGTTTCACATGCCCATCTTCAAACGACGATTCCCAAGCAACTAAAAGAGTCTAACTATCGCAGTAAGTTTCAGAATCTGCGAAATGTATTCTAGTTTCATAATAACATCACCGGGAATTTTGCACGGTGAAACTTTAGGCCCGGGGGGCGTTTTTACCCGGACTTTCGGCAGCCGTCCTGCGCTCTCAAAATTTTTCTCGCAGTTTCACATGCCCATCTTCAAACGACGATTCCCAAGCAACTAAAAGAGTCTAACTATCGCAATAACTTTCAGAATCTGCGAAATGTATTCTAGTTTCATAATAACATCACCGGGAATTTTGCACGGTGAAACTTTAGGCCCGGGGGGCGTTTTTACGCAGACTTTCGGCAGCCTTCCTGCGCTCTCAAAATTTTTCTCGCAGTTTCACATGCCCATCTTCAAACGACGATTCCCAAGCAACTAAAAGAGTCTAACTATCGCAGTAAGTTTCAGAATCTGCGGAATATATTCTAGTTTCATAATAACCGCACCGGAAATTTTGCACGGTGAAACTTTGGGCCCGGGGGGCGTTTTTACGCGGACTTTCGGCAGCCGTCCTGCGCTCTCAAAATTTTTTTCGCAGTTTCACATGCCCATCTTCAAACGACGATTCCCAAGCAACTAAAAGAGTCTAACTATCGCAGTAAGTTTCAGAATCTGCGAAATGTATTCTAGTTTCATAATAACATCACCGGGAATTTTGCACGGTGAAACTTTTGGCCCGGGGGGCGTTTTTACGCGGACTTTCGGCAGCCGTCCTGCGCTCTCAAAATTTTTCTCGCAGTTTCACATGCCCATCTTCAAACGACGATTCCCAAGCAACTAAAAGAGTCTAACTATCGCAGTAAGTTTCAGAATCTGCGAAATGTATTCTAGTTTCATAATAACATCACCGTGAATTTTGCACGGTGAAACTTTAGGCCCGGGGGGCGTTTTTACGCGGACTTTCGGCAGCCGTCCTGCGCTCTCAAAATTTTTCTCGCAGTTTCACATGCCCATCTTCAAACGACGATTCCCAAGCAACTAAAAGAGTCTAACTATCGCAATAACTTTCAGAATCTGCGAAATGTATTCTAGTTTCATAATAACCGCACCGGAAATTTTGCACGGTGAAACTTTGGGCCCGGGGGGCGTTTTTACGCGGACTTTCGGCAGCCGTCCTGCGCTCTCAAAATTTTTCTCGCAGTTTCACATGCCCATCTTCAAACGACGATTCCCAAGCAACTAAAAGAGTCTAACTATCGCAGTAAGTTTCAGAATCTGCGGAATATATTCTAGTTTCATAATAACCGCACCGGAAATTTTGCACGGTGAATCTTTGGGCCCGGGGGGCGTTTTTACGCGGACTTTCGGCAGCCGTCCTGCGCTCTCAAAATTTTTCTCGCAGTTTCACATGCCCATCTTCAAACGACGATTCCCAAGCAACTAAAAGAGTCTAACTATCGCAGTAAGTTTCAGAATCTGCGAAATGTATTCTAGTTTCATAATAACATCACCGGGAATTTTGCACGGTGAAACTTTAGGCCCGGGGGGCGTTTTTACGCGGACTTTCGGCAGCCGTCCTGCGCTCTCAAAATTTTTCTCGCAGTTTCACATGCCCATCTTCAAACGACGATTCCCAAGCAACTAAAAGAGTCTAACTATCGCAATAACTTTCAGAATCTGCGAAATGTATTCTAGTTTCATAATAACCGCACCGGAAATTTTGCACGGTGAAACTTTGGGCCCGGGGGGCGTTTTTACGCGGACTTTCGGCAGCCGTCCTGCGCTCTCAAAATTTTTTTCGCAGTTTCACATGCCCATCTTCAAACGACGATTCCCAAGCAACTAAAAGAGTCTAACTATCGCAGTAAGTTTCAGAATCTGCGGAATATATTCTAGTTTCATAATAACCGCACCGGAAATTTTGCACGGTGAAACTTTGGGCCCGGGGGGCGTTTTTACGCGGACTTTCGGCAGCCGTCCTGCGCTCTCAAAATTTTTCTCGCAGTTTCACATGCCCATCTTCAAACGACGATTCCCAAGCAACTAAAAGAGTCTAACTATCGCAGTAAGTTTCAGAATCTGCGAAATGTATTCTAGTTTCATAATAACATCACCGGGAATTTTGCACGGTGAAACTTTAGGCCCGGGGGGCGTTTTTACCCGGACTTTCGGCAGCCGTCCTGCGCTCTCAAAATTTTTCTCGCAGTTTCACATGCCCATCTTCAAACGACGATTCCCAAGCAACTAAAAGAGTCTAACTATCGCAATAACTTTCAGAATCTGCGAAATGTATTCTAGTTTCATAATAACATCACCGGGAATTTTGCACGGTGAAACTTTAGGCCCGGGGGGCGTTTTTACGCAGACTTTCGGCAGCCTTCCTGCGCTCTCAAAATTTTTCTCGCAGTTTCACATGCCCATCTTCAAACGACGATTCCCAAGCAACTAAAAGAGTCTAACTATCGCAGTAAGTTTCAGAATCTGCGGAATATATTCTAGTTTCATAATAACCGCACCGGAAATTTTGCACGGTGAAACTTTGGGCCCGGGGGGTGTTTTTACGCGGACTTTCGGCAGCCGTCCTGCGCTCTCAAAATTTTTTTCGCAGTTTCACATGCCCATCTTCAAACGACGATTCCCAAGCAACTAAAAGAGTCTAACTATCGCAGTAAGTTTCAGAATCTGCGAAATGTATTCTAGTTTCATAATAACATCACCGGGAATTTTGCACGGTGAAACTTTAGGCCCGGGGGGCGTTTTTACGCGGACTTTCGGCAGCCGTCCTGCGCTCTCAAAATTTTTCTCGCAGTTTCACATGCCCATCTTCAAACGACGATTCCCAAGCAACTAAAAGAGTCTAACTATCGCAATAACTTTCAGAATCTGCGAAATGTATTCTAGTTTCATAATAACATCACCGGGAATTTTGCACGGTGAAACTTTAGGCCCGGGGGGCGTTTTTACGCAGACTTTCGGCAGCCTTCCTGCGCTCTCAAAATTTTTCTCGCAGTTTCACATGCCCATCTTCAAACGACGATTCCCAAGCAACTAAAAGAGTCTAACTATCGCAGTAAGTTTCAGAATCTGCGGAATATATTCTAGTTTCATAATAACCGCACCGGAAATTTTGCACGGTGAAACTTTGGGCCCGGGGGGCGTTTTTACGCGGACTTTCGGCAGCCGTCCTGCGCTCTCAAAATTTTTTTCGCAGTTTCACATGCCCATCTTCAAACGACGATTCCCAAGCAACTAAAAGAGTCTAACTATCGCAGTAAGTTTCAGAATCTGCGAAATGTATTCTAGTTTCATAATAACATCACCGGGAATTTTGCACGGTGAAACTTTTGGCCCGGGGGGCGTTTTTACGCGGACTTTCGGCAGCCGTCCTGCGCTCTCAAAATTTTTCTCGCAGTTTCACATGCCCATCTTCAAACGACGATTCCCAAGCAACTAAAAGAGTCTAACTATCGCAGTAAGTTTCAGAATCTGCGAAATGTATTCTAGTTTCATAATAACATCACCGGGAATTTTGCACGGTGAAACTTTAGGCCCGGGGGGCGTTTTTACGCGGACTTTCGGCAGCCGTCCTGCGCTCTCAAAATTTTTCTCGCAGTTTCACATGCCCATCTTCAAACGACGATTCCCAAGCAACTAAAAGAGTCTAACTATCGCAATAACTTTCAGAATCTGCGAAATGTATTCTAGTTTCATAATAACCGCACCGGAAATTTTGCACGGTGAAACTTTGGGCCCGGGGGGCGTTTTTACGCGGACTTTCGGCAGCCGTCCTGCGCTCTCAAAATTTTTCTCGCAGTTTCACATGCCCATCTTCAAACGACGATTCCCAAGCAACTAAAAGAGTCTAACTATCGCAGTAAGTTTCAGAATCTGCGGAATATATTCTAGTTTCATAATAACCGCACCGGAAATTTTGCACGGTGAATCTTTGGGCCCGGGGGGCGTTTTTACGCGGACTTTCGGCAGCCGTCCTGCGCTCTCAAAATTTTTCTCGCAGTTTCACATGCCCATCTTCAAACGACGATTCCCAAGCAACTAAAAGAGTCTAACTATCGCAGTAAGTTTCAGAATCTGCGAAATGTATTCTAGTTTCATAATAACATCACCGGGAATTTTGCACGGTGAAACTTTAGGCCCGGGGGGCGTTTTTACGCGGACTTTCGGCAGCCGTCCTGCGCTCTCAAAATTTTTCTCGCAGTTTCACATGCCCATCTTCAAACGACGATTCCCAAGCAACTAAAAGAGTCTAACTATCGCAATAACTTTCAGAATCTGCGAAATGTATTCTAGTTTCATAATAACCGCACCGGAAATTTTGCACGGTGAAACTTTGGGCCCGGGGGGCGTTTTTACGCGGACTTTCGGCAGCCGTCCTGCGCTCTCAAAATTTTTTTCGCAGTTTCACATGCCCATCTTCAAACGACGATTCCCAAGCAACTAAAAGAGTCTAACTATCGCAGTAAGTTTCAGAATCTGCGGAATATATTCTAGTTTCATAATAACCGCACCGGAAATTTTGCACGGTGAAACTTTGGGCCCGGGGGGCGTTTTTACGCGGACTTTCGGCAGCCGTCCTGCGCTCTCAAAATTTTTCTCGCAGTTTCACATGCCCATCTTCAAACGACGATTCCCAAGCAACTAAAAGAGTCTAACTATCGCAGTAAGTTTCAGAATCTGCGAAATGTATTCTAGTTTCATAATAACATCACCGGGAATTTTGCACGGTGAAACTTTAGGCCCGGGGGGCGTTTTTACGCGGACTTTCGGCAGCCGTCCTGCGCTCTCAAAATTTTTCTCGCAGTTTCACATGCCCATCTTCAAACGACGATTCCCAAGCAACTAAAAGAGTCTAACTATCGCAGTAAGTTTCAGAATCTGCGAAATGTATTCTAGTTTCATAATAACATCACCGGGAATTTTGCACGGTGAAACTTTAGGCCCGGGGGGCGTTTTTACGCGGACTTTCGGCAGCCGTCCTGCGCTCTCAAAATTTTTCTCGCAGTTTCACATGCCCATCTTCAAACGACGATTCCCAAGCAACTAAAAGAGTCTAACTATCGCAATAACTTTCAGAATCTGCGAAATGTATTCTAGTTTCATAATAACCGCACCGGAAATTTTGCACGGTGAAACTTTGGGCCCGGGGGGCGTTTTTACGCGGACTTTCGGCAGCCGTCCTGCGCTCTCAAAATTTTTCTCGCAGTTTTACATGCCCATCTTCAAACGACGATTCCCAAGCAACTAAAAGAGTCTAACTATCGCAGTAAGTTTCAGAATCTGCGGAATATATTCTAGTTTCATAATAACCGCACCGGAAATTTTGCACGGTGAAACTTTGGGCCCGGGGGGCGTTTTTACGCGGACTTTCGGCAGCCGTCCTGCGCTCTCAAAATTTTTCTCGCAGTTTCACATGCCCATCTTCAAACGACGATTCCCAAGCAACTAAAAGAGTCTAACTATCGCAGTAAGTTTCAGAATCTGCGAAATGTATTCTAGTTTCATAATAACATCACCGGGAATTTTGCACGGTGAAACTTTAGGCCCGGGGGGCGTTTTTACGCGGACTTTCGGCAGCCGTCCTGCGCTCTCAAAATTTTTCTCGCAGTTTCACATGCCCATCTTCAAACGACGATTCCCAAGCAACTAAAAGAGTCTAACTATCGCAATAACTTTCAGAATCTGCGAAATGTATTCTAGTTTCATAATAACCACACCGGAAATTTTGCACGGTGAAACTTTGGGCCCGGGGGGCGTTTTTACGCGGACTTTCGGCAGCCGTCCTGCGCTCTCAAAAATTTTTTCGCAGTTTCACATGCCCATCTTCAAACGACGATTCCCAAGCAACTAAAAGAGTCTAACTATCGCAGTAAGTTTCAGAATCTGCGGAATATATTCTAGTTTCATAATAACCGCACCGGAAATTTTGCACGGTGAAACTTTGGGCCCGGGGGGCTTTTTTACGCGGACTTTCGGCAGCCGTCCTGCGCTCTCAAAATTTTTCTCGCAGTTTCACATGCCCATCTTCAAACGACGATTCCCAAGCAACTAAAAGAGTCTAACTATCGCAGTAAGTTTCAGAATCTGCGAAATGTATTCTAGTTTCATAATAACATCACCGGGAATTTTGCACGGTGAAACTTTAGGCCCGGGGGGCGTTTTTACGCGGACTTTCGGCAGCCGTCCTGCGCTCTCAAAATTTTTCTCGCAGTTTCACATGCCCATCTTCAAACGACGATTCCCAAGCAACTAAAAGAGTCTAACTATCGCAATAACTTTCAGAATCTGCGAAATGTATTCTAGTTTCATAATAACCGCACCGGAAATTTTGCACGGTGAAACTTTGGGCCCGGGGGGCGTTTTTACGCGGACTTTCGGCAGCCGTCCTGCGCTCTGAAAATTTTTTTCGCAGTTTCACATGCCCATCTTCAAACGACGATTCCCAAGCAACTAAAAGAGTCTAACTATCGCAGTAAGTTTCAGAATCTGCGGAATATATTCTAGTTTCATAATAACCGCACCGGAAATTTTGCACGGTGAAACTTTGGGCCCGGGGGGCGTTTTTACGCGGACTTTCGGCAGCCGTCCTGCGCTCTCAAAATTTTTCTCGCAGTTTCACATGCCCATCTTCAAACGACGATTCCCAAGCAACTAAAAGAGTCTAACTATCGCAGTAAGTTTCAGAATCTGCGAAATGTATTCTAGTTTCATAATAACATCACCGGGAATTTTGCACGGTGAAATTTTAGGCCCGGGGGGCGTTTTTACGCGGACTTTCGGCAGCCGTCCTGCGCTCTCAAAATTTTTCTCGCAGTTTCACATGCCCATCTTCAAACGACGATTCCCAAGCAACTAAAAGAGTCTAACTATCGCAATAACTTTCAGAATCTGCGAAATGTATTCTAGTTTCATAATAACCGCACCGGAAATTTTGCACGGTGAAACTTTGGGCCCGGGGAGCGTTTTTACGCGGACTTTCGGCAGCCGTCCTGCGCTCTCAAAATTTTTCTCGCAGTTTCACATGCCCATCTTCAAACGACGATTCCCAAGCAACTAAAAGAGTCTAACTATCGCAGTAAGTTTCAGAATCTGCGGAATATATTCTAGTTTCATAATAACCGCACCGGAAATTTTGCACGGTGAAACTTTGGGCCCGGGGGGCGTTTTTACGCGGACTTTCGGCAGCCGTCCTGCGCTCTCAAAATTTTTCTCGCAGTTTCACATGCCCATCTTCAAACGACGATTCCCAAGCAACTAAAAGAGTCTAACTATCGCAGTAAGTTTCAGAATCTGCGAAATGTATTCTAGTTTCATAATAACATCACCGGGAATTTTGCACGGTGAAACTTTAGGCCCGGGGGGCGTTTTTACGCGGACTTTCGGCAGCCGTCCTGCGCTCTCAAAATTTTTCTCGCAGTTTCACATGCCCATCTTCAAACGACGATTCCCAAGCAACTAAAAGAGTCTAACTATCGCAATAACTTTCAGAATCTGCGAAATGTATTCTAGTTTCATAATAACCGCACCGGAAATTTTGCACGGTGAAACTTTGGGCCCGGGGGGCGTTTTTACGCGGACTTTCGGCAGCCGTCCTGCGCTCTCAAAATTTTTCTCGCAGTTTCACATGCCCATCTTCAAACGACGATTCCCAAGCAACTAAAAGAGTCTAACTATCGCAGTAAGTTTCAGAATCTGCGGAATATATTCTAGTTTCATAATAACCGCACCGGAAATTTTGCACGGTGAAACTTTGGGCCCGGGGGGCGTTTTTACGCGGACTTTCGGCAGCCGTCCTGCGCTCTCAAAATTTTTCTCGCAGTTTCACATGCCCATCTTCAAACGACGATTCCCAAGCAACTAAAAGAGTCTAACTATCGCAGTAAGTTTCAGAATCTGCGAAATGTATTCTAGTTTCATAATAACATCACCGGGAATTTTGCACGGTGAAACTTTAGGCCCGGGGGGCGTTTTTACGCGGACTTTCGGCAGCCGTCCTGCGCTCTCAAAATTTTTCTCGCAGTTTCACATGCCCATCTTCAAACGACGATTCCCAAGCAACTAAAAGAGTCTAACTATCGCAATAACTTTCAGAATCTGCGAAATGTATTCTAGTTTCATAATAACCACACCGGAAATTTTGCACGGTGAAACTTTGGGCCCGGGGGGCGTTTTTACGCGGACTTTCGGCAGCCGTCCTGCGCTCTCAAAATTTTTTTCGCAGTTTCACATGCCCATCTTCAAACGACGATTCCCAAGCAACTAAAAGAGTCTAACTATCGCAGTAAGTTTCAGAATCTGCGGAATATATTCTAGTTTCATAATAACCGCACCGGAAATTTTGCACGGTGAAACTTTGGGCCCGGGGGGCGTTTTTACGCGGACTTTCGGCAGCCGTCCTGCGCTCTCAAAATTTTTCTCGCAGTTTCACATGCCCATCTTCAAACGACGATTCCCAAGCAACTAAAAGAGTCTAACTATCGCAGTAAGTTTCAGAATCTGCGGAATATATTCTAGTTTCATAATAACCGCACCGGAAATTTTGCACGGTGAAACTTTGGGCCCGGGGGGCTTTTTTATGCGGACTTTCGGCAGCCGTCCTGCGCTCTCAAAATTTTTCTCGCAGTTTCACATGCCCATCTTCAAACGACGATTCCCAAGCAACTAAAAGAGTCTAACTATCGCAGTAAGTTTCAGAATCTGCGAAATGTATTCTAGTTTCATAATAACATCACCGGGAATTTTGCACGGTGAAACTTTAGGCCCGGGGGGCGTTTTTACGCGGACTTTCGGCAGCCGTCCTGCGCTCTCAAAAATTTTCTCGCAGTTTCACATGCCCATCTTCAAACGACGATTCCCAAGCAACTAAAAGAGTCTAACTATCGCAATAACTTTCAGAATCTGCGAAATGTATTCTAGTTTCATAATAACCGCACCGGAAATTTTGCACGGTGAAACTTTGGGCCCGGGGGGCGTTTTTACGCGGACTTTCGGCAGCCGTCCTGCGCTCTGAAAATTTTTTTCGCAGTTTCACATGCCCATCTTCAAACGACGATTCCCAAGCAACTAAAAGAGTCTAACTATCGCAGTAAGTTTCAGAATCTGCGGAATATATTCTAGTTTCATAATAACCGCACCGGAAATTTTGCACGGTGAAACTTTGGGCCCGGGGGGCGTTTTTACGCGGACTTTCGGCAGCCGTCCTGCGCTCTCAAAATTTTTCTCGCAGTTTCACATGCCCATCTTCAAACGACGATTCCCAAGCAACTAAAAGAGTCTAACTATCGCAGTAAGTTTCAGAATCTGCGAAATGTATTCTAGTTTCATAATAACATCACCGGGAATTTTGCACGGTGAAATTTTAGGCCCGGGGGGCGTTTTTACGCGGACTTTCGGCAGCCGTCCTGCGCTCTCAAAATTTTTCTCGCAGTTTCACATGCCCATCTTCAAACGACGATTCCCAAGCAACTAAAAGAGTCTAACTATCGCAATAACTTTCAGAATCTGCGAAATGTATTCTAGTTTCATAATAACCGCACCGGAAATTTTGCACGGTGAAACTTTGGGCCCGGGGAGCGTTTTTACGCGGACTTTCGGCAGCCGTCCTGCGCTCTCAAAATTTTTCTCGCAGTTTCACATGCCCATCTTCAAACGACGATTCCCAAGCAACTAAAAGAGTCTAACTATCGCAGTAAGTTTCAGAATCTGCGGAATATATTCTAGTTTCATAATAACCGCACCGGAAATTTTGCACGGTGAAACTTTGGGCCCGGGGGGCGTTTTTACGCGGACTTTCGGCAGCCGTCCTGCGCTCTCAAAATTTTTCTCGCAGTTTCACATGCCCATCTTCAAACGACGATTCCCAAGCAACTAAAAGAGTCTAACTATCGCAGTAAGTTTCAGAATCTGCGGAATATATTCTAGTTTCATAATAACCGCACCGGAAATTTTGCACGGTGAAACTTTGGGCCCGGGGGGCGTTTTTACGCGGACTTTCGGCAGCCGTCCTGCGCTCTCAAAATTTTTTTCGCAGTTTCACATGCCCATCTTCAAACGACGATTCCCAAGCAACTAAAAGAGTCTAACTATCGCAGTAAGTTTCAGAATCTGCGGAATATATTCTAGTTTCATAATAACCGCACCGGAAATTTTGCACGGTGAAACTTTGGGCCCGGGGGGCGTTTTTACGCGGACTTTCGGCAGCCGTCCTGCGCTCTCAAAATGTTTCTCGCAGTTTCACATGCCCATCTTCAAACGACGATTCCCAAGCAACTAAAAGAGTCTAACTATCGCAGTAAGTTTCAGAATCTGCGAAATGTATTCTAATTTCATAATAACATCACCGGGAATTTTGCACGGTGAAACTTTAGGCCCGGGGGGCGTTTTTACGCGTTCTTTCGGCAGCCGTCCTGCGCTCTCAAAATTTTTCTCGCAGTTTCACATGCCCATCTTCAAACGACGATTCCCAAGCAACTAAAAGAGTCTAACTATCGCAATAACTTTCAGAATCTGCGAAATGTATTCTAGTTTCATAATAACATCACCGGGAATTTTGCACGGTGAAACTTTAGGCCCGGGGGGCGTTTTTACGCAGACTTTCGGCAGCCGTCCTGCGCTCTCAAAATTTTTCTCGCAGTTTCACATGCCCATCTTCAAACGACGATTCCCAAGCAACTAAAAGAGTCTAACTATCGCAGTAAGTTTCAGAATCTGCGGAATATATTCTAGTTTCATAATAACCGCACCGGAAATTTTGCACGGTGAAACTTTGGGCCCGGGGGGCGTTTTTACGCGGACTTTCGGCAGCCGTCCTGCGCTCTCAAAATTCTTTTCGCAGTTTCACATGCCCATCTTCAAACGACGATTCCCAAGCAACTAAAAGAGTCTAACTATCGCAGTAAGTTTCAGAATCTGCGGAATATATTCTAGTTTCATAATAACCGCACCGGAAATTTTGCACGGTGAAACTTTGGGCCCGGGGGGCGTTTTTACGCGGACTTTCGGCAGCCGTCCTGCGCTCTCAAAATTTTTCTCGCAGTTTCACATGCCCATCTTCAAACGACGATTCCCAAGCAACTAAAAGAGTCTAACTATCGCAGTAAGTTTCAGAATCTGCGAAATGTATTCTAGTTTCATAATAACATCACCGGGAATTTTGCACGGTGAAACTTTAGGCCCGGGGGGTGTTTTTACGCGGACTTTCGGCAGCCGTCCTGCGCTCTCAAAATTTTTCTCGCAGTTTCACATGCCCATCTTCAAACGACGATTCCCAAGCAACTAAAAGAGTCTAACTATCGCAATAACTTTCAGAATCTGCGAAATGTATTCTAGTTTCATAATAACCGCACCGGAAATTTTGCACGGTGAAACTTTGGGCCCGGGGGGCGTTTTTACGCGGACTTTCGGCAGCCGTCCTGCGCTCTCAAAATTTTTCTCGCAGTTTCACATGCCCATCTTCAAACGACGATTCCCAAGCAACTAAAAGAGTCTAACTATCGCAGTAAGTTTCAGAATCTGCGGAATATATTCTAGTTTCATAATAACCGCACCGGAAATTTTGCACGGTGAAACTTTGGGCCCGGGGGGCGTTTTTACGCGGACTTTCGGCAGCCGTCCTGCGCTCTCAAAATTTTTCTCGCAGTTTCACATGCCCATCTTCAAACGACGATTCCCAAGCAACTAAAAGAGTCTAACTATCGCAGTAAGTTTCAGAATCTGCGAAATGTATTCTAGTTTCATAATAACATCACCGGGAATTTTGCACGGTGAAACTTTAGGCCCGGGGGGCGTTTTTACGCGGACTTTCGGCAGCCGTCCTGCGCTCTCAAAATTTTTCTCGCAGTTTCACATGCCCATCTTCAAACGACGATTCCCAAGCAACTAAAAGAGTCTAACTATCGCAATAACTTTCAGAATCTGCGAAATGTATTCTAGTTTCATAATAACCACACCGGAAATTTTGCACGGTGAAACTTTGGGCCCGGGGGGCGTTTTTACGCGGACTTTCGGCAGCCGTCCTGCGCTCTCAAAATTTTTTTCGCAGTTTCACATGCCCATCTTCAAACGACGATTCCCAAGCAACTAAAAGAGTCTAACTATCGCAGTAAGTTTCAGAATCTGCGGAATATATTCTAGTTTCATAATAACCGCACCGGAAATTTTGCACGGTGAAACTTTGGGCCCGGGGGGCGTTTTTACGCGGACTTTCGGCAGCCGTCCTGCGCTCTCAAAATTTTTCTCGCAGTTTCACATGCCCATCTTCAAACGACGATTCCCAAGCAACTAAAAGAGTCTAACTATCGCAGTAAGTTTCAGAATCTGCGGAATATATTCTAGTTTCATAATAACCGCACCGGAAATTTTGCACGGTGAAACTTTGGGCCCGGGGGGCTTTTTTACGCGGACTTTCGGCAGCCGTCCTGCGCTCTCAAAATTTTTCTCGCAGTTTCACATGCCCATCTTCAAACGACGATTCCCAAGCAACTAAAAGAGTCTAACTATCGCAGTAAGTTTCAGAATCTGCGAAATGTATTCTAGTTTCATAATAACATCACCGGGAATTTTGCACGGTGAAACTTTAGGCCCGGGGGGCGTTTTTACGCGGACTTTCGGCAGCCGTCCTGCGCTCTCAAAATTTTTCTCGCAGTTTCACATGCCCATCTTCAAACGACGATTCCCAAGCAACTAAAAGAGTCTAACTATCGCAATAACTTTCAGAATCTGCGAAATGTATTCTAGTTTCATAATAACCGCACCGGAAATTTTGCACGGTGAAACTTTGGGCCCGGGGGGCGTTTTTACGCGGACTTTCGGCAGCCGTCCTGCGCTCTGAAAATTTTTTTCGCAGTTTCACATGCCCATCTTCAAACGACGATTCCCAAGCAACTAAAAGAGTCTAACTATCGCAGTAAGTTTCAGAATCTGCGGAATATATTCTAGTTTCATAATAACCGCACCGGAAATTTTGCACGGTGAAACTTTGGGCCCGGGGGGCGTTTTTACGCGGACTTTCGGCAGCCGTCCTGCGCTCTCAAAATTTTTCTCGCAGTTTCACATGCCCATCTTCAAACGACGATTCCCAAGCAACTAAAAGAGTCTAACTATCGCAGTAAGTTTCAGAATCTGCGGAATATATTCTAGTTTCATAATAACCGCACCGGAAATTTTGCACGGTGAAACTTTGGGCCCGGGGGGCGTTTTTACGCGGACTTTCGGCAGCCGTCCTGCGCTCTCAAAATTTTTCTCGCAGTTTCACATGCCCATCTTCAAACGACGATTCCCAAGCAACTAAAAGAGTCTAACTATCGCAGTAAGTTTCAGAATCTGCGGAATATATTCTAGTTTCATAATAACCGCACCGGAAATTTTGCACGGTGAAACTTTGGGCCCGGGGGGCGTTTTTACGCGGACTTTCGGCAGCCGTCCTGCGCTCTCAAAATTTTTCTCGCAGTTTCACATGCCCATCTTCAAACGACGATTCCCAAGCAACTAAAAGAGTCTAACTATCGCAATAACGTTCAGAATCTGCGAAATGTATTCTAGTTTCATAATAACATCACCGGGAATTTTGCACGGTGAAACTTTAGGCCCGGGGGGCGTTTTTACGCAGACTTTCGGCAGCCGTCCTGCGCTCTCAAAATTTTTCTCGCAGTTTCACATGCCCATCTTCAAACGACGATTCCCAAGCAACTAAAAGAGTCTAACTATCGCAGTAAGTTTCAGAATCTGCGGAATATATTCTAGTTTCATAATAACCGCACCGGAAATTTTGCACGGTGAAACTTTGGGCCCGGGGGGCGTTTTTACGCGGACTTTCGGCAGCCGTCCTGCGCTCTCAAAATTCTTTTCGCAGTTTCACATGCCCATCTTCAAACGACGATTCCCAAGCAACTAAAAGAGTCTAACTATCGCAGTAAGTTTCAGAATCTGCGGAATATATTCTAGTTTCATAATAACCGCACCGGAAATTTTGCACGGTGAAACTTTGGGCCCGGGGGGCGTTTTTACGCGGACTTTCGGCAGCCGTCCTGCGCTCTCAAAATTTTTCTCGCAGTTTCACATGCCCATCTTCAAACGACGATTCCCAAGCAACTAAAAGAGTCTAACTATCGCAGTAAGTTTCAGAATCTGCGAAATGTATTCTAGTTTCATAATAACATCACCGGGAATTTTGCACGGTGAAACTTTAGGCCCGGGGGGCGTTTTTACGCGGACTTTCGGCAGCCGTCCTGCGCTCTCAAAATTTTTCTCGCAGTTTCACATGCCCATCTTCAAACGACGATTCCCAAGCAACTAAAAGAGTCTAACTATCGCAATAACTTTCAGAATCTGCGAAATGTATTCTAGTTTCATAATAACCGCACCGGAAATTTTGCACGGTGAAACTTTGGGCCCGGGGGGCGTTTTTACGCGGACTTTCGGCAGCCGTCCTGCGCTCTCAAAATTTTTCTCGCAGTTTCACATGCCCATCTTCAAACGACGATTCCCAAGCAACTAAAAGAGTCTAACTATCGCAGTAAGTTTCAGAATCTGCGGAATATATTCTAGTTTCATAATAACCGCACCGGAAATTTTGCACGGTGAAACTTTGGGCCCGGGGGGCGTTTTTACGCGGACTTTCGGCAGCCGTCCTGCGCTCTCAAAATTTTTCTCGCAGTTTCACATGCCCATCTTCAAACGACGATTCCCAAGCAACTAAAAGAGTCTAACTATCGCAGTAAGTTTCAGAATCTGCGAAATGTATTCTAGTTTCATAATAACATCACCGGGAATTTTGCACGGTGAAACTTTAGGCCCGGGGGGCGTTTTTACGCGGACTTTCGGCAGCCGTCCTGCGCTCTCAAAATTTTTCTCGCAGTTTCACATGCCCATCTTCAAACGACGATTCCCAAGCAACTAAAAGAGTCTAACTATCGCAATAACTTTCAGAATCTGCGAAATGTATTCTAGTTTCATAATAACCACACCGGAAATTTTGCACGGTGAAACTTTGGGCCCGGGGGGCGTTTTTACGCGGACTTTCGGCAGCCGTCCTGCGCTCTCAAAATTTTTTTCGCAGTTTCACATGCCCATCTTCAAACGACGATTCCCAAGCAACTAAAAGAGTCTAACTATCGCAGTAAGTTTCAGAATCTGCGGAATATATTCTAGTTTCATAATAACCGCACCGGAAATTTTGCACGGTGAAACTTTGGGCCCGGGGGGCGTTTTTACGCGGACTTTCGGCAGCCGTCCTGCGCTCTCAAAATTTTTCTCGCAGTTTCACATGCCCATCTTCAAACGACGATTCCCAAGCAACTAAAAGAGTCTAACTATCGCAGTAAGTTTCAGAATCTGCGGAATATATTCTAGTTTCATAATAACCGCACCGGAAATTTTGCACGGTGAAACTTTGGGCCCGGGGGGCTTTTTTACGCGGACTTTCGGCAGCCGTCCTGCGCTCTCAAAATTTTTCTCGCAGTTTCACATGCCCATCTTCAAACGACGATTCCCAAGCAACTAAAAGAGTCTAACTATCGCAGTAAGTTTCAGAATCTGCGAAATGTATTCTAGTTTCATAATAACATCACCGGGAATTTTGCACGGTGAAACTTTAGGCCCGGGGGGCGTTTTTACGCGGACTTTCGGCAGCCGTCCTGCGCTCTCAAAATTTTTCTCGCAGTTTCACATGCCCATCTTCAAACGACGATTCCCAAGCAACTAAAAGAATCTAACTATCGCAATAACTTTCAGAATCTGCGAAATGTATTCTAGTTTCATAATAACCGCACCGGAAATTTTGCACGGTGAAACTTTGGGCTCGGGGGGCGTTTTTACGCGGACTTTCGGCAGCCGTCCTGCGCTCTGAAAATTTTTTTCGCAGTTTCACATGCCCATCTTCAAACGACGATTCCCAAGCAACTAAAAGAGTCTAACTATCGCAGTAAGTTTCAGAATCTGCGGAATATATTCTAGTTTCATAATAACCGCACCGGAAATTTTGCACGGTGAAACTTTGGGCCCGGGGGGCGTTTTTACGCGGACTTTCGGCAGCCGTCCTGCGCTCTCAAAATTTTTCTCGCAGTTTCACATGCCCATCTTCAAACGACGATTCCCAAGCAACTAAAAGAGTCTAACTATCGCAGTAAGTTTCAGAATCTGCGAAATGTATTCTAGTTTCATAATAACATCACCGGGAATTTTGCACGGTGAAATTTTAGGCCCGGGGGGCGTTTTTACGCGGACTTTCGGCAGCCGTCCTGCGCTCTCAAAATTTTTCTCGCAGTTTCACATGCCCATCTTCAAACGACGATTCCCAAGCAACTAAAAGAGTCTAAATATCGCAATAACTTTCAGAATCTGCGAAATGTATTCTAGTTTCATAATAACCGCACCGGAAATTTTGCACGGTGAAACTTTGGGCCCGGGGGGCGTTTTTACGCGGACTTTCGGCAGCCGTCCTGCGCTCTCAAAATTTTTCTCGCAGTTTCACATGCCCATCTTCAAACGACGATTCCCAAGCAACTAAAAGAGTCTAACTATCGCAGTAAGTTTCAGAATCTGCGGAATATATTCTAGTTTCATAATAACCGCACCGGAAATTTTGCACGGTGAAACTTTGGGCCCGGGGGGCGTTTTTACGCGGACTTTCGGCAGCCGTCCTGCGCTCTCAAAATTTTTCTCGCAGTTTCACATGCCCATCTTCAAACGACGATTCCCAAGCAACTAAAAGAGTCTAACTATCGCAGTAAGTTTCAGAATCTGCGAAATGTATTCTAGTTTCATAATAACATCACCGGGAATTTTGCACGGTGAAACTTTAGACCCGGGGGGCGTTTTTACGCGGACTTTCGGCAGCCGTCCTGCGCTCTCAAAATTTTTCTCACAGTTTCACATGCCCATCTTCAAACGACGATTCCCAAGCAACTAAAAGAGTCTAACTATCGCAATAACTTTCAGAATCTGCGAAATGTATTCTAGTTTCATAATAACCGCACCGGAAATTTTGCACGGTGAAACTTTGGGCCCGGGGGGCGTTTTTACGCGGACTTTCGGCAGCCGTCCTGCGCTCTCAAAATTTTTTTCGCAGTTTCACATGCCCATCTTCAAACGACGATTCCCAAGCAACTAAAAGAGTCTAACTATCGCAGTAAGTTTCAGAATCTGCGAAATGTATTCTAGTTTCATGATAACATCACCGGGAATTTTGCACGGTGAAACTTTAGGCCCGGGGGGCGTTTTTACGCGGACTTTCGGCAGCCGTCCTGCGCTCTCAAAATTTTTCTCGCAGTTTCACATGCCCATCTTCAAACGACGATTCCCAAGCAACTAAAAGAGTCTAACTATCGCAATAACTTTCAGAATCTGCGAAATGTATTCTAGTTTCATAATAACATCACCGGGAATTTTGCACGGTGAAACTTTAGGCCCGGGGGGCGTTTTTACGCAGACTTTCGGCAGCCGTCCTGCGCTCTCAAAATTTTTCTCGCAGTTTCACATGCCCATCTTCAAACGACGATTCCCAAGCAACTAAAAGAGTCTAACTATCGCAGTAAAATTCAGAATCTGCGGAATATATTCTAGTTTCATAATAACCGCACCGGAAATTTTGCACGGTGAAACTTTGGGCCCGGGGGGCGTTTTTACGCGGACTTTCGGCAGCCGTCCTGCGCTCTCAAAATTTTTTTCGCAGTTTCACATGCCCATCTTCAAACGACGATTCCCAAGCAACTAAAAGAGTCTAACTATCGCAGTAAGTTTCAGAATCTGCGGAATATATTCTAGTTTCATAATAACCGCACCGGAAATTTTGCACGGCGAAACTTTGGGCCCGGGGGGCGTTTTTACGCGGACTTTCGGCAGCCGTCCTGCGCTCTCAAAATTTTTCTCGCAGTTTCACATGCCCATCTTCAAACGACGATTCCCAAGCAACTAAAAGAGTCTAACTATCGCAGTAAGTTTCAGAATCTGCGAAATGTATTCTAGTTTCATAATAACATCACCGGGAATTTTGCACGGTGAAACTTTAGGTCCGGGGGGCGTTTTTACGCGGACTTTCGGCAGCCGTCCTGCGCTCTCAAAATTTTTCTCGCAGTTTCACATGCCCATCTTCAAACGACGATTCCCAAGCAACTAAAAGAGTCTAACTATCGCAATAACTTTCAGAATCTGCGAAATGTATTCTAGTTTCATAATAACATCACCGGGAATTTTGCACGGTGAAACTTTAGGCCCGGGGGGCGTTTTTACGCAGACTTTCGGCAGCCGTCCTGCGCTCTCAAAATTTTTCTCGCAGTTTCACATGCCCATCTTCAAACGACGATTCCCAAGCAACTAAAAGAGTCTAACTATCGCAGTAAGTTTCAGAATCTGCGGAATATATTCTAGTTTCATAATAACCGCACCGGAAATTTTGCACGGTGAAACTTTGGGCCCGGGGGGCGTTTTTACGCGGACTTTCGGCAGCCGTCCTGCGCTCTCAAAATTTTTTTCGCAGTTTCACATGCCCATCTTCAAACGACGATTCCCAAGCAACTAAAAGAGTCTAACTATCGCAGTAAGTTTCAGAATCTGCGGAATATATTCTAGTTTCATAATAACCGCACCGGAAATTTTGCACGGTGAAACTTTGGGCCCGGGGGGCGTTTTTACGCGGACTTTCGGCAGCCGTCCTGCGCTCTCAAAATTTTTCTCGCAGTTTCACATGCCCATCTTCAAACGACGATTCCCAAGCAACTAAAAGAGTCTAACTATCGCAGTAAGTTTCAGAATCTGCGAAATGTATTCTAGTTTCATAATAACATCACCGGGAATTTTTCACGGTGAAACTTTAGGCCCGTGGGGCGTTTTTACGCGGACTTTCGGCAGCCGTCCTGCGCTCTCAAAATTTTTCTCGCAGTTTCACATGCCCATCTTCAAACGACGATTCCCAAGCAACTAAAAGAGTCTAACTATCGCAATAACTTTCAGAATCTGCGAAATGTATTCTAGTTTCATAATAACATCACCGGGAATTTTGCACGGTGAAACTTTAGGCCCGGGGGGCGTTTTTACGCAGACTTTCGGCAGCCGTCCTGCGCTCTCAAAATTTTTCTCGCAGTTTCACATGCCCATCTTCAAACGACGATTCCCAAGCAACTAAAAGAGTCTAACTATCGCAGTAAGTTTCAGAATCTGCGGAATATATTCTAGTTTCATAATAACCGCACCGGAAATTTTGCACGGCGAAACTTTGGGCCCGGGGGGCGTTTTTACGCGGACTTTCGGCAGCCGTCCTGCGCTCTCAAAATTTTTTTCGCAGTTTCACATGCCCATCTTCAAACGACGATTCCCAAGCAACTAAAAGAGTCTAACTATCGCAGTAAGTTTCAGAATCTGCGGAATATATTCTAGTTTCATAATAACCGCACCGGAAATTTTGCACGGTGAAACTTTGGGCCCGGGGGGCGTTTTTACGCGGACTTTCGGCAGCCGTCCTGCGCTCTCAAAATTTTTCTCGCAGTTTCACATGCCCATCTTCAAACGACGATTCCCAAGCAACTAAAAGAGTCTAACTATCGCAGTAAGTTTCAGAATCTGCGAAATGTATTCTAGTTTCATAATAACATCACCGGGAATTTTGCACGGTGAAACTTTAGGCCCGTGGGGCGTTTTTACGCGGACTTTCGGCAGCCGTCCTGCGCTCTCAAAATTTTTCTCGCAGTTTCACATGCCCATCTTCAAACGACGATTCCCAAGCAACTAAAAGAGTCTAACTATCGCAATAACTTTCAGAATCTGCGAAATGTATTCTAGTTTCATAATAACATCACCGGGAATTTTGCACGGTGAAACTTTAGGCCCGGGGGGCGTTTTTACGCAGACTTTCGGCAGCCGTCCTGCGCTCTCAAAATTTTTCTCGCAGTTTCACATGCCCATCTTCAAACGACGATTCCCAAGCAACTAAAAGAGTCTAACTATCGCAGTAAGTTTCAGAATCTGCGGAATATATTCTAGTTTCATAATAACCGCACCGGAAATTTTGCACGGCGAAACTTTGGGCCCGGGGGGCGTTTTTACGCGGACTTTCGGCAGCCGTCCTGCGCTCTCAAAATTTTTCTCGCAGTTTCACATGCCCATCTTCAAACGACGATTCCCAAGCAACTAAAAGAGTCTAACTATCGCAGTAAGTTTCAGAATCTGCGAAATGTATTCTAGTTTCATAATAACATCACCGGGAATTTTGCACGGTGAAACTTTAGGCCCGGGGGGCGTTTTTACGCGGACTTTCGGCAGCCGTCCTGCGCTCTCAAAATTTTTCTCGCAGTTTCACATGCCCATCTTCAAACGACGATTCCCAAGCAACTAAAAGAGTCTAACTATCGCAATAACTTTCAGAATCTGCGAAATGTATTCTAGTTTCATAATAACATCACCGGGAATTTTGCACGGTGAAACTTTAGGCCCGGGGGGCGTTTTTACGCAGACTTTCGGCAGCCGTCCTGCGCTCTCAAAATTTTTCTCGCAGTTTCACATGCCCATCTTCAAACGACGATTCCCAAGCAACTAAAAGAGTCTAACTATCGCAGTAAGTTTCAGAATCTGCGGAATATATTCTAGTTTCATAATAACCGCACCGGAAATTTTGCACGGTGAAACTTTGGGCCCGGGGGGCGTTTTTACGCGGACTTTCGGCAGCCGTCCTGCGCTCTCAAAATTTTTTTCGCAGTTTCACATGCCCATCTTCAAACGACGATTCCCAAGCAACTAAAAGAGTCTAACTATCGCAGTAAGTTTCAGAATCTGCGGAATATATTCTAGTTTCATAATAACCGCACCGGAAATTTTGCACGGTGAAACTTTGGGCCCGGGGGGCGTTTTTACGCGGACTTTCGGCAGCCGTCCTGCGCTCTCAAAATTTTTCTCGCAGTTTCACATGCCCATCTTCAAACGACGATTCCCAAGCAACTAAAAGAGTCTAACTATCGCAGTAAGTTTCAGAATCTGCGAAATGTATTCTAGTTTCATAATAACATCACCGGGAATTTTGCACGGTGAAACTTTAGGCCCGTGGGGCGTTTTTACGCGGACTTTCGGCAGCCGTCCTGCGCTCTCAAAATTTTTCTCGCAGTTTCACATGCCCATCTTCAAACGACGATTCCCAAGCAACTAAAAGAGTCTAACTATCGCAATAACTTTCAGAATCTGCGAAATGTATTCTAGTTTCATAATAACATCACCGGGAATTTTGCACGGTGAAACTTTAGGCCCGGGGGGCGTTTTTACGCAGACTTTCGGCAGCCGTCCTGCGCTCTCAAAATTTTTCTCGCAGTTTCACATGCCCATCTTCAAACGACGATTCCCAAGCAACTAAAAGAGTCTAACTATCGCAGTAAGTTTCAGAATGTGCGGAATATATTCTAGTTTCATAATAACCGCACCGGAAATTTTGCACGGTGAAACTTTGGGCCCGGGGGGCGTTTTTACGCGGACTTTCGGCAGCCGTCCTGCGCTCTCAAAATTTTTTTCGCAGTTTCACATGCCCATCTTCAAACGACGATTCCCAAGCAACTAAAAGAGTCTAACTATCGCAGTAAGTTTCAGAATCTGCGGAATATATTCTAGTTTCATAATAACCGCACCGGAAATTTTGCACGGTGAAACTTTGGGCCCGGGGGGCGTTTTTACGCGGACTTTCGGCAGCCGTCCTGCGCTCTCAAAATTTTTCTCGCAGTTTCACATGCCCATCTTCAAACGACGATTCCCAAGCAACTAAAAGAGTCTAACTATCGCAGTAAGTTTCAGAATCTGCGAAATGTATTCTAGTTTCATAATAACATCACCGGGAATTTTGCACGGTGAAACTTTAGGCCCGGGGGGCGTTTTTACGCGGACTTTCGGCAGCCGTCCTGCGCTCTCAAAATTTTTCTCGCAGTTTCACATGCCCATCTTCAAACGACGATTCCCAAGCAACTAAAAGAGTCTAACTATCGCAATAACTTTCAGAATCTGCGAAATGTATTCTAGTTTCATAATAACATCACCGGGAATTTTGCACGGTGAAACTTTAGGCCCGGCGGGCGTTTTTACGCAGACTTTCGGCAGCCGTCCTGCGCTCTCAAAATTTTTCTCGCAGTTTCACATGCCCATCTTCAAACGACGATTCCCAAGCAACTAAAAGAGTCTAACTATCGCAGTAAGTTTCAGAATCTGCGGAATATATTCTAGTTTCATAATAACCGCACCGGAAATTTTGCACGGTGAAACTTTGGGCCCGGGGGGCGTTTTTACGCGGACTTTCGGCAGCCGTCCTGCGCTCTCAAAATTTTTTTCGCAGTTTCACATGCCCATCTTCAAACGACGATTCCCAAGCAACTAAAAGAGTCTAACTATCGCAGTAAGTTTTAGAATCTGCGGAATATATTCTAGTTTCATAATAACCGCACCGGAAATTTTGCACGGTGAAACTTTGGGCCCGGGGGGCGTTTTTACGCGGACTTTCGGCAGCCGTCCTGCGCTCTCAAAATTTTTTTCGCAGTTTCACATGCCCATCTTCAAACGACGATTCCCAAGCAACTAAAAGAGTCTAACTATCGCAGTAAGTTTCAGAATCTGCGGAATATATTCTAGTTTCATAATAACCGCACCGGAAATTTTGCACGGCGAAACTTTGGGCCCGGGGTGCGTTTTTACGCGGACTTTCGGCAGCCGTCCTGCGCTCTCAAAATTTTTCTCGCAGTTTCACATGCCCATCTTCAAACGACGATTCCCAAGCAACTAAAAGAGTCTAACTATCGCAGTAAGTTTCAGAATCTGCGAAATGTATTCTAGTTTCATAATAACATCACCGGGAATTTTGCACGGTGAAACTTTAGGCCCGGGGGGCGTTTTTACGCGGACTTTCGGCAGCCGTCCTGCGCTCTCAAAATTTTTCTCGCAGTTTCACATGCCCATCTTCAAACGACGATTCCCAAGCAACTAAAAGAGTCTAACTATCGCAATAACTTTCAGAATCTGCGAAATGTATTCTAGTTTCATAATAACCGCACCGGAAATTTTGCACGGTGAAACTTTGGGCCCGGGGGGCGTTTTTACGCGGACTTTCGGCAGCCGTCCTGCGCTCTCAAAATTTTTTTCGCAGTTTCACATGCCCATCTTCAAACGACGATTCCCAAGCAACTAAAAGAGTCTAACTATCGCAGTAAGTTTCAGAATCTGCGAAATGTATTCTAGTTTCATAATAACATCACCGGGAATTTTGCACGGTGAAACTTTAGGCCCGGGGGGCGTTTTTACGCGGACTTTCGGCAGCCGTCATGCGCTCTCAAAATTTTTCTCGCAGTTTCACATGCCCATCTTCAAACGACGATTCCCAAGCAACTAAAAGAGTCTAACTATCGCAATAACTTTCAGAATCTGCGAAATGTATTCTAGTTTCATAATAACATCACCGGGAATTTTGCACGGTGAAACTTTAGGCCCGGGGGGCGTTTTTACGCAGACTTTCGGCAGCCGTCCTGCGCTCTCAAAATTTTTCTCGCAGTTTCACATGCCCATCTTCAAACGACGATTCCCAAGCAACTAAAAGAGTCTAACTATCGCAGTAAGTTTCAGAATCTGCGGAATATATTCTAGTTTCATAATAACCGCACCGGAAATTTTGCACGGTGAAACTTTGGGCCCGGGGGGCGTTTTTACGCGGACTTTCGGCAGCCGTCCTGCGCTCTCAAAATTTTTTTCGCAGTTTCACATGCCCATCTTCAAACGACGATTCCCGAGCAACTAAAAGAGTCTAACTATCGCAGTAAGTTTCAGAATCTGCGGAATATATTCTAGTTTCATAATAACCGCACCGGAAATTTTGCACGGCGAAACTTTGGGCCCGGGGGGCGTTTTTACGCGGACTTTCGGCAGCCGTCCTGCGCTCTCAAAATTTTTCTCGCAGTTTCACATGCCCATCTTCAAACGAAGATTCCCAAGCAACTAAAAGAGTCTAACTATCGCAGTAAGTTTCAGAATCTGCGAAATGTATTCTAGTTTCATAATAACATCACCGGGAATTTTGCACGGTGAAACTTTAGGCCCGGGGGGCGTTTTTACGCGGACTTTCGGCAGCCGTCCTGCGCTCTCAAAATTTTTCTCGCAGTTTCACATGCCCATCTTCAAACGACGATTCCCAAGCAACTAAAAGAGTCTAACTATCGCAATAACTTTCAGAATCTGCGAAATGTATTCTAGTTTCATAATAACATCACCGGGAATTTTGCACGGTGAAACTTTAGGCCCGGGGGGCGTTTTTACGCAGACTTTCGGCAGCCGTCCTGCGCTCTCAAAATTTTTCTCGCAGTTTCACATGCCCATCTTCAAACGACGATTCCCAAGCAACTAAAAGAGTCTAACTATCGCAGTAAGTTTCAGAATCTGCGGAATATATTCTAGTTTCATAATAACCGCACCGGAAATTTTGCACGGTGAAACTTTGGGCCCGGGGGGCGTTTTTACGCGGACTTTCGGCAGCCGTCCTGCGCTCTCAAAATTTTTTTCGCAGTTTCACATGCCCATCTTCAAACGACGATTCCCAAGCAACTAAAAGAGTCTAACTATCGCAGTAAGTTTCAGAATCTGCGGAATATATTCTAGTTTCATAATAACCGCACCGGAAATTTTGCACGGTGAAACTTTGGGCCCGGGGGGCGTTTTTACGCGGACTTTCGGCAGCCGTCCTGCGCTCTCAAAATTTTTCTCGCAGTTTCACATGCCCATCTTCAAACGACGATTCCCAAGCAACTAAAAGAGTCTAACTATCGCAGTAAGTTTCAGAATCTGCGAAATGTATTCTAGTTTCATAATAACATCACCGGGAATTTTGCACGGTGAAACTTTAGGCCCGTGGGGCGTTTTTACGCGGACTTTCGGCAGCCGTCCTGCGCTCTCAAAATTTTTCTCGCAGTTTCACATGCCCATCTTCAAACGACGATTCCCAAGCAACTAAAAGAGTCTAACTATCGCAATAACTTTCAGAATCTGCGAAATGTATTCTAGTTTCATAATAACATCACCGGGAATTTTGCACGGTGAAACTTTAGGCCCGGGGGGCGTTTTTACGCAGACTTTCGGCAGCCGTCCTGCGCTCTCAAAATTTTTCTCGCAGTTTCACATGCCCATCTTCAAACGACGATTCCCAAGCAACTAAAAGAGTCTAACTATCGCAGTAAGTTTCAGAATCTGCGGAATATATTCTAGTTTCATAATAACCGCACCGGAAATTTTGCACGGTGAAACTTTGGGCCCGGGGGGCGTTTTTACGCGGACTTTCGGCAGCCGTCCTGCGCTCTCAAAATTTTTTTCGCAGTTTCACATGCCCATCTTCAAACGACGATTCCCAAGCAACTAAAAGAGTCTAACTATCGCAGTAAGTTTCAGAATCTGCGGAATATATTCTAGTTTCATAATAACCGCACCGGAAATTTTGCACGGTGAAACTTTGGGCCCGGGGGGCGTTTTTACGCGGACTTTCGGCAGCCGTCCTGCGCTCTCAAAATTTTTCTCGCAGTTTCACATGCCCATCTTCAAACGACGATTCCCAAGCAACTAAAAGAGTCTAACTATCGCAGTAAGTTTCAGAATCTGCGAAATGTATTCTAGTTTCATAATAACATCACCGGGAATTTTGCACGGTGAAACTTTAGGCCCGGGGGGCGTTTTTACGCGGACTTTCGGCAGCCGTCCTGCGCTCTCAAAATTTTTCTCGCAGTTTCACATGCCCATCTTCAAACGACGATTCCCAAGCAACTAAAAGAGTCTAACTATCGCAATAACTTTCAGAATCTGCGAAATGTATTCTAGTTTCATAATAACATCACCGGGAATTTTGCACGGTGAAACTTTAGGCCCGGCGGGCGTTTTTACGCAGACTTTCGGCAGCCGTCCTGCGCTCTCAAAATTTTTCTCGCAGTTTCACATGCCCATCTTCAAACGACGATTCCCAAGCAACTAAAAGAGTCTAACTATCGCAGTAAGTTTCAGAATCTGCGGAATATATTCTAGTTTCATAATAACCGCACCGGAAATTTTGCACGGTGAAACTTTGGGCCCGGGGGGCGTTTTTACGCGGACTTTCGGCAGCCGTCCTGCGCTCTCAAAATTTTTTTCGCAGTTTCACATGCCCATCTTCAAACGACGATTCCCAAGCAACTAAAAGAGTCTAACTATCGCAGTAAGTTTCAGAATCTGCGGAATATATTCTAGTTTCATAATAACCGCACCGGAAATTTTGCACGGTGAAACTTTGGGCCCGGGGGGCGTTTTTACGCGGACTTTCGGCAGCCGTCCTGCGCTCTCAAAATTTTTCTCGCAGTTTCACATGCCCATCTTCAAACGACGATTCCCAAGCAACTAAAAGAGTCTAACTATCGCAGTAAGTTTCAGAATCTGCGAAATGTATTCTAGTTTCATAATAACATCACCGGGAATTTTGCACGGTGAAACTTTAGGCCCGGGGGGCGTTTTTACGCGGACTTTCGGCAGCCGTCCTGCGCTCTCAAAATTTTTCTCGCAGTTTCACATGCCCATCTTCAAACGACGATTCCCAAGCAACTAAAAGAGTCTAACTATCGCAATAACTTTCAGAATCTGCGAAATGTATTCTAGTTTCATAATAACATCACCGGGAATTTTGCACGGTGAAACTTTAGGCCCGGGGGGCGTTTTTACGCAGACTTTCGGCAGCCGTCCTGCGCTCTCAAAATTTTTCTCGCAGTTTCACATGCCCATCTTCAAACGACGATTCCCAAGCAACTAAAAGAGTCTAACTATCGCAGTAAGTTTCAGAATCTGCGGAATATATTCTAGTTTCATAATAACCGCACCGGAAATTTTGCACGGTGAAACTTTGGGCCCGGGGGGCGTTTTTACGCGGACTTTCGGCAGCCGTCCTGCGCTCTCAAAATTTTTTTCGCAGTTTCACATGCCCATCTTCAAACGACGATTCCCAAGCAACTAAAAGAGTCTAACTATCGCAGTAAGTTTCAGAATCTGCGGAATATATTCTAGTTTCATAATAACCGCACCGGAAATTTTGCACGGTGAAACTTTGGGCCCGGGGGGCGTTTTTACGCGGACTTTCGGCAGCCGTCCTGCGCTCTCAAAATTTTTCTCGCAGTTTCACATGCCCATCTTCAAACGACGATTCCCAAGCAACTAAAAGAGTCTAACTATCGCAGTAAGTTTCAGAATCTGCGAAATGTATTCTAGATTCATAATAACATCACCGGGAATTTTGCACGGTGAAACTTTAGGCCCGGGGGGCGTTTTTACGCGGACTTTCGGCAGCCGTCCTGCGCTCTCAAAATTTTTCTCGCAGTTTCACATGCCCATCTTCAAACGACGATTCCCAAGCAACTAAAAGAGTCTAACTATCGCAATAACTTTCAGAATCTGCGAAATGTATTCTAGTTTCATAATAACATCACCGGGAATTTTGCACGGTGAAACTTTAGGCCCGGGGGGCGTTTTTACGCAGACTTTCGGCAGCCGTCCTGCGCTCTCAAAATTTTTCTCGCAGTTTCACATGCCCATCTTCAAACGACGATTCCCAAGCAACTAAAAGAGTCTAACTATCGCAGTAAGTTTCAGAATCTGCGGAATATATTCTAGTTTCATAATAACCGCACCGGAAATTTTGCACGGTGAAACTTTGGGCCCGGGGGGCGTTTTTACGCGGACTTTCGGCAGCCGTCCTGCGCTCTCAAAATTTTTTTCGCAGTTTCACATGCCCATCTTCAAACGACGATTCCCGAGCAACTAAAAGAGTCTAACTATCGCAGTAAGTTTCAGAATCTGCGGAATATATTCTAGTTTCATAATAACCGCACCGGAAATTTTGCACGGCGAAACTTTGGGCCCGGGGGGCGTTTTTACGCGGACTTTCGGCAGCCGTCCTGCGCTCTCAAAATTTTTCTCGCAGTTTCACATGCCCATCTTCAAACGAAGATTCCCAAGCAACTAAAAGAGTCTAACTATCGCAGTAAGTTTCAGAATCTGCGAAATGTATTCTAGTTTCATAATAACATCACCGGGAATTTTGCACGGTGAAACTTTAGGCCCGGGGGGCGTTTTTACGCGGACTTTCGGCAGCCGTCCTGCGCTCTCAAAATTTTTCTCGCAGTTTCACATGCCCATCTTCAAACGACGATTCCCAAGCAACTAAAAGAGTCTAACTATCGCAATAACTTTCAGAATCTGCGAAATGTATTCTAGTTTCATAATAACATCACCGGGAATTTTGCACGGTGAAACTTTAGGCCCGGGGGGCGTTTTTACGCAGACTTTCGGCAGCCGTCCTGCGCTCTCAAAATTTTTCTCGCAGTTTCACATGCCCATCTTCAAACGACGATTCCCAAGCAACTAAAAGAGTCTAACTATCGCAGTAAGTTTCAGAATCTGCGGAATATATTCTAGTTTCATAATAACCGCACCGGAAATTTTGCACGGTGAAACTTTGGGCCCGGGGGGCGTTTTTACGCGGACTTTCGGCAGCCGTCCTGCGCTCTCAAAATTTTTTTCGCAGTTTCACATGCCCATCTTCAAACGACGATTCCCAAGCAACTAAAAGAGTCTAACTATCGCAGTAAGTTTCAGAATCTGCGGAATATATTCTAGTTTCATAATAACCGCACCGGAAATTTTGCACGGTGAAACTTTGGGCCCGGGGGGCGTTTTTACGCGGACTTTCGGCAGCCGTCCTGCGCTCTCAAAATTTTTCTCGCAGTTTCACATGCCCATCTTCAAACGACGATTCCCAAGCAACTAAAAGAGTCTAACTATCGCAGTAAGTTTCAGAATCTGCGAAATGTATTCTAGTTTCATAATAACATCACCGGGAATTTTGCACGGTGAAACTTTAGGCCCGTGGGGCGTTTTTACGCGGACTTTCGGCAGCCGTCCTGCGCTCTCAAAATTTTTCTCGCAGTTTCACATGCCCATCTTCAAACGACGATTCCCAAGCAACTAAAAGAGTCTAACTATCGCAATAACTTTCAGAATCTGCGAAATGTATTCTAGTTTCATAATAACATCACCGGGAATTTTGCACGGTGAAACTTTAGGCCCGGGGGGCGTTTTTACGCAGACTTTCGGCAGCCGTCCTGCGCTCTCAAAATTTTTCTCGCAGTTTCACATGCCCATCTTCAAACGACGATTCCCAAGCAACTAAAAGAGTCTAACTATCGCAGTAAGTTTCAGAATCTGCGGAATATATTCTAGTTTCATAATAACCGCACCGGAAATTTTGCACGGTGAAACTTTGGGCCCGGGGGGCGTTTTTACGCTGACTTTCGGCAGCCGTCCTGCGCTCTCAAAATTTTTTTCGCAGTTTCACATGCCCATCTTCAAACGACGATTCCCAAGCAACTAAAAGAGTCTAACTATCGCAGTAAGTTTCAGAATCTGCGGAATATATTCTAGTTTCATAATAACCGCACCGGAAATTTTGCACGGTGAAACTTTGGGCCCGGGGGGCGTTTTTACGCGGACTTTCGGCAGCCGTCCTGCGCTCTCAAAATTTTTCTCGCAGTTTCACATGCCCATCTTCAAACGACGATTCCCAAGCAACTAAAAGAGTCTAACTATCGCAGTAAGTTTCAGAATCTGCGAAATGTATTCTAGTTTCATAATAACATCACCGGGAATTTTGCACGGTGAAACTTTAGGCCCGGGGGGCGTTTTTACGCGGACTTTCGGCAGCCGTCCTGCGCTCTCAAAATTTTTCTCGCAGTTTCACATGCCCATCTTCAAACGACGATTCCCAAGCAACTAAAAGAGTCTAACTATCGCAATAACTTTCAGAATCTGCGAAATGTATTCTAGTTTCATAATAACATCACCGGGAATTTTGCACGGTGAAACTTTAGGCCCGGCGGGCGTTTTTACGCAGACTTTCGGCAGCCGTCCTGCGCTCTCAAAATTTTTCTCGCAGTTTCACATGCCCATCTTCAAACGACGATTCCCAAGCAACTAAAAGAGTCTAACTATCGCAGTAAGTTTCAGAATCTGCGGAATATATTCTAGTTTCATAATAACCGCACCGGAAATTTTGCACGGTGAAACTTTGGGCCCGGGGGGCGTTTTTACGCGGACTTTCGGCAGCCGTCCTGCGCTCTCAAAATTTTTTTCGCAGTTTCACATGCCCATCTTCAAACGACGATTCCCAAGCAACTAAAAGAGTCTAACTATCGCAGTAAGTTTCAGAATCTGCGGAATATATTCTAGTTTCATAATAACCGCACCGGAAATTTTGCACGGTGAAACTTTGGGCCCGGGGGGCGTTTTTACGCGGACTTTCGGCAGCCGTCCTGCGCTCTCAAAATTTTTCTCGCAGTTTCACATGCCCATCTTCAAACGACGATTCCCAAGCAACTAAAAGAGTCTAACTATCGCAGTAAGTTTCAGAATCTGCGAAATGTATTCTAGTTTCATAATAACATCACCGGGAATTTTGCACGGTGAAACTTTAGGCCCGGGGGGCGTTTTTACGCGGACTTTCGGCAGCCGTCCTGCGCTCTCAAAATTTTTCTCGCAGTTTCACATGCCCATCTTCAAACGACGATTCCCAAGCAACTAAAAGAGTCTAACTATCGCAATAACTTTCAGAATCTGCGAAATGTATTCTAGTTTCATAATAACATCACCGGGAATTTTGCACGGTGAAACTTTAGGCCCGGGGGGCGTTTTTACGCAGACTTTCGGCAGCCGTCCTGCGCTCTCAAAATTTTTCTCGCAGTTTCACATGCCCATCTTCAAACGACGATTCCCAAGCAACTAAAAGAGTCTAACTATCGCAGTAAGTTTCAGAATCTGCGGAATATATTCTAGTTTCATAATAACCGCACCGGAAATTTTGCACGGTGAAACTTTGGGCCCGGGGGGCGTTTTTACGCGGACTTTCGGCAGCCGTCCTGCGCTCTCAAAATTTTTTTCGCAGTTTCACATGCCCATCTTCAAACGACGATTCCCAAGCAACTAAAAGAGTCTAACTATCGCAGTAAGTTTCAGAATCTGCGGAATATATTCTAGTTTCATAATAACCGCACCGGAAATTTTGCACGGTGAAACTTTGGGCCCGGGGGGCGTTTTTACGCGGACTTTCGGCAGCCGTCCTGCGCTCTCAAAATTTTTCTCGCAGTTTCACATGCCCATCTTCAAACGACGATTCCCAAGCAACTAAAAGAGTCTAACTATCGCAGTAAGTTTCAGAATCTGCGAAATGTATTCTAGATTCATAATAACATCACCGGGAATTTTGCACGGTGAAACTTTAGGCCCGGGGGGCGTTTTTACGCGGACTTTCGGCAGCCGTCCTGCGCTCTCAAAATTTTTCTCGCAGTTTCACATGCCCATCTTCAAACGACGATTCCCAAGCAACTAAAAGAGTCTAACTATCGCAATAACTTTCAGAATCTGCGAAATGTATTCTAGTTTCATAATAACATCACCGGGAATTTTGCACGGTGAAACTTTAGGCCCGGGGGGCGTTTTTACGCAGACTTTCGGCAGCCGTCCTGCGCTCTCAAAATTTTTCTCGCAGTTTCACATGCCCATCTTCAAACGACGATTCCCAAGCAACTAAAAGAGTCTAACTATCGCAGTAAGTTTCAGAATCTGCGGAATATATTCTAGTTTCATAATAACCGCACCGGAAATTTTGCACGGTGAAACTTTGGGCCCGGGGGGCGTTTTTACGCGGACTTTCGGCAGCCGTCCTGCGCTCTCAAAATTTTTTTCGCAGTTTCACATGCCCATCTTCAAACGACGATTCCCAAGCAACTAAAAGAGTCTAACTATCGCAGTAAGTTTCAGAATCTGCGGAATATATTCTAGTTTCATAATAACCGCACCGGAAATTTTGCACGGTGAAACTTTGGGCCCGGGGGGCGTTTTTACGCGGACTTTCGGCAGCCGTCCTGCGCTCTCAAAATTTTTCTCGCAGTTTCACATGCCCATCTTCAAACGACGATTCCCAAGCAACTAAAAGAGTCTAACTATCGCAGTAAGTTTCAGAATCTGCGAAATGTATTCTAGTTTCATAATAACATCACCGGGAATTTTGCACGGTGAAACTTTAGGCCCGGGGGGCGTTTTTACGCGGACTTTCGGCAGCCGTCCTGCGCTCTCAAAATTTTTCTCGCAGTTTCACATGCCCATCTTCAAACGACGATTCCCAAGCAACTAAAAGAGTCTAACTATCGCAATAACTTTCAGAATCTGCGAAATGTATTCTAGTTTCATAATAACATCACCGGGAATTTTGCACGGTGAAACTTTAGGCCCGGGGGGCGTTTTTACGCAGACTTTCGGCAGCCGTCCTGCGCTCTCAAAATTTTTCTCGCAGTTTCACATGCCCATCTTCAAACGACGATTCCCAAGCAACTAAAAGAGTCTAACTATCGCAGTAAGTTTCAGAATCTGCGGAATATATTCTAGTTTCATAATAACCGCACCGGAAATTTTGCACGGTGAAACTTTGGGCCCGGGGGGCGTTTTTACGCGGACTTTCGGCAGCCGTCCTGCGCTCTCAAAATTTTTTTCGCAGTTTCACATGCCCATCTTCAAACGACGATTCCCAAGCAACTAAAAGAGTCTAACTATCGCAGTAAGTTTCAGAATCTGCGGAATATATTCTAGTTTCATAATAACCGCACCGGAAATTTTGCACGGTGAAACTTTGGGCCCGGGGGGCGTTTTTACGCGGACTTTCGGCAGCCGTCCTGCACTCTCAAAATTTTTCTCGCAGTTTCACATGCCCATCTTCAAATGACGATTCCCAAGCAACTAAAAGAGTCTAACTATCGCAGTAAGTTTCAGAATCTGCGAAATGTATTCTAGTTTCATAATAACATCACCGGGAATTTTGCACGGTGAAACTTTAGGCCCGGGGGGCGTTTTTACGCGGACTTTCGGCAGCCGTCCTGCGCTCTCAAAATTTTTCTCGCAGTTTCACATGCCCATCTTCAAACGACGATTCCCAAGCAACTAAAAGAGTCTAACTATCGCAATAACTTTCAGAATCTGCGAAATGTATTCTAGTTTCATAATAACATCACCGGGAATTTTGCACGGTGAAACTTTAGGCCCGGGGGGCGTTTTTACGCAGACTTTCGGCAGCCGTCCTGCGCTCTCAAAATTTTTCTCGCAGTTTCACATGCCCATCTTCAAACGACGATTCCCAAGCAACTAAAAGAGTCTAACTATCGCAGTAAGTTTCAGAATCTGCGGAATATATTCTAGTTTCATAATAACCGCACCGGAAATTTTGCACGGTGAAACTTTGGGCCCGGGGGGCGTTTTTACGCGGACTTTCGGCAGCCGTCCTGCGCTCTCAAAATTTTTTTCGCAGTTTCACATGCCCATCTTCAAACGACGATTCCCAAGCAACTAAAAGAGTCTAACTATCGCAGTAAGTTTCAGAATCTGCGGAATATATTCTAGTTTCATAATAACCGCACCGGAAATTTTGCACGGTGAAACTTTGGGCCCGGGGGGCGTTTTTACGCGGACTTTCGGCAGCCGTCCTGCGCTCTCAAAATTTTTCTCGCAGTTTCACATGCCCATGTTCAAACGACGATTCCCAAGCAACTAAAAGAGTCTAACTATCGCAGTAAGTTTCAGAATCTGCGAAATGTATTCTAGTTTCATAATAACATCACCGGGAATTTTGCACGGTGAAACTTTAGGCCCGGGGGGCGTTTTTACGCGGACTTTCGGCAGCCGTCCTGCGCTCTCAAAATTTTTCTCGCAGTTTCACATGCCCATCTTCAAACGACGATTCCCAAGCAACTAAAAGAGTCTAACTATCGCAATAACTTTCAGAATCTGCGAAATGTATTCTAGTTTCATAATAACATCACCGGGAATTTTGCACGGTGAAACTTTAGGCCCGGGGGGCGTTTTTACGCAGACTTTCGGCAGCCGTCCTGCGCTCTCAAAATTTTTCTCGCAGTTTCACATGCCCATCTTCAAACGACGATTCCCAAGCAACTAAAAGAGTCTAACTATCGCAGTAAGTTTCAGAATCTGCGGAATATATTCTAGTTTCATAATAACCGCACCGGAAATTTTGCACGGTGAAACTTTGGGCCCGGGGGGCGTTTTTACGCGGACTTTCGGCAGCCGTCCTGCGCTCTCAAAATTTTTTTCGCAGTTTCACATGCCCATCTTCAAACGACGATTCCCAAGCAACTAAAAGAGTCTAACTATCGCAGTAAGTTTCAGAATCTGCGAAATGTATTCTAGTTTCATAATAACATCACCGGGAATTTTGCACGGTGAAACTTTAGGCCCGGGGGGCGTTTTTACGCGGACTTTCGGCAGCCGTCCTGCGCTCTCAAAATTTTTCTCGCAGTTTCACATGCCCATCTTCAAACGACGATTCCCAAGCAACTAAAAGAGTCTAACTATCGCAGTAAGTTTCAGAATCTGCGAAATGTATTCTAGTTTCATAATAACATCACCGGGAATTTTGCACGGTGAAACTTTAGGCCCGGGGGGCGTTTTTACGCGGACTTTCGGCAGCCGTCCTGCGCTCTCAAAATTTTTCTCGCAGTTTCACATGCCCATCTTCAAACGACGATTCCCAAGCAACTAAAAGAGTCTAACTATCGCAGTAAGTTTCAGAATCTGCGAAATGTATTCTAGTTTCATAATAACCGCACCGGAAATTTTGCACGGTGAAACTTTGGGCCCGGGGGGCGTTTTTACGCGGACTTTCGGCAGCCGTCCTGCGCTCTCAAAATTTTTCTCGCAGTTTCACATGCCCATCTTCAAACGACGATTCCCAAGCAACTAAAAGAGTCTAACTATCGCAGTAAGTTTCAGAATCTGCGAAATGTATTCTAGTTTCATAATAACATCACCGGGAATTTTGCACGGTGAAACTTTAGGCCCGGGGGGCGTTTTTACGCGGACTTTCGGCAGCCGTCCTGCGCTCTCAAAATTTTTCTCGCAGTTTCACATGCCCATCTTCAAACGACGATTCCCAAGCAACTAAAAGAGTCTAACTATCGCAATAACTTTCAGAATCTGCGAAATGTATTCTAGTTTCATAATAACCGCACCGGAAATTTTGCACGGTGAAACTTTGGGCCCGGGGGGCGTTTTTACGCGGACTTTCGGCAGCCGTCCTGCGCTCTCAAAATTTTTTTCGCAGTTTCACATGCCCATCTTCAAACGACGATTCCCAAGCAACTAAAAGAGTCTAACTATCGCAGTAAGTTTCAGAATCTGCGGAATATATTCTAGTTTCATAATAACCGCACCGGAAATTTTGCACGGTGAAACTTTGGGCCCGGGGGGCGTTTTTACGCGGACTTTCGGCAGCCGTCCTGCGCTCTCAAAATTTTTCTCGCAGTTTCACATGCCCATCTTCAAACGACGATTCCCAAGCAACTAAAAGAGTCTAACTATCGCAGTAAGTTTCAGAATCTGCGAAATGTATTCTAGTTTCATAATAACATCACCGGGAATTTTGCACGGTGAAACTTTAGGCCCGGGGGGCGTTTTTACGCGGACTTTCGGCAGCCGTCCTGCGCTCTCAAAATTTTTCTCGCAGTTTCACATGCCCATCTTCAAACGACGATTCCCAAGCAACTAAAAGAGTCTAACTATCGCAATAACTTTCAGAATCTGCGAAATGTATTCTAGTTTCATAATAACCGCACCGGAAATTTTGCACGGTGAAACTTTGGGCCCGGGGGGCGTTTTTACGCGGACTTTCGGCAGCCGTCCTGCGCTCTCAAAATTTTTCTCGCAGTTTCACATGCCCATCTTCAAACGACGATTCCCAAGCAACTAAAAGAGTCTAACTATCGCAGTAAGTTTCAGAATCTGCGGAATATATTCTAGTTTCATAATAACCGCACCGGAAATTTTGCACGGTGAAACTTTGGGCCCGGGGGGCGTTTTTACGCGGACTTTCGGCAGCCGTCCTGCGCTCTCAAAATTTTTCTCGCAGTTTCACATGCCCATCTTCAAACGACGATTCCCAAGCAACTAAAAGAGTCTAACTATCGCAGTAAGTTTCAGAATCTGCGGAATATATTCTAGTTTCATAATAACCGCACCGGAAATTTTGCACGGTGAAACTTTGGGCCGGGGGGCGTTTTTACGCGGACTTTCGGCAGCCGTCCTGCGCTCTCAAAATTTTTCTCGCAGTTTCACATGCCCATCTTCAAACGACGATTCCCAAGCAACTAAAAGAGTCTAACTATCGCAGTAAGTTTCAGAATCTGCGGAATATATTCTAGTTTCATAATAACCGCACCGGAAATTTTGCACGGTGAAACTTTGGGCCCGGGGGGCGTTTTTACGCGGACTTTCGGCAGCCGTCCTGCGCTCTCAAAATTTTTCTCGCAGTTTCACATGCCCATCTTCAAACGACGATACCCAAGCAACTAAAAGAGTCTAACTATCGCAGTAAGTTTCAGAATCTGCGAAATGTATTCTAGTTTCATAATAACATCACCGGGAATTTTGCACGGTGAAACTTTAGGCCCGGGGGGCGTTTTTACGCGGACTTTCGGCAGCCGTCCTGCGCTCTCAAAATTTTTCTCGCAGTTTCACATGCCCATCTTCAAACGACGATTCCCAAGCAACTAAAAGAGTCTAACTATCGCAATAACTTTCAGAATCTGCGAAATGTATTCTAGTTTCATAATAACCGCACCGGAAATTTTGCACGGTGAAACTTTGGGCCCGGGGGGCGTTTTTACGCGGACTTTCGGCAGCCGTCCTGCGCTCTCAAAATTTTTTTCGCAGTTTCACATGCCCATCTTCAAACGACGATTCCCAAGCAACTAAAAGAGTCTAACTATCGCAGTAAGTTTCAGAATCTGCGGAATATATTCTAGTTTCATAATAACCGCACCGGAAATTTTGCACGGTGAAACTTTGGGCCCGGGGGGCGTTTTTACGCGGACTTTCGGCAGCCGTCCTGCGCTCTCAAAATTTTTCTCGCAGTTTCACATGCCCATCTTCAAACGACGATTCCCAAGCAACTAAAAGAGTCTAACTATCGCAGTAAGTTTCAGAATCTGCGAAATGTATTCTAGTTTCATAATAACATCACCGGGAATTTTGCACGGTGAAACTTTAGGCCCGGGGGGCGTTTTTACGCGGACTTTCGGCAGCCGTCCTGCGCTCTCAAAATTTTTCTCGCAGTTTCACATGCCCATCTTCAAACGACGATTCCCAAGCAACTAAAAGAGTCTAACTATCGCAATAACTTTCAGAATCTGCGAAATGTATTCTAGTTTCATAATAACCGCACCGGAAATTTTGCACGGTGAAACTTTGGGCCCGGGGGGCGTTTTTACGCGGACTTTCGGCAGCCGTCCTGCGCTCTCAAAATTTTTCTCGCAGTTTCACATGCCCATCTTCAAACGACGATTCCCAAGCAACTAAAAGAGTCTAACTATCGCAGTAAGTTTCAGAATCTGCGGAATATATTCTAGTTTCATAATAACCGCACCGGAAATTTTGCACGGTGAAACTTTGGGCCCGGGGGGCGTTTTTACGCGGACTTTCGGCAGCCGTCCTGCGCTCTCAAAATTTTTCTCGCAGTTTCACATGCCCATCTTCAAACGACGATTCCCAAGCAACTAAAAGAGTCTAACTATCGCAGTAAGTTTCAGAATCTGCGAAATGTATTCTAGTTTCATAATAACATCACCGGGAATTTTGCACGGTTAAACTTTAGGCCCGGGGGGCGTTTTTACGCGGACTTTCGGCAGCCGTCCTGCGCTCTCAAAATTTTTCTCGCAGTTTCACATGCCCATCTTCAAACGACGATTCCCAAGCAACTAAAAGAGTCTAACTATCGCAATAACTTTCAGAATCTGCGAAATGTATTCTAGTTTCATAATAACCGCACCGGAAATTTTGCACGGTGAAACTTTGGGCCCGGGGGGGCGTTTTTACGCGGACTTTCGGCAGCCGTCCTGCGCTCTCAAAATTTTTTTCGCAGTTTCACATGCCCATCTTCAAACGACGATTCCCAAGCAACTAAAAGAGTCTAACTATCGCAGTAAGTTTCAGAATCTGCGGAATATATTCTAGTTTCATAATAACCGCACCGGAAATTTTGCACGGTGAAACTTTGGGCCCGGGGGGCGTTTTTACGCGGACTTTCGGCAGCCGTCCTGCGCTCTCAAAATTTTTCTCGCAGTTTCACATGCCCATCTTCAAACGACGATTCCCAAGCAACTAAAAGAGTCTAACTATCGCAGTAAGTTTCAGAATCTGCGAAATGTATTCTAGTTTCATAATAACATCACCGGGAATTTTGCACGGTGAAACTTTAGGCCCGGGGGGCGTTTTTACGCGGACTTTCGGCAGCCGTCCTGCGCTCTCAAAATTTTTCTCGCAATTTCACATGCCCATCTTCAAACGACGATTCCCAAGCAACTAAAAGAGTCTAACTATCGCAATAACTTTCAGAATCTGCGAAATGTATTCTAGTTTCATAATAACATCACCGGGAATTTTGCACGGTGAAACTTTAGGCCCGGGGGGCGTTTTTACGCAGACTTTCGGCAGCCGTCCTGCGCTCTCAAAATTTTTCTCGCAGTTTCACATGCCCATCTTCAAACGACGATTCCCAAGCAACTAAAAGAGTCTAACTATCGCAGTAAGTTTCAGAATCTGCGGAATATATTCTAGTTTCATAATAACCGCACCGGAAATTTTGCACGGTGAAACTTTGGGCCCGGGGGGCGTTTTTACGCGGACTTTCGGCAGCCGTCCTGCGCTCTCAAAATTTTTCTCGCAGTTTCACATGCCCATCTTCAAACGACGATTCCCAAGCAACTAAAAGAGTCTAACTATCGCAGTAAGTTTCAGAATCTGCGAAATGTATTCTAGTTTCATAATAACATCACCGGGAATTTTGCACGGTGAAACTTTAGGCCCGGGGGGCGTTTTTACGCGGACTTTCGGCAGCCGTCCTGCGCTCTCAAAATTTTTCTCGCAGTTTCACATGCCCATCTTCAAACGACGATTCCCAAGCAACTAAAAGAGTCTAACTATCGCAATAACTTTCAGAATCTGCGAAATGTATTCTAGTTTCATAATAACATCACCGGGAATTTTGCACGGTGAAACTTTAGGCCCGGGGGGCGTTTTTACGCAGACTTTCGGCAGCCGTCCTGCGCTCTCAAAATTTTTCTCGCAGTTTCACATGCCCATCTTCAAACGACGATTCCCAAGCAATTAAAAGAGTCTAACTATCGCAGTAAGTTTCAGAATCTGCGGAATATATTCTAGTTTCATAATAACCGCACCGGAAATTTTGCACGGTGAAACTTTGGGCCCGGGGGGCGTTTTTACGCGGACTTTCGGCAGCCGTCCTGCGCTCTCAAAATTTTTTTCGCAGTTTCACATGCCCATCTTCAAACGACGATTCCCAAGCAACTAAAAGAGTCTAACTATCGCTGTAAGTTTCAGAATCTGCGGAATATATTCTAGTTTCATAATAACCGCACCGGAAATTTTGCACGGTGAAACTTTGGGCCCGGGGGGCGTTTTTACGCGGACTTTCGGCAGCCGTCCTGCGCTCTCAAAATTTTTCTCGCAGTTTCACATGCCCATCTTCAAACGACGATTCCCAAGCAACTAAAAGAGTCTAACTATCGCAGTAAGTTTCAGAATCTGCGAAATGTATTCTAGTTTCATAATAACATCACCGGGAATTTTGCACGGTGAAACTTTAGGCCCGGGGGGCGTTTTTACGCGGACTTTCGGCAGCCGTCCTGCGCTCTCAAAATTTTTCTCGCAGTTTCACATGCCCATCTTCAAACGACGATTCCCAAGCAACTAAAAGAGTCTAACTATCGCAATAACTTTCAGAATCTGCGAAATGTATTCTAGTTTCATAATAACCGCACCGGAAATTTTGCACGGTGAAACTTTGGGCCCGGGGGGCGTTTTTACGCGGACTTTCGGCAGCCGTCCTGCGCTCTCAAAATTTTTCTCGCAGTTTCACATGCCCATCTTCAAACGACGATTCCCAAGCTACTAAAAGAGTCTAACTATCGCAGTAAGTTTCAGAATCTGCGGAATATATTCTAGTTTCATAATAACCGCACCGGAAATTTTGCACGGTGAAACTTTGGGCCCGGGGGGCGTTTTTACGCGGACTTTCGGCAGCCGTCCTGCGCTCTCAAAATTTTTCTCGCAGTTTCACATGCCCATCTTCAAACGACGATTCCCAAGCAACTAAAAGAGTCTAACTATCGCAGTAAGTTTCAGAATCTGCGAAATGTATTCTAGTTTCATAATAACATCACCGGGAATTTTGCACGGTGAAACTTTAGGCCCGGGGGGCGTTTTTACGCGGACTTTCGGCAGCCGTCCTGCGCTCTCAAAATTTTTCTCGCAGTTTCACATGCCCATCTTCAAACGACGATTCCCAAGCAACTAAAAGAGTCTAACTATCGCAATAACTTTCAGAATCTGCGAAATGTATTCTAGTTTCATAATAACCGCACCGGAAATTTTGCACGGTGAAACTTTGGGCCCGGGGGGCGTTTTTACGCGGACTTTCGGCAGCCGTCCTGCGCTCTCAAAATTTTTTTCGCAGTTTCACATGCCCATCTTCAAACGACGATTCCCATGCAACTAAAAGAGTCTAACTATCGCAGTAAGTTTCAGAATCTGCGGAATATATTCTAGTTTCATAATAACCGCACCGGAAATTTTGCACGGTGAAACTTTGGGCCCGGGGGGCGTTTTTACGCGGACTTTCGGCAGCCGTCCTGCGCTCTCAAAATTTTTCTCGCAGTTTCACATGCCCATCTTCAAACGACGATTCCCAAGCAACTAAAAGAGTCTAACTATCGCAATAACTTTCAGAATCTGCGAAATGTATTCTAGTTTCATAATAACCGCACCGGAAATTTTGCACGGTGAAACTTTGGGCCCGGGGGGCGTTTTTACGCGGACTTTCGGCAGCCGTCCTGCGCTCTCAAAATTTTTCTCGCAGTTTCACATGCCCATCTTCAAACGACGATTCCCAAGCAACTAAAAGAGTCTAACTATCGCAGTAAGTTTCAGAATCTGCGAAATGTATTCTAGTTTCATAATAACATCACCGGGAATTTTGCACGGTGAAACTTTAGGCCCGGGGGGCGTTTTTACGCGGACTTTCGGCAGCCGTCCTGCGCTCTCAAAATTTTTCTCGCAGTTTCACATGCCCATCTTCAAACGACGATTCCCAAGCAACTAAAAGAGTCTAACTATCGCAATAACTTTCAGAATCTGCGAAATGTATTCTAGTTTCATAATAACCGCACCGGAAATTTTGCACGGTGAAACTTTGGGCCCGGGGGGCGTTTTTACGCGGACTTTCGGCAGCCGTCCTGCGCTCTCAAAATTTTTCTCGCAGTTTCACATGCCCATCTTCAAACGACGATTCCCAAGCAACTAAAAGAGTCTAACTATCGCAGTAAGTTTCAGAATCTGCGGAATATATTCTAGTTTCATAATAACCGCACCGGAAATTTTGCACGGTGAAACTTTGGGCCCGGGGGGCGTTTTTACGCGGACTTTCGGCAGCCGTCCTGCGCTCTCAAAATTTTTCTCGCAGTTTCACATGCCCATCTTCAAACGACGATTCCCAAGCAACTAAAAGAGTCTAACTATCGCAGTAAGTTTCAGAATCTGCGAAATGTATTCTAGTTTCATAATAACATCACCGGGAATTTTGCACGGTGAAACTTTAGGCCCGGGGGGCGTTTTTACGCGGACTTTCGGCAGCCGTCCTGCGCTCTCAAAATTTTTCTCGCAGTTTCACATGCCCATCTTCAAACGACGATTCCCAAGCAACTAAAAGAGTCTAACTATCGCAATAACTTTCAGAATCTGCGAAATGTATTCTAGTTTCATAATAACCGCACCGGAAAATTTGCACGGTGAAACTTTGGGCCCGGGGGGCGTTTTTACGCGGACTTTCGGCAGCCGTCCTGCGCTCTCAAAATTTTTTTCGCAGTTTCACATGCCCATCTTCAAACGACGATTCCCAAGCAACTAAAAGAGTCTAACTATCGCAGTAAGTTTCAGAATCTGCGGAATATATTCTAGTTTCATAATAACCGCACCGGAAATTTTGCACGGTGAAACTTTGGGCCCGGGGGGCGTTTTTACGCGGACTTTCGGCAGCCGTCCTGCGCTCTCAAAATTTTTCTCGCAGTTTCACATGCCCATCTTCAAACGACGATTCCCAAGCAACTAAAAGAGTCTAACTATCGCAGTAAGTTTCAGAATCTGCGAAATGTATTCTAGTTTCATAATAACATCACCGGGAATTTTGCACGGTGAAACTTTAGGCCCGGGGGGCGTTTTTACGCGGACTTTCGGCAGCCGTCCTGCGCTCTCAAAATTTTTCTCGCAGTTTCACATGCCCATCTTCAAACGACGATTCCCAAGCAACTAAAAGAGTCTAACTATCGCAATAACTTTCAGAATCTGCGGAATATATTCTAGTTTCATAATAACCGCACCGGAAATTTTGCACGGTGAAACTTTGGGCCCGGGGGGCGTTTTTACGCGGACTTTCGGCAGCCGTCCTGCGCTCTCAAAATTTTTCTCGCAGTTTCACATGCCCATCTTCAAACGACGATTCCCAAGCAACTAAAAGAGTCTAACTATCGCAGTAAGTTTCAGAATCTGCGAAATGTATTCTAGTTTCATAATAACATCACCGGGAATTTTGCACGGTGAAACTTTAGGCCCGGGGGGCGTTTTTACGCGGACTTTCGGCAGCCGTCCTGCGCTCTCAAAATTTTTCTCGCAGTTTCACATGCCCATCTTCAAACGACGATTCCCAAGCAACTAAAAGAGTCTAACTATCGCAATAACTTTCAGAATCTGCGAAATGTATTCTAGTTTCATAATAACATAACCGGGAATTTTGCACGGTGAAACTTTAGGCCCGGGGGGCGTTTTTACGCAGACTTTCGGCAGCCGTCCTGCGCTCTCAAAATTTTTCTCGCAGTTTCACATGCCCATCTTCAAACGACGATTCCCAAGCAACTAAAAGAGTCTAACTATCGCAGTAAGTTTCAGAATCTGCGGAATATATTCTAGTTTCATAATAACCGCACCGGAAATTTTGCACGGTGAAACTTTGGGCCCGGGGGGCGTTTTTACGCGGACTTTCGGCAGCCGTCCTGCGCTCTCAAAATTTTTTTCGCAGTTTCACATGCCCATCTTCAAACGACGATTCCCAAGCAACTAAAAGAGTCTAACTATCGCAGTAAGTTTCAGAATCTGCGGAATATATTCTAGTTTCATAATAACCGCACCGGAAATTTTGCACGGTGAAACTTTGGGCCCAGGGGGCGTTTTTACGCGGACTTTCGGCAGCCGTCCTGCGCTCTCAAAATTTTTCTCGCAGTTTCACATGCCCATCTTCAAACGACGATTCCCAAGCAACTAAAAGAGTCTAACTATCGCAGTAAGTTTCAGAATCTGCGAAATGTATTCTAGTTTCATAATAACATCACCGGGAATTTTGCACGGTGAAACTTTAGGCCCGGGGGGCGTTTTTACGCGGACTTTCGGCAGCCGTCCTGCGCTCTCAAAATTTTTCTCGCAGTTTCACATGCCCATCTTCAAACGACGATTCCCAAGCAACTAAAAGAGTCTAACTATCGCAATAACTTTCAGAATCTGCGAAATGTATTCTAGTTTCATAATAACATCACCGGGAATTTTGCACGGTGAAACTTTAGGCCCGGGGGGCGTTTTTACGCAGACTTTCGGCAGCCGTCCTGCGCTCTCAAAATTTTTCTCGCAGTTTCACATGCCCATCTTCAAACGACGATTCCCAAGCAACAAAAAGAGTCTAACTATCGCAGTAAGTTTCAGAATCTGCGGAATATATTCTAGTTTCATAATAACCGCACCGGAAATTTTGCACGGTGAAACTTTGGGCCCGGGGGGCGTTTTTACGCGGACTTTCGGCAGCCGTCCTGCGCTCTCAAAATTTTTTTCGCAGTTTCACATGCCCATCTTCAAACGACGATTCCCAAGCAACTAAAAGAGTCTAACTATCGCAGTAAGTTTCAGAATCTGCGGAATATATTCTAGTTTCATAATAACCGCACCGGAAATTTTGCACGGTGAAACTTTGGGCCCGGGGGGCGTTTTTACGCGGACTTTCGGCAGCCGTCCTGCGCTCTCAAAATTTTTCTCGCAGTTTCACATGCCCATCTTCAAACGACGATTCCCAAGCAACTAAAAGAGTCTAACTATCGCAGTAAGTTTCAGAATCTGCGAAATGTATTCTAGTTTCATAATAACATCACCGGGAATTTTGCACGGTGAAACTTTAGGCCCGGGGGGCGTTTTTACGCGGACTTTCGGCAGCCGTCCTGCGCTCTCAAAATTTTTCTCGCAGTTTCACATGCCCATCTTCAAACGACGATTCCCAAGCAACTAAAAGAGTCTAACTATCGCAATAACTTTCAGAATCTGCGAAATGTATTCTAGTTTCATAATAACATCACCGGGAATTTTGCACGGTGAAACTTTAGGCCCGGGGGGCGTTTTTACGCAGACTTTCGGCAGCCGTCCTGCGCTCTCAAAATTTTTCTCGCAGTTTCACATGCCCATCTTCAAACGACGATTCCCAAGCAACTAAAAGAGTCTAACTATCGCAGTAAGTTTCAGAATCTGCGGAATATATTCTAGTTTCATAATAACCGCACCGGAAATTTTGCACGGTGAAACTTTGGGCCCGGGGGGCGTTTTTACGCGGACTTTCGGCAGCCGTCCTGCGCTCTCAAAATTTTTTTCGCAGTTTCACATGCCCATCTTCAAACGACGATTCCCAAGCAACTAAAAGAGTCTAACTATCGCAGTAAGTTTCAGAATCTGCGGAATATATTCTAGTTTCATAATAACCGCACCGGAAATTTTGCACGGTGAAACTTTGGGCCCGGGGGGCGTTTTTACGCGGACTTTCGGCAGCCGTCCTGCGCTCTCAAAATTTTTCTCGCAGTTTCACATGCCCATCTTCAAACGACGATTCCCAAGCAACTAAAAGAGTCTAACTATCGCAGTAAGTTTCAGAATCTGCGAAATGTATTCTAGTTTCATAATAACATCACCGGGAATTTTGCACGGTGAAACTTTAGGCCCGTGGGGCGTTTTTACGCGGACTTTCGGCAGCCGTCCTGCGCTCTCAAAATTTTTCTCGCAGTTTCACATGCCCATCTTCAAACGACGATTCCCAAGCAACTAAAAGAGTCTAACTATCGCAATAACTTTCAGAATCTGCGAAATGTATTCTAGTTTCATAATAACATCACCGGGAATTTTGCACGGTGAAACTTTAGGCCCGGGGGGCGTTTTTACGCAGACTTTCGGCAGCCGTCCTGCGCTCTCAAAATTTTTCTCGCAGTTTCACATGCCCATCTTCAAACGACGATTCCCAAGCAACTAAAAGAGTCTAACTATCGCAGTAAGTTTCAGAATCTGCGGAATATATTCTAGTTTCATAATAACCGCACCGGAAATTTTGCACGGTGAAACTTTGGGCCCGGGGGGCGTTTTTACGCGGACTTTCGGCAGCCGTCCTGCGCTCTCAAAATTTTTTTCGCAGTTTCACATGCCCATCTTCAAACGACGATTCCCAAGCAACTAAAAGAGTCTAACTATCGCAGTAAGTTTCAGAATCTGCGGAATATATTCTAGTTTCATAATAACCGCACCGGAAATTTTGCACGGTGAAACTTTGGGCCCGGGGGGCGTTTTTACGCGGACTTTCGGCAGCCGTCCTGCGCTCTCAAAATTTTTCTCGCAGTTTCACATGCCCATCTTCAAACGACGATTCCCAAGCAACTAAAAGAGTCTAACTATCGCAGTAAGTTTCAGAATCTGCGAAATGTATTCTAGTTTCATAATAACATCACCGGGAATTTTGCACGGTGAAACTTTAGGCCCGGGGGGCGTTTTTACGCGGACTTTCGGCAGCCGTCCTGCGCTCTCAAAATTTTTCTCGCAGTTTCACATGCCCATCTTCAAACGACGATTCCCAAGCAACTAAAAGAGTCTAACTATCGCAATAACTTTCAGAATCTGCGAAATGTATTCTAGTTTCATAATAACATCACCGGGAATTTTGCACGGTGAAACTTTAGGCCCGGCGGGCGTTTTTACGCAGACTTTCGGCAGCCGTCCTGCGCTCTCAAAATTTTTCTCGCAGTTTCACATGCCCATCTTCAAACGACGATTCCCAAGCAACTAAAAGAGTCTAACTATCGCAGTAAGTTTCAGAATCTGCGGAATATATTCTAGTTTCATAATAACCGCACCGGAAATTTTGCACGGTGAAACTTTGGGCCCGGGGGGCGTTTTTACGCGGACTTTCGGCAGCCGTCCTGCGCTCTCAAAATTTTTTTCGCAGTTTCACATGCCCATCTTCAAACGACGATTCCCAAGCAACTAAAAGAGTCTAACTATCGCAGTAAGTTTCAGAATCTGCGGAATATATTCTAGTTTCATAATAACCGCACCGGAAATTTTGCACGGTGAAACTTTGGGCCCGGGGGGCGTTTTTACGCGGACTTTCGGCAGCCGTCCTGCGCTCTCAAAATTTTTCTCGCAGTTTCACATGCCCATCTTCAAACGACGATTCCCAAGCAACTAAAAGAGTCTAACTATCGCAGTAAGTTTCAGAATCTGCGAAATGTATTCTAGTTTCATAATAACATCACCGGGAATTTTGCACGGTGAAACTTTAGGCCCGGGGGGCGTTTTTACGCGGACTTTCGGCAGCCGTCCTGCGCTCTCAAAATTTTTCTCGCAGTTTCACATGCCCATCTTCAAACGACGATTCCCAAGCAACTAAAAGAGTCTAACTATCGCAATAACTTTCAGAATCTGCGAAATGTATTCTAGTTTCATAATAACATCACCGGGAATTTTGCACGGTGAAACTTTAGGCCCGGGGGGCGTTTTTACGCAGACTTTCGGCAGCCGTCCTGCGCTCTCAAAATTTTTCTCGCAGTTTCACATGCCCATCTTCAAACGACGATTCCCAAGCAACTAAAAGAGTCTAACTATCGCAGTAAGTTTCAGAATCTGCGGAATATATTCTAGTTTCATAATAACCGCACCGGAAATTTTGCACGGTGAAACTTTGGGCCCGGGGGGCGTTTTTACGCGGACTTTCGGCAGCCGTCCTGCGCTCTCAAAATTTTTTTCGCAGTTTCACATGCCCATCTTCAAACGACGATTCCCAAGCAACTAAAAGAGTCTAACTATCGCAGTAAGTTTCAGAATCTGCGGAATATATTCTAGTTTCATAATAACCGCACCGGAAATTTTGCACGGTGAAACTTTGGGCCCGGGGGGCGTTTTTACGCGGACTTTCGGCAGCCGTCCTGCGCTCTCAAAATTTTTCTCGCAGTTTCACATGCCCATCTTCAAACGACGATTCCCAAGCAACTAAAAGAGTCTAACTATCGCAGTAAGTTTCAGAATCTGCGAAATGTATTCTAGTTTCATAATAACATCACCGGGAATTTTGCACGGTGAAACTTTAGGCCCGGGGGGCGTTTTTACGCGGACTTTCGGCAGCCGTCCTGCGCTCTCAAAATTTTTCTCGCAGTTTCACATGCCCATCTTCAAACGACGATTCCCAAGCAACTAAAAGAGTCTAACTATCGCAATAACTTTCAGAATCTGCGAAATGTATTCTAGTTTCATAATAACATCACCGGGAATTTTGCACGGTGAAACTTTAGGCCCGGGGGGCGTTTTTACGCAGACTTTCGGCAGCCGTCCTGCGCTCTCAAAATTTTTCTCGCAGTTTCACATGCCCATCTTCAAACGACGATTCCCAAGCAACTAAAAGAGTCTAACTATCGCAGTAAGTTTCAGAATCTGCGGAATATATTCTAGTTTCATAATAACCGCACCGGAAATTTTGCACGGTGAAACTTTGGGCCCGGGGGGCGTTTTTACGCGGACTTTCGGCAGCCGTCCTGCGCTCTCAAAATTTTTTTCGCAGTTTCACATGCCCATCTTCAAACGACGATTCCCAAGCAACTAAAAGAGTCTAACTATCGCAGTAAGTTTCAGAATCTGCGGAATATATTCTAGTTTCATAATAACCGCACCGGAAATTTTGCACGGTGAAACTTTGGGCCCGGGGGGCGTTTTTACGCGGACTTTCGGCAGCCGTCCTGCACTCTCAAAATTTTTCTCGCAGTTTCACATGCCCATCTTCAAACGACGATTCCCAAGCAACTAAAAGAGTCTAACTATCGCAGTAAGTTTCAGAATCTGCGAAATGTATTCTAGTTTCATAATAACATCACCGGGAATTTTGCACGGTGAAACTTTAGGCCCGGGGGGCGTTTTTACGCGGACTTTCGGCAGCCGTCCTGCGCTCTCAAAATTTTTCTCGCAGTTTCACATGCCCATCTTCAAACGACGATTCCCAAGCAACTAAAAGAGTCTAACTATCGCAATAACTTTCAGAATCTGCGAAATGTATTCTAGTTTCATAATAACATCACCGGGAATTTTGCACGGTGAAACTTTAGGCCCGGGGGGCGTTTTTACGCAGACTTTCGGCAGCCGTCCTGCGCTCTCAAAATTTTTCTCGCAGTTTCACATGCCCATCTTCAAACGACGATTCCCAAGCAACTAAAAGAGTCTAACTATCGCAGTAAGTTTCAGAATCTGCGGAATATATTCTAGTTTCATAATAACCGCACCGGAAATTTTGCACGGTGAAACTTTGGGCCCGGGGGGCGTTTTTACGCGGACTTTCGGCAGCCGTCCTGCGCTCTCAAAATTTTTTTCGCAGTTTCACATGCCCATCTTCAAACGACGATTCCCAAGCAACTAAAAGAGTCTAACTATCGCAGTAAGTTTCAGAATCTGCGGAATATATTCTAGTTTCATAATAACCGCACCGGAAATTTTGCACGGTGAAACTTTGGGCCCGGGGGGCGTTTTTACGCGGACTTTCGGCAGCCGTCCTGCGCTCTCAAAATTTTTCTCGCAGTTTCACATGCCCATGTTCAAACGACGATTCCCAAGCAACTAAAAGAGTCTAACTATCGCAGTAAGTTTCAGAATCTGCGAAATGTATTCTAGTTTCATAATAACATCACCGGGAATTTTGCACGGTGAAACTTTAGGCCCGGGGGGCGTTTTTACGCGGACTTTCGGCAGCCGTCCTGCGCTCTCAAAATTTTTCTCGCAGTTTCACATGCCCATCTTCAAACGACGATTCCCAAGCAACTAAAAGAGTCTAACTATCGCAATAACTTTCAGAATCTGCGAAATGTATTCTAGTTTCATAATAACATCACCGGGAATTTTGCACGGTGAAACTTTAGGCCCGGGGGGCGTTTTTACGCAGACTTTCGGCAGCCGTCCTGCGCTCTCAAAATTTTTCTCGCAGTTTCACATGCCCATCTTCAAACGACGATTCCCAAGCAACTAAAAGAGTCTAACTATCGCAGTAAGTTTCAGAATCTGCGGAATATATTCTAGTTTCATAATAACCGCACCGGAAATTTTGCACGGTGAAACTTTGGGCCCGGGGGGCGTTTTTACGCGGACTTTCGGCAGCCGTCCTGCGCTCTCAAAATTTTTTTCGCAGTTTCACATGCCCATCTTCAAACGACGATTCCCAAGCAACTAAAAGAGTCTAACTATCGCAGTAAGTTTCAGAATCTGCGGAATATATTCTAGTTTCATAATAACCGCACCGGAAATTTTGCACGGTGAAACTTTGGGCCCGGGGGGCGTTTTTACGCGGACTTTCGGCAGCCGTCCTGCGCTCTCAAAATTTTTCTCGCAGTTTCACATGCCCATCTTCAAACGACGATTCCCAAGCAACTAAAAGAGTCTAACTATCGCAGTAAGTTTCAGAATCTGCGAAATGTATTCTAGTTTCATAATAACATCACCGGGAATTTTGCACGGTGAAACTTTAGGCCCGGGGGGCGTTTTTACGCGGACTTTCGGCAGCCGTCCTGCGCTCTCAAAATTTTTCTCGCAGTTTCACATGCCCATCTTCAAACGACGATTCCCAAGCAACTAAAAGAGTCTAACTATCGCAATAACTTTCAGAATCTGCGAAATGTATTCTAGTTTCATAATAACCGCACCGGAAATTTTGCACGGTGAAACTTTGGGCCCGGGGGGCGTTTTTACGCGGACTTTCGGCAGCCGTCCTGCGCTCTCAAAATTTTTCTCGCAGTTTCACATGCCCATCTTCAAACGACGATTCCCAAGCAACTAAAAGAGTCTAACTATCGCAGTAAGTTTCAGAATCTGCGGAATATATTCTAGTTTCATAATAACCGCACCGGAAATTTTGCACGGTGAAACTTTGGGCCCGGGGGGCGTTTTTACGCGGACTTTCGGCAGCCGTCCTGCGCTCTCAAAATTTTTCTCGCAGTTTCACATGCCCATCTTCAAACGACGATTCCCAAGCAACTAAAAGAGTCTAACTATCGCAGTAAGTTTCAGAATCTGCGAAATGTATTCTAGTTTCATAATAACATCACCGGGAATTTTGCACGGTGAAACTTTAGGCCCGGGGGGCGTTTTTACGCGGACTTTCGGCAGCCGTCCTGCGCTCTCAAAATTTTTCTCGCAGTTTCACATGCCCATCTTCAAACGACGATTCCCAAGCAACTAAAAGAGTCTAACTATCGCAATAACTTTCAGAATCTGCGAAATGTATTCTAGTTTCATAATAACCGCACCGGAAATTTTGCACGGTGAAACTTTGGGCCCGGGGGGCGTTTTTACGCGGACTTTCGGCAGCCGTCCTGCGCTCTCAAAATTTTTTTCGCAGTTTCACATGCCCATCTTCAAACGACGATTCCCAAGCAACTAAAAGAGTCTAACTATCGCAGTAAGTTTCAGAATCTGCGGAATATATTCTAGTTTCATAATAACCGCACCGGAAATTTTGCACGGTGAAACTTTGGGCCGGGGGGCGTTTTTACGCGGACTTTCGGCAGCCGTCCTGCGCTCTCAAAATTTTTCTCGCAGTTTCACATGCCCATCTTCAAACGACGATTCCCAAGCAACTAAAAGAGTCTAACTATCGCAGTAAGTTTCAGAATCTGCGGAATATATTCTAGTTTCATAATAACCGCACCGGAAATTTTGCACGGTGAAACTTTGGGCCCGGGGGGCGTTTTTACGCGGACTTTCGGCAGCCGTCCTGCGCTCTCAAAATTTTTCTCGCAGTTTCACATGCCCATCTTCAAACGACGATTCCCAAGCAACTAAAAGAGTCTAACTATCGCAGTAAGTTTCAGAATCTGCGAAATGTATTCTAGTTTCATAATAACATCACCGGGAATTTTGCACGGTGAAACTTTAGGCCCGGGGGGCGTTTTTACGCGGACTTTCGGCAGCCGTCCTGCGCTCTCAAAATTTTTCTCGCAGTTTCACATGCCCATCTTCAAACGACGATTCCCAAGCAACTAAAAGAGTCTAACTATCGCAATAACTTTCAGAATCTGCGAAATGTATTCTAGTTTCATAATAACCGCACCGGAAATTTTGCACGGTGAAACTTTGGGCCCGGGGGGCGTTTTTACGCGGACTTTCGGCAGCCGTCCTGCGCTCTCAAAATTTTTTTCGCAGTTTCACATGCCCATCTTCAAACGACGATTCCCAAGCAACTAAAAGAGTCTAACTATCGCAGTAAGTTTCAGAATCTGCGGAATATATTCTAGTTTCATAATAACCGCACCGGAAATTTTGCACGGTGAAACTTTGGGCCCGGGGGGCGTTTTTACGCGGACTTTCGGCAGCCGTCCTGCGCTCTCAAAATTTTTCTCGCAGTTTCACATGCCCATCTTCAAACGACGATTCCCAAGCAACTAAAAGAGTCTAACTATCGCAGTAAGTTTCAGAATCTGCGAAATGTATTCTAGTTTCATAATAACATCACCGGGAATTTTGCACGGTGAAACTTTAGGCCCGGGGGGCGTTTTTACGCGGACCTTCGGCAGCCGTCCTGCGCTCTCAAAATTTTTCTCGCAGTTTCACATGCCCATCTTCAAACGACGATTCCCAAGCAACTAAAAGAGTCTAACTATCGCAATAACTTTCAGAATCTGCGAAATGTATTCTAGTTTCATAATAACCGCACCGGAAATTTTGCACGGTGAAACTTTGGGCCCGGGGGGCGTTTTTACGCGGACTTTCGGCAGCCGTCCTGCGCTCTCAAAATTTTTCTCGCAGTTTCACATGCCCATCTTCAAACGACGATTCCCAAGCAACTAAAAGAGTCTAACTATCGCAGTAAGTTTCAGAATCTGCGGAATATATTCTAGTTTCATAATAACCGCACCGGAAATTTTGCACGGTGAAACTTTGGGCCCGGGGGGCGTTTTTACGCGGACTTTCGGCAGCCGTCCTGCGCTCTCAAAATTTTTCTCGCAGTTTCACATGCCCATCTTCAAACGACGATTCCCAAGCAACTAAAAGAGTCTAACTATCGCAGTAAGTTTCAGAATCTGCGAAATGTATTCTAGTTTCATAATAACATCACCGGGAATTTTGCACGGTTAAACTTTAGGCCCGGGGGGCGTTTTTACGCGGACTTTCGGCAGCCGTCCTGCGCTCTCAAAATTTTTCTCGCAGTTTCACATGCCCATCTTCAAACGACGATTCCCAAGCAACTAAAAGAGTCTAACTATCGCAATAACTTTCAGAATCTGCGAAATGTATTCTAGTTTCATAATAACCGCACCGGAAATTTTGCACGGTGAAACTTTGGGCCCGGGGGGGCGTTTTTACGCGGACTTTCGGCAGCCGTCCTGCGCTCTCAAAATTTTTTTCGCAGTTTCACATGCCCATCTTCAAACGACGATTCCCAAGCAACTAAAAGAGTCTAACTATCGCAGTAAGTTTCAGAATCTGCGGAATATATTCTAGTTTCATAATAACCGCACCGGAAATTTTGCACGGTGAAACTTTGGGCCCGGGGGGCGTTTTTACGCGGACTTTCGGCAGCCGTCCTGCGCTCTCAAAATTTTTCTCGCAGTTTCACATGCCCATCTTCAAACGACGATTCCCAAGCAACTAAAAGAGTCTAACTATCGCAATAACTTTCAGAATCTGCGAAATGTATTCTAGTTTCATAATAACATCACCGGGAATTTTGCACGGTGAAACTTTAGGCCCGGGGGGCGTTTTTACGCAGACTTTCGGCAGCCGTCCTGCGCTCTCAAAATTTTTCTCGCAGTTTCACATGCCCATCTTCAAACGACGATTCCCAAGCAACTAAAAGAGTCTAACTATCGCAGTAAGTTTCAGAATCTGCGGAATATATTCTAGTTTCATAATAACCGCACCGGAAATTTTGCACGGTGAAACTTTGGGCCCGGGGGGCGTTTTTACGCGGACTTTCGGCAGCCGTCCTGCGCTCTCAAAATTTTTTTCGCAGTTTCACATGCCCATCTTCAAACGACGATTCCCAAGCAACTAAAAGAGTCTAACTATCGCAGTAAGTTTCAGAATCTGCGGAATATATTCTAGTTTCATAATAACCGCACCGGAAATTTTGCACGGTGAAACTTTGGGCCCGGGGGGCGTTTTTACGCGGACTTTCGGCAGCCGTCCTGCGCTCTCAAAATTTTTCTCGCAGTTTCACATGCCCATCTTCAAACGACGATTCCCAAGCAACTAAAAGAGTCTAACTATCGCAGTAAGTTTCAGAATCTGCGAAATGTATTCTAGATTCATAATAACATCACCGGGAATTTTGCACGGTGAAACTTTAGGCCCGGGGGGCGTTTTTACGCGGACTTTCGGCAGCCGTCCTGCGCTCTCAAAATTTTTCTCGCAGTTTCACATGCCCATCTTCAAACGACGATTCCCAAGCAACTAAAAGAGTCTAACTATCGCAATAACTTTCAGAATCTGCGAAATGTATTCTAGTTTCATAATAACATCACCGGGAATTTTGCACGGTGAAACTTTAGGCCCGGGGGGCGTTTTTACGCAGACTTTCGGCAGCCGTCCTGCGCTCTCAAAATTTTTCTCGCAGTTTCACATGCCCATCTTCAAACGACGATTCCCAAGCAACTAAAAGAGTCTAACTATCGCAGTAAGTTTCAGAATCTGCGGAATATATTCTAGTTTCATAATAACCGCACCGGAAATTTTGCACGGTGAAACTTTGGGCCCGGGGGGCGTTTTTACGCGGACTTTCGGCAGCCGTCCTGCGCTCTCAAAATTTTTTTCGCAGTTTCACATGCCCATCTTCAAACGACGATTCCCAAGCAACTAAAAGAGTCTAACTATCGCAGTAAGTTTCAGAATCTGCGGAATATATTCTAGTTTCATAATAACCGCACCGGAAATTTTGCACGGTGAAACTTTGGGCCCGGGGGGCGTTTTTACGCGGACTTTCGGCAGCCGTCCTGCGCTCTCAAAATTTTTCTCGCAGTTTCACATGCCCATCTTCAAACGACGATTCCCAAGCAACTAAAAGAGTCTAACTATCGCAGTAAGTTTCAGAATCTGCGAAATGTATTCTAGTTTCATAATAACATCACCGGGAATTTTGCACGGTGAAACTTTAGGCCCGGGGGGCGTTTTTACGCGGACTTTCGGCAGCCGTCCTGCGCTCTCAAAATTTTTCTCGCAGTTTCACATGCCCATCTTCAAACGACGATTCCCAAGCAACTAAAAGAGTCTAACTATCGCAATAACTTTCAGAATCTGCGAAATGTATTCTAGTTTCATAATAACATCACCGGGAATTTTGCACGGTGAAACTTTAGGCCCGGGGGGCGTTTTTACGCAGACTTTCGGCAGCCGTCCTGCGCTCTCAAAATTTTTCTCGCAGTTTCACATGCCCATCTTCAAACGACGATTCCCAAGCAACTAAAAGAGTCTAACTATCGCAGTAAGTTTCAGAATCTGCGGAATATATTCTAGTTTCATAATAACCGCACCGGAAATTTTGCACGGTGAAACTTTGGGCCCGGGGGGCGTTTTTACGCGGACTTTCGGCAGCCGTCCTGCGCTCTCAAAATTTTTTTCGCAGTTTCACATGCCCATCTTCAAACGACGATTCCCAAGCAACTAAAAGAGTCTAACTATCGCAGTAAGTTTCAGAATCTGCGGAATATATTCTAGTTTCATAATAACCGCACCGGACATTTTGCACGGTGAAACTTTGGGCCCGGGGGGCGTTTTTACGCGGACTTTCGGCAGCCGTCCTGCACTCTCAAAATTTTTCTCGCAGTTTCACATGCCCATCTTCAAACGACGATTCCCAAGCAACTAAAAGAGTCTAACTATCGCAGTAAGTTTCAGAATCTGCGAAATGTATTCTAGTTTCATAATAACATCACCGGGAATTTTGCACGGTGAAACTTTAGGCCCGGGGGGCGTTTTTACGCGGACTTTCGGCAGCCGTCCTGCGCTCTCAAAATTTTTCTCGCAGTTTCACATGCCCATCTTCAAACGACGATTCCCAAGCAACTAAAAGAGTCTAACTATCGCAATAACTTTCAGAATCTGCGAAATGTATTCTAGTTTCATAATAACATCACCGGGAATTTTGCACGGTGAAACTTTAGGCCCGGGGGGCGTTTTTACGCAGACTTTCGGCAGCCGTCCTGCGCTCTCAAAATTTTTCTCGCAGTTTCACATGCCCATCTTCAAACGACGATTCCCAAGCAACTAAAAGAGTCTAACTATCGCAGTAAGTTTCAGAATCTGCGGAATATATTCTAGTTTCATAATAACCGCACCGGAAATTTTGCACGGTGAAACTTTGGGCCCGGGGGGCGTTTTTACGCGGACTTTCGGCAGCCGTCCTGCGCTCTCAAAATTTTTTTCGCAGTTTCACATGCCCATCTTCAAACGACGATTCCCAAGCAACTAAAAGAGTCTAACTATCGCAGTAAGTTTCAGAATCTGCGGAATATATTCTAGTTTCATAATAACCGCACCGGAAATTTTGCACGGTGAAACTTTGGGCCCGGGGGGCGTTTTTACGCGGACTTTCGGCAGCCGTCCTGCGCTCTCAAAATTTTTCTCGCAGTTTCACATGCCCATGTTCAAACGACGATTCCCAAGCAACTAAAAGAGTCTAACTATCGCAGTAAGTTTCAGAATCTGCGAAATGTATTCTAGTTTCATAATAACATCACCGGGAATTTTGCACGGTGAAACTTTAGGCCCGGGGGGCGTTTTTACGCGGACTTTCGGCAGCCGTCCTGCGCTCTCAAAATTTTTCTCGCAGTTTCACATGCCCATCTTCAAACGACGATTCCCAAGCAACTAAAAGAGTCTAACTATCGCAATAACTTTCAGAATCTGCGAAATGTATTCTAGTTTCATAATAACATCACCGGGAATTTTGCACGGTGAAACTTTAGGCCCGGGGGGCGTTTTTACGCAGACTTTCGGCAGCCGTCCTGCGCTCTCAAAATTTTTCTCGCAGTTTCACATGCCCATCTTCAAACGACGATTCCCAAGCAACTAAAAGAGTCTAACTATCGCAGTAAGTTTCAGAATCTGCGGAATATATTCTAGTTTCATAATAACCGCACCGGAAATTTTGCACGGTGAAACTTTGGGCCCGGGGGGCGTTTTTACGCGGACTTTCGGCAGCCGTCCTGCGCTCTCAAAATTTTTCTCGCAGTTTCACATGCCCATCTTCAAACGACGATTCCCAAGCAACTAAAAGAGTCTAACTATCGCAGTAAGTTTCAGAATCTGCGAAATGTATTCTAGTTTCATAATAACATCACCGGGAATTTTGCACGGTTAAACTTTAGGCCCGGGGGGCGTTTTTACGCGGACTTTCGGCAGCCGTCCTGCGCTCTCAAAATTTTTCTCGCAGTTTCACATGCCCATCTTCAAACGACGATTCCCAAGCAACTAAAAGAGTCTAACTATCGCAATAACTTTCAGAATCTGCGAAATGTATTCTAGTTTCATAATAACCGCACCGGAAATTTTGCACGGTGAAACTTTGGGCCCGGGGGGGCGTTTTTACGCGGACTTTCGGCAGCCGTCCTGCGCTCTCAAAATTTTTTTCGCAGTTTCACATGCCCATCTTCAAACGACGATTCCCAAGCAACTAAAAGAGTCTAACTATCGCAGTAAGTTTCAGAATCTGCGGAATATATTCTAGTTTCATAATAACCGCACCGGAAATTTTGCACGGTGAAACTTTGGGCCCGGGGGGCGTTTTTACGCGGACTTTCGGCAGCCGTCCTGCGCTCTCAAAATTTTTCTCGCAGTTTCACATGCCCATCTTCAAACGACGATTCCCAAGCAACTAAAAGAGTCTAACTATCGCAATAACTTTCAGAATCTGCGAAATGTATTCTAGTTTCATAATAACATCACCGGGAATTTTGCACGGTGAAACTTTAGGCCCGGGGGGCGTTTTTACGCAGACTTTCGGCAGCCGTCCTGCGCTCTCAAAATTTTTCTCGCAGTTTCACATGCCCATCTTCAAACGACGATTCCCAAGCAACTAAAAGAGTCTAACTATCGCAGTAAGTTTCAGAATCTGCGGAATATATTCTAGTTTCATAATAACCGCACCGGAAATTTTGCACGGTGAAACTTTGGGCCCGGGGGGCGTTTTTACGCGGACTTTCGGCAGCCGTCCTGCGCTCTCAAAATTTTTTTCGCAGTTTCACATGCCCATCTTCAAACGACGATTCCCAAGCAACTAAAAGAGTCTAACTATCGCAGTAAGTTTCAGAATCTGCGGAATATATTCTAGTTTCATAATAACCGCACCGGAAATTTTGCACGGTGAAACTTTGGGCCCGGGGGGCGTTTTTACGCGGACTTTCGGCAGCCGTCCTGCGCTCTCAAAATTTTTCTCGCAGTTTCACATGCCCATCTTCAAACGACGATTCCCAAGCAACTAAAAGAGTCTAACTATCGCAGTAAGTTTCAGAATCTGCGAAATGTATTCTAGATTCATAATAACATCACCGGGAATTTTGCACGGTGAAACTTTAGGCCCGGGGGGCGTTTTTACGCGGACTTTCGGCAGCCGTCCTGCGCTCTCAAAATTTTTCTCGCAGTTTCACATGCCCATCTTCAAACGACGATTCCCAAGCAACTAAAAGAGTCTAACTATCGCAATAACTTTCAGAATCTGCGAAATGTATTCTAGTTTCATAATAACATCACCGGGAATTTTGCACGGTGAAACTTTAGGCCCGGGGGGCGTTTTTACGCAGACTTTCGGCAGCCGTCCTGCGCTCTCAAAATTTTTCTCGCAGTTTCACATGCCCATCTTCAAACGACGATTCCCAAGCAACTAAAAGAGTCTAACTATCGCAGTAAGTTTCAGAATCTGCGGAATATATTCTAGTTTCATAATAACCGCACCGGAAATTTTGCACGGTGAAACTTTGGGCCCGGGGGGCGTTTTTACGCGGACTTTCGGCAGCCGTCCTGCGCTCTCAAAATTTTTTTCGCAGTTTCACATGCCCATCTTCAAACGACGATTCCCAAGCAACTAAAAGAGTCTAACTATCGCAGTAAGTTTCAGAATCTGCGGAATATATTCTAGTTTCATAATAACCGCACCGGAAATTTTGCACGGTGAAACTTTGGGCCCGGGGGGCGTTTTTACGCGGACTTTCGGCAGCCGTCCTGCGCTCTCAAAATTTTTCTCGCAGTTTCACATGCCCATCTTCAAACGACGATTCCCAAGCAACTAAAAGAGTCTAACTATCGCAGTAAGTTTCAGAATCTGCGAAATGTATTCTAGTTTCATAATAACATCACCGGGAATTTTGCACGGTGAAACTTTAGGCCCGGGGGGCGTTTTTACGCGGACTTTCGGCAGCCGTCCTGCGCTCTCAAAATTTTTCTCGCAGTTTCACATGCCCATCTTCAAACGACGATTCCCAAGCAACTAAAAGAGTCTAACTATCGCAATAACTTTCAGAATCTGCGAAATGTATTCTAGTTTCATAATAACATCACCGGGAATTTTGCACGGTGAAACTTTAGGCCCGGGGGGCGTTTTTACGCAGACTTTCGGCAGCCGTCCTGCGCTCTCAAAATTTTTCTCGCAGTTTCACATGCCCATCTTCAAACGACGATTCCCAAGCAACTAAAAGAGTCTAACTATCGCAGTAAGTTTCAGAATCTGCGGAATATATTCTAGTTTCATAATAACCGCACCGGAAATTTTGCACGGTGAAACTTTGGGCCCGGGGGGCGTTTTTACGCGGACTTTCGGCAGCCGTCCTGCGCTCTCAAAATTTTTTTCGCAGTTTCACATGCCCATCTTCAAACGACGATTCCCAAGCAACTAAAAGAGTCTAACTATCGCAGTAAGTTTCAGAATCTGCGGAATATATTCTAGTTTCATAATAACCGCACCGGAAATTTTGCACGGTGAAACTTTGGGCCCGGGGGGCGTTTTTACGCGGACTTTCGGCAGCCGTCCTGCACTCTCAAAATTTTTCTCGCAGTTTCACATGCCCATCTTCAAACGACGATTCCCAAGCAACTAAAAGAGTCTAACTATCGCAGTAAGTTTCAGAATCTGCGAAATGTATTCTAGTTTCATAATAACATCACCGGGAATTTTGCACGGTGAAACTTTAGGCCCGGGGGGCGTTTTTACGCGGACTTTCGGCAGCCGTCCTGCGCTCTCAAAATTTTTCTCGCAGTTTCACATGCCCATCTTCAAACGACGATTCCCAAGCAACTAAAAGAGTCTAACTATCGCAATAACTTTCAGAATCTGCGAAATGTATTCTAGTTTCATAATAACATCACCGGGAATTTTGCACGGTGAAACTTTAGGCCCGGGGGGCGTTTTTACGCAGACTTTCGGCAGCCGTCCTGCGCTCTCAAAATTTTTCTCGCAGTTTCACATGCCCATCTTCAAACGACGATTCCCAAGCAACTAAAAGAGTCTAACTATCGCAGTAAGTTTCAGAATCTGCGGAATATATTCTAGTTTCATAATAACCGCACCGGAAATTTTGCACGGTGAAACTTTGGGCCCGGGGGGCGTTTTTACGCGGACTTTCGGCAGCCGTCCTGCGCTCTCAAAATTTTTTTCGCAGTTTCACATGCCCATCTTCAAACGACGATTCCCAAGCAACTAAAAGAGTCTAACTATCGCAGTAAGTTTCAGAATCTGCGGAATATATTCTAGTTTCATAATAACCGCACCGGAAATTTTGCACGGTGAAACTTTGGGCCCGGGGGGCGTTTTTACGCGGACTTTCGGCAGCCGTCCTGCGCTCTCAAAATTTTTCTCGCAGTTTCACATGCCCATGTTCAAACGACGATTCCCAAGCAACTAAAAGAGTCTAACTATCGCAGTAAGTTTCAGAATCTGCGAAATGTATTCTAGTTTCATAATAACATCACCGGGAATTTTGCACGGTGAAACTTTAGGCCCGGGGGGCGTTTTTACGCGGACTTTCGGCAGCCGTCCTGCGCTCTCAAAATTTTTCTCGCAGTTTCACATGCCCATCTTCAAACGACGATTCCCAAGCAACTAAAAGAGTCTAACTATCGCAATAACTTTCAGAATCTGCGAAATGTATTCTAGTTTCATAATAACATCACCGGGAATTTTGCACGGTGAAACTTTAGGCCCGGGGGGCGTTTTTACGCAGACTTTCGGCAGCCGTCCTGCGCTCTCAAAATTTTTCTCGCAGTTTCACATGCCCATCTTCAAACGACGATTCCCAAGCAACTAAAAGAGTCTAACTATCGCAGTAAGTTTCAGAATCTGCGGAATATATTCTAGTTTCATAATAACCGCACCGGAAATTTTGCACGGTGAAACTTTGGGCCCGGGGGGCGTTTTTACGCGGACTTTCGGCAGCCGTCCTGCGCTCTCAAAATTTTTTTCGCAGTTTCACATGCCCATCTTCAAACGACGATTCCCAAGCAACTAAAAGAGTCTAACTATCGCAGTAAGTTTCAGAATCTGCGGAATATATTCTAGTTTCATAATAACCGCACCGGAAATTTTGCACGGTGAAACTTTGGGCCCGGGGGGCGTTTTTACGCGGACTTTCGGCAGCCGTCCTGCGCTCTCAAAATTTTTCTCGCAGTTTCACATGCCCATCTTCAAACGACGATTCCCAAGCAACTAAAAGAGTCTAACTATCGCAGTAAGTTTCAGAATCTGCGAAATGTATTCTAGTTTCATAATAACATCACCGGGAATTTTGCACGGTGAAACTTTAGGCCCGGGGGGCGTTTTTACGCGGACTTTCGGCAGCCGTCCTGCGCTCTCAAAATTTTTCTCGCAGTTTCACATGCCCATCTTCAAACGACGATTCCCAAGCAACTAAAAGAGTCTAACTATCGCAATAACTTTCAGAATCTGCGAAATGTATTCTAGTTTCATAATAACCGCACCGGAAATTTTGCACGGTGAAACTTTGGGCCCGGGGGGCGTTTTTACGCGGACTTTCGGCAGCCGTCCTGCGCTCTCAAAATTTTTCTCGCAGTTTCACATGCCCATCTTCAAACGACGATTCCCAAGCAACTAAAAGAGTCTAACTATCGCAGTAAGTTTCAGAATCTGCGGAATATATTCTAGTTTCATAATAACCGCACCGGAAATTTTGCACGGTGAAACTTTGGGCCCGGGGGGCGTTTTTACGCGGACTTTCGGCAGCCGTCCTGCGCTCTCAAAATTTTTCTCGCAGTTTCACATGCCCATCTTCAAACGACGATTCCCAAGCAACTAAAAGAGTCTAACTATCGCAGTAAGTTTCAGAATCTGCGAAATGTATTCTAGTTTCATAATAACATCACCGGGAATTTTGCACGGTGAAACTTTAGGCCCGGGGGGCGTTTTTACGCGGACTTTCGGCAGCCGTCCTGCGCTCTCAAAATTTTTCTCGCAGTTTCACATGCCCATCTTCAAACGACGATTCCCAAGCAACTAAAAGAGTCTAACTATCGCAATAACTTTCAGAATCTGCGAAATGTATTCTAGTTTCATAATAACCGCACCGGAAATTTTGCACGGTGAAACTTTGGGCCCGGGGGGCGTTTTTACGCGGACTTTCGGCAGCCGTCCTGCGCTCTCAAAATTTTTTTCGCAGTTTCACATGCCCATCTTCAAACGACGATTCCCAAGCAACTAAAAGAGTCTAACTATCGCAGTAAGTTTCAGAATCTGCGGAATATATTCTAGTTTCATAATAACCGCACCGGAAATTTTGCACGGTGAAACTTTGGGCCGGGGGGCGTTTTTACGCGGACTTTCGGCAGCCGTCCTGCGCTCTCAAAATTTTTCTCGCAGTTTCACATGCCCATCTTCAAACGACGATTCCCAAGCAACTAAAAGAGTCTAACTATCGCAGTAAGTTTCAGAATCTGCGGAATATATTCTAGTTTCATAATAACCGCACCGGAAATTTTGCACGGTGAAACTTTGGGCCCGGGGGGCGTTTTTACGCGGACTTTCGGCAGCCGTCCTGCGCTCTCAAAATTTTTCTCGCAGTTTCACATGCCCATCTTCAAACGACGATTCCCAAGCAACTAAAAGAGTCTAACTATCGCAGTAAGTTTCAGAATCTGCGAAATGTATTCTAGTTTCATAATAACATCACCGGGAATTTTGCACGGTGAAACTTTAGGCCCGGGGGGCGTTTTTACGCGGACTTTCGGCAGCCGTCCTGCGCTCTCAAAATTTTTCTCGCAGTTTCACATGCCCATCTTCAAACGACGATTCCCAAGCAACTAAAAGAGTCTAACTATCGCAATAACTTTCAGAATCTGCGAAATGTATTCTAGTTTCATAATAACCGCACCGGAAATTTTGCACGGTGAAACTTTGGGCCCGGGGGGCGTTTTTACGCGGACTTTCGGCAGCCGTCCTGCGCTCTCAAAATTTTTTTCGCAGTTTCACATGCCCATCTTCAAACGACGATTCCCAAGCAACTAAAAGAGTCTAACTATCGCAGTAAGTTTCAGAATCTGCGGAATATATTCTAGTTTCATAATAACCGCACCGGAAATTTTGCACGGTGAAACTTTGGGCCCGGGGGGCGTTTTTACGCGGACTTTCGGCAGCCGTCCTGCGCTCTCAAAATTTTTCTCGCAGTTTCACATGCCCATCTTCAAACGACGATTCCCAAGCAACTAAAAGAGTCTAACTATCGCAGTAAGTTTCAGAATCTGCGAAATGTATTCTAGTTTCATAATAACATCACCGGGAATTTTGCACGGTGAAACTTTAGGCCCGGGGGGCGTTTTTACGCGGACTTTCGGCAGCCGTCCTGCGCTCTCAAAATTTTTCTCGCAGTTTCACATGCCCATCTTCAAACGACGATTCCCAAGCAACTAAAAGAGTCTAACTATCGCAATAACTTTCAGAATCTGCGAAATGTATTCTAGTTTCATAATAACCGCACCGGAAATTTTGCACGGTGAAACTTTGGGCCCGGGGGGCGTTTTTACGCGGACTTTCGGCAGCCGTCCTGCGCTCTCAAAATTTTTCTCGCAGTTTCACATGCCCATCTTCAAACGACGATTCCCAAGCAACTAAAAGAGTCTAACTATCGCAGTAAGTTTCAGAATCTGCGGAATATATTCTAGTTTCATAATAACCGCACCGGAAATTTTGCACGGTGAAACTTTGGGCCCGGGGGGCGTTTTTACGCGGACTTTCGGCAGCCGTCCTGCGCTCTCAAAATTTTTCTCGCAGTTTCACATGCCCATCTTCAAACGACGATTCCCAAGCAACTAAAAGAGTCTAACTATCGCAGTAAGTTTCAGAATCTGCGAAATGTATTCTAGTTTCATAATAACATCACCGGGAATTTTGCACGGTTAAACTTTAGGCCCGGGGGGCGTTTTTACGCGGACTTTCGGCAGCCGTCCTGCGCTCTCAAAATTTTTCTCGCAGTTTCACATGCCCATCTTCAAACGACGATTCCCAAGCAACTAAAAGAGTCTAACTATCGCAATAACTTTCAGAATCTGCGAAATGTATTCTAGTTTCATAATAACCGCACCGGAAATTTTGCACGGTGAAACTTTGGGCCCGGGGGGGCGTTTTTACGCGGACTTTCGGCAGCCGTCCTGCGCTCTCAAAATTTTTTTCGCAGTTTCACATGCCCATCTTCAAACGACGATTCCCAAGCAACTAAAAGAGTCTAACTATCGCAGTAAGTTTCAGAATCTGCGGAATATATTCTAGTTTCATAATAACCGCACCGGAAATTTTGCACGGTGAAACTTTGGGCCCGGGGGGCGTTTTTACGCGGACTTTCGGCAGCCGTCCTGCGCTCTCAAAATTTTTCTCGCAGTTTCACATGCCCATCTTCAAACGACGATTCCCAAGCAACTAAAAGAGTCTAACTATCGCAGTAAGTTTCAGAATCTGCGAAATGTATTCTAGTTTCATAATAACATCACCGGGAATTTTGCACGGTGAAACTTTAGGCCCGGGGGGCGTTTTTACGCGGACTTTCGGCAGCCGTCCTGCGCTCTCAAAATTTTTCTCGCAATTTCACATGCCCATCTTCAAACGACGATTCCCAAGCAACTAAAAGAGTCTAACTATCGCAATAACTTTCAGAATCTGCGAAATGTATTCTAGTTTCATAATAACATCACCGGGAATTTTGCACGGTGAAACTTTAGGCCCGGGGGGCGTTTTTACGCAGACTTTCGGCAGCCGTCCTGCGCTCTCAAAATTTTTCTCGCAGTTTCACATGCCCATCTTCAAACGACGATTCCCAAGCAACTAAAAGAGTCTAACTATCGCAGTAAGTTTCAGAATCTGCGGAATATATTCTAGTTTCATAATAACCGCACCGGAAATTTTGCACGGTGAAACTTTGGGCCCGGGGGGCGTTTTTACGCGGACTTTCGGCAGCCGTCCTGCGCTCTCAAAATTTTTCTCGCAGTTTCACATGCCCATCTTCAAACGACGATTCCCAAGCAACTAAAAGAGTCTAACTATCGCAGTAAGTTTCAGAATCTGCGAAATGTATTCTAGTTTCATAATAACATCACCGGGAATTTTGCACGGTGAAACTTTAGGCCCGGGGGGCGTTTTTACGCGGACTTTCGGCAGCCGTCCTGCGCTCTCAAAATTTTTCTCGCAGTTTCACATGCCCATCTTCAAACGACGATTCCCAAGCAACTAAAAGAGTCTAACTATCGCAATAACTTTCAGAATCTGCGAAATGTATTCTAGTTTCATAATAACATCACCGGGAATTTTGCACGGTGAAACTTTAGGCCCGGGGGGCGTTTTTACGCAGACTTTCGGCAGCCGTCCTGCGCTCTCAAAATTTTTCTCGCAGTTTCACATGCCCATCTTCAAACGACGATTCCCAAGAAACTAAAAGAGTCTAACTATCGCAGTAAGTTTCAGAATCTGCGGAATATATTCTAGTTTCATAATAACCGCACCGGAAATTTTGCACGGTGAAACTTTGGGCCCGGGGGGCGTTTTTACGCGGACTTTCGGCAGCCGTCCTGCGCTCTCAAAATTTTTTTCGCAGTTTCACATGCCCATCTTCAAACGACGATTCCCAAGCAACTAAAAGAGTCTAACTATCGCTGTAAGTTTCAGAATCTGCGGAATATATTCTAGTTTCATAATAAGCGCACCGGAAATTTTGCACGGTGAAACTTTGGGCCCGGGGGGCGTTTTTACGCGGACTTTCGGCAGCCGTCCTGCGCTCTCAAAATTTTTCTCGCAGTTTCACATGCCCATCTTCAAACGACGATTCCCAAGCAACTAAAAGAGTCTAACTATCGCAGTAAGTTTCAGAATCTGCGAAATGTATTCTAGTTTCATAATAACATCACCGGGAATTTTGCACGGTGAAACTTTAGGCCCGGGGGGCGTTTTTACGCGGACTTTCGGCAGCCGTCCTGCGCTCTCAAAATTTTTCTCGCAGTTTCACATGCCCATCTTCAAACGACGATTCCCAAGCAACTAAAAGAGTCTAACTATCGCAATAACTTTCAGAATCTGCGAAATGTATTCTAGTTTCATAATAACCGCACCGGAAATTTTGCACGGTGAAACTTTGGGCCCGGGGGGCGTTTTTACGCGGACTTTCGGCAGCCGTCCTGCGCTCTCAAAATTTTTCTCGCAGTTTCACATGCCCATCTTCAAACGACGATTCCCAAGCAACTAAAAGAGTCTAACTATCGCAGTAAGTTTCAGAATCTGCGGAATATATTCTAGTTTCATAATAACCGCACCGGAAATTTTGCACGGTGAAACTTTGGGCCCGGGGGGCGTTTTTACGCGGACTTTCGGCAGCCGTCCTGCGCTCTCAAAATTTTTCTCGCAGTTTCACATGCCCATCTTCAAACGACGATTCCCAAGCAACTAAAAGAGTCTAACTATCGCAGTAAGTTTCAGAATCTGCGAAATGTATTCTAGTTTCATAATAACATCACCGGGAATTTTGCACGGTGAAACTTTAGGCCCGGGGGGCGTTTTTACGCGGACTTTCGGCAGCCGTCCTGCGCTCTCAAAATTTTTCTCGCAGTTTCACATGCCCATCTTCAAACGACGATTCCCAAGCAACTAAAAGAGTCTAACTATCGCAATAACTTTCAGAATCTGCGAAATGTATTCTAGTTTCATAATAACCGCACCGGAAATTTTGCACGGTGAAACTTTGGGCCCGGGGGGCGTTTTTACGCGGACTTTCGGCAGCCGTCCTGCGCTCTCAAAATTTTTTTCGCAGTTTCACATGCCCATCTTCAAACGACGATTCCCATGCAACTAAAAGAGTCTAACTATCGCAGTAAGTTTCAGAATCTGCGGAATATATTCTAGTTTCATAATAACCGCACCGGAAATTTTGCACGGTGAAACTTTGGGCCCGGGGGGCGTTTTTACGCGGACTTTCGGCAGCCGTCCTGCGCTCTCAAAATTTTTCTCGCAGTTTCACATGCCCATCTTCAAACGACGATTCCCAAGCAACTAAAAGAGTCTAACTATCGCAGTAAGTTTCAGAATCTGCGGAATATATTCTAGTTTCATAATAACCGCACCGGAAATTTTGCACGGTGAAACTTTGGGCCCGGGGGGCGTTTTTACGCGGACTTTCGGCAGCCGTCCTGCGCTCTCAAAATTTTTCTCGCAGTTTCACATGCCCATCTTCAAACGACGATTCCCAAGCAACTAAAAGAGTCTAACTATCGCAGTAAGTTTCAGAATCTGCGAAATGTATTCTAGTTTCATAATAACATCACCGGGAATTTTGCACGGTGAAACTTTAGGCCCGGGGGGCGTTTTTACGCGGACTTTCGGCAGCCGTCCTGCGCTCTCAAAATTTTTCTCGCAGTTTCACATGCCCATCTTCAAACGACGATTCCCAAGCAACTAAAAGAGTCTAACTATCGCAATAACTTTCAGAATCTGCGAAATGTATTCTAGTTTCATAATAACCGCACCGGAAATTTTGCACGGTGAAACTTTGGGCCCGGGGGGCGTTTTTACGCGGACTTTCGGCAGCCGTCCTGCGCTCTCAAAATTTTTCTCGCAGTTTCACATGCCCATCTTCAAACGACGATTCCCAAGCAACTAAAAGAGTCTAACTATCGCAGTAAGTTTCAGAATCTGCCGAATATATTCTAGTTTCATAATAACCGCACCGGAAATTTTGCACGGTGAAACTTTGGGCCCGGGGGGCGTTTTTACGCGGACTTTCGGCAGCCGTCCTGCGCTCTCAAAATTTTTCTCGCAGTTTCACATGCCCATCTTCAAACGACGATTCCCAAGCAACTAAAAGAGTCTAACTATCGCAGTAAGTTTCAGAATCTGCGAAATGTATTCTAGTTTCATAATAACATCACCGGGAATTTTGCACGGTGAAACTTTAGGCCCGGGGGGCGTTTTTACGCGGACTTTCGGCAGCCGTCCTGCGCTCTCAAAATTTTTCTCGCAGTTTCACATGCCCATCTTCAAACGACGATTCCCAAGCAACTAAAAGAGTCTAACTATCGCAATAACTTTCAGAATCTGCGAAATGTATTCTAGTTTCATAATAACCGCACCGGAAAATTTGCACGGTGAAACTTTGGGCCCGGGGGGCGTTTTTACGCGGACTTTCGGCAGCCGTCCTGCGCTCTCAAAATTTTTTTCGCAGTTTCACATGCCCATCTTCAAACGACGATTCCCAAGCAACTAAAAGAGTCTAACTATCGCAGTAAGTTTCAGAATCTGCGGAATATATTCTAGTTTCATAATAACCGCACCGGAAATTTTGCACGGTGAAACTTTGGGCCCGGGGGGCGTTTTTACGCGGACTTTCGGCAGCCGTCCTGCGCTCTCAAAATTTTTCTCGCAGTTTCACATGCCCATCTTCAAACGACGATTCCCAAGCAACTAAAAGAGTCTAACTATCGCAGTAAGTTTCAGAATCTGCGAAATGTATTCTAGTTTCATAATAACATCACCGGGAATTTTGCACGGTGAAACTTTAGGCCCGGGGGGCGTTTTTACGCGGACTTTCGGCAGCCGTCCTGCGCTCTCAAAATTTTTCTCGCAGTTTCACATGCCCATCTTCAAACGACGATTCCCAAGCAACTAAAAGAGTCTAACTATCGCAATAACTTTCAGAATCTGCGGAATATATTCTAGTTTCATAATAACCGCACCGGAAATTTTGCACGGTGAAACTTTGGGCCCGGGGGGCGTTTTTACGCGGACTTTCGGCAGCCGTCCTGCGCTCTCAAAATTTTTCTCGCAGTTTCACATGCCCATCTTCAAACGACGATTCCCAAGCAACTAAAAGAGTCTAACTATCGCAGTAAGTTTCAGAATCTGCGAAATGTATTCTAGTTTCATAATAACATCACCGGGAATTTTGCACGGTGAAACTTTAGGCCCGGGGGGCGTTTTTACGCGGACTTTCGGCAGCCGTCCTGCGCTCTCAAAATTTTTCTCGCAGTTTCACATGCCCATCTTCAAACGACGATTCCCAAGCAACTAAAAGAGTCTAACTATCGCAATAACTTTCAGAATCTGCGAAATGTATTCTAGTTTCATAATAACATCACCGGGAATTTTGCACGGTGAAACTTTAGGCCCGGGGGGCGTTTTTACGCAGACTTTCGGCAGCCGTCCTGCGCTCTCAAAATTTTTCTCGCAGTTTCACATGCCCATCTTCAAACGACGATTCCCAAGCAACTAAAAGAGTCTAACTATCGCAGTAAGTTTCAGAATCTGCGGAATATATTCTAGTTTCATAATAACCGCACCGGAAATTTTGCACGGTGAAACTTTGGGCCCGGGGGGCGTTTTTACGCGGACTTTCGGCAGCCGTCCTGCGCTCTCAAAATTTTTTTCGCAGTTTCACATGCCCATCTTCAAACGACGATTCCCAAGCAACTAAAAGAGTCTAACTATCGCAGTAAGTTTCAGAATCTGCGGAATATATTCTAGTTTCATAATAACCGCACCGGAAATTTTGCACGGTGAAACTTTGGGCCCAGGGGGCGTTTTTACGCGGACTTTCGGCAGCCGTCCTGCGCTCTCAAAATTTTTCTCGCAGTTTCACATGCCCATCTTCAAACGACGATTCCCAAGCAACTAAAAGAGTCTAACTATCGCAGTAAGTTTCAGAATCTGCGAAATGTATTCTAGTTTCATAATAACATCACCGGGAATTTTGCACGGTGAAACTTTAGGCCCGGGGGGCGTTTTTACGCGGACTTTCGGCAGCCGTCCTGCGCTCTCAAAATTTTTCTCGCAGTTTCACATGCCCATCTTCAAACGACGATTCCCAAGCAACTAAAAGAGTCTAACTATCGCAATAACTTTCAGAATCTGCGAAATGTATTCTAGTTTCATAATAACATCACCGGGAATTTTGCACGGTGAAACTTTAGGCCCGGGGGGCGTTTTTACGCAGACTTTCGGCAGCCGTCCTGCGCTCTCAAAATTTTTCTCGCAGTTTCACATGCCCATCTTCAAACGACGATTCCCAAGCAACTAAAAGAGTCTAACTATCGCAGTAAGTTTCAGAATCTGCGGAATATATTCTAGTTTCATAATAACCGCACCGGAAATTTTGCACGGTGAAACTTTGGGCCCGGGGGGCGTTTTTACGCGGACTTTCGGCAGCCGTCCTGCGCTCTCAAAATTTTTTTCGCAGTTTCACATGCCCATCTTCAAACGACGATTCCCAAGCAACTAAAAGAGTCTAACTATCGCAGTAAGTTTCAGAATCTGCGGAATATATTCTAGTTTCATAATAACCGCACCGGAAATTTTGCACGGTGAAACTTTGGGCCCGGGGGGCGTTTTTACGCGGACTTTCGGCAGCCGTCCTGCGCTCTCAAAATTTTTCTCGCAGTTTCACATGCCCATCTTCAAACGACGATTCCCAAGCAACTAAAAGAGTCTAACTATCGCAGTAAGTTTCAGAATCTGCGAAATGTATTCTAGTTTCATAATAACATCACCGGGAATTTTGCACGGTGAAACTTTAGGCCCGGGGGGCGTTTTTACGCGGACTTTCGGCAGCCGTCCTGCGCTCTCAAAATTTTTCTCGCAGTTTCACATGCCCATCTTCAAACGACGATTCCCAAGCAACTAAAAGAGTCTAACTATCGCAATAACTTTCAGAATCTGCGAAATGTATTCTAGTTTCATAATAACATCACCGGGAATTTTGCACGGTGAAACTTTAGGCCCGGGGGGCGTTTTTACGCAGACTTTCGGCAGCCGTCCTGCGCTCTCAAAATTTTTCTCGCAGTTTCACATGCCCATCTTCAAACGACGATTCCCAAGCAACTAAAAGAGTCTAACTATCGCAGTAAGTTTCAGAATCTGCGGAATATATTCTAGTTTCATAATAACCGCACCGGAAATTTTGCACGGTGAAACTTTGGGCCCGGGGGGCGTTTTTACGCGGACTTTCGGCAGCCGTCCTGCGCTCTCAAAATTTTTTTCGCAGTTTCACATGCCCATCTTCAAACGACGATTCCCAAGCAACTAAAAGAGTCTAACTATCGCAGTAAGTTTCAGAATCTGCGGAATATATTCTAGTTTCATAATAACCGCACCGGAAATTTTGCACGGTGAAACTTTGGGCCCGGGGGGCGTTTTTACGCGGACTTTCGGCAGCCGTCCTGCGCTCTCAAAATTTTTCTCGCAGTTTCACATGCCCATCTTCAAACGACGATTCCCAAGCAACTAAAAGAGTCTAACTATCGCAGTAAGTTTCAGAATCTGCGAAATGTATTCTAGTTTCATAATAACATCACCGGGAATTTTGCACGGTGAAACTTTAGGCCCGGGGGGCGTTTTTACGCGGACTTTCGGCAGCCGTCCTGCGCTCTCAAAATTTTTCTCGCAGTTTCACATGCCCATCTTCAAACGACGATTCCCAAGCAACTAAAAGAGTCTAACTATCGCAATAACTTTCAGAATCTGCGAAATGTATTCTAGTTTCATAATAACCGCACCGGAAATTTTGCACGGTGAAACTTTGGGCCCGGGGGGCGTTTTTACGCGGACTTTCGGCAGCCGTCCTGCGCTCTCAAAATTTTTCTCGCAGTTTCACATGCCCATCTTCAAACGACGATTCCCAAGCAACTAAAAGAGTCTAACTATCGCAGTAAGTTTCAGAATCTGCGGAATATATTCTAGTTTCATAATAACCGCACCGGAAATTTTGCACGGTGAAACTTTGGGCCCGGGGGGCGTTTTTACGCGGACTTTCGGCAGCCGTCCTGCGCTCTCAAAATTTTTCTCGCAGTTTCACATGCCCATCTTCAAACGACGATTCCCAAGCAACTAAAAGAGTCTAACTATCGCAGTAAGTTTCAGAATCTGCGAAATGTATTCTAGTTTCATAATAACATCACCGGGAATTTTGCACGGTGAAACTTTAGGCCCGGGGGGCGTTTTTACGCGGACTTTCGGCAGCCGTCCTGCGCTCTCAAAATTTTTCTCGCAGTTTCACATGCCCATCTTCAAACGACGATTCCCAAGCAACTAAAAGAGTCTAACTATCGCAATAACTTTCAGAATCTGCGAAATGTATTCTAGTTTCATAATAACCGCACCGGAAATTTTGCACGGTGAAACTTTGGGCCCGGGGGGCGTTTTTACGCGGACTTTCGGCAGCCGTCCTGCGCTCTCAAAATTTTTTTCGCAGTTTCACATGCCCATCTTCAAACGACGATTCCCAAGCAACTAAAAGAGTCTAACTATCGCAGTAAGTTTCAGAATCTGCGGAATATATTCTAGTTTCATAATAACCGCACCGGAAATTTTGCACGGTGAAACTTTGGGCCCGGGGGGCGTTTTTACGCGGACTTTCGGCAGCCGTCCTGCGCTCTCAAAATTTTTCTCGCAGTTTCACATGCCCATCTTCAAACGACGATTCCCAAGCAACTAAAAGAGTCTAACTATCGCAGTAAGTTTCAGAATCTGCGGAATATATTCTAGTTTCATAATAACCGCACCGGAAATTTTGCACGGTGAAACTTTGGGCCCGGGGGGCGTTTTTACGCGGACTTTCGGCAGCCGTCCTGCGCTCTCAAAATTTTTCTCGCAGTTTCACATGCCCATCTTCAAACGACGATTCCCAAGCAACTAAAAGAGTCTAACTATCGCAGTAAGTTTCAGAATCTGCGAAATGTATTCTAGTTTCATAATAACATCACCGGGAATTTTGCACGGTGAAACTTTAGGCCCGGGGGGCGTTTTTACGCGGACTTTCGGCAGCCGTCCTGCGCTCTCAAAATTTTTCTCGCAGTTTCACATGCCCATCTTCAAACGACGATTCCCAAGCAACTAAAAGAGTCTAACTATCGCAATAACTTTCAGAATCTGCGAAATGTATTCTAGTTTCATAATTACCGCACCGGAAATTTTGCACGGTGAAACTTTGGGCCCGGGGGGCGTTTTTACGCGGACTTTCGGCAGCCGTCCTGCGCTCTCAAAATTTTTTTCGCAGTTTCACATGCCCATCTTCAAACGACGATTCCCAAGCAACTAAAAGAGTCTAACTATCGCAGTAAGTTTCAGAATCTGCGGAATATATTCTAGTTTCATAATAACCGCACCGGAAATTTTGCACGGTGAAACTTTGGGCCCGGGGGGCGTTTTTACGCGGACTTTCGGCAGCCGTCCTGCGCTCTCAAAATTTTTCTCGCAGTTTCACATGCCCATCTTCAAACGACGATTCCCAAGCAACTAAAAGAGTCTAACTATCGCAGTAAGTTTCAGAATCTGCGAAATGTATTCTAGTTTCATAATAACATCACCGGGAATTTTGCACGGTGAAACTTTAGGCCCGGGGGGCGTTTTTACGCGGACTTTCGGCAGCCGTCCTGCGCTCTCAAAATTTTTCTCGCAGTTTCACATGCCCATCTTCAAACGACGATTCCCAAGCAACTAAAAGAGTCTAACTATCGCAGTAAGTTTCAGAATCTGCGGAATGTATTCTAGTTTCATAATAACCGCACCGGAAATTTTGCACGGTGAAACTTTGGGCCCGGGGGGCGTTTTTACGCGGACTTTCGGCAGCCGTCCTGCGCTCTCAAAATTTTTCTCGCAGTTTCACATGCCCATCTTCAAACGACGATTCCCAAGCAACTAAAAGAGTCTAACTATCGCAATAACTTTCAGAATCTGCGAAATGTATTCTAGTTTCATAATAACCGCACCGGAAATTTTGCACGGTGAAACTTTGGGCCCGGGGGGCGTTTTTACGCGGACTTTCGGCAGCCGTCCTGCGCTCTCAAAATTTTTCTCGCAGTTTCACATGCCCATCTTCAAACGACGATTCCCAAGCAACTAAAAGAGTCTAACTATCGCAATAACTTTCAGAATCTGCGAAATGTATTCTAGTTTCATAATAACCGCACCGGAAATTTTGCACGGTGAAACTTTGGGCCCGGGGGGCGTTTTTACGCGGACTTTCGGCAGCCGCCCAGCGCTCTCAAAATTTTTTTCGCAGTTTCACATGCCCATCTTCAAACGACGATTCGCAAGCAACTAAAAGAGTCTAACTATCGCAGTAAGTTTCAGAATCTGCGGAATATATTCTAGTTTCATAATAACCGCACCGGAAATTTTGCACGGTGAAACTTTGGGCCCGGGGGGCGTTTTTACGCGGACTTTCGGCAGCCGTCCTGCGCTCTCAAAATTTTTCTCACAGTTTCACATGCCCATCTTCAAACGACGATTCCCAAGCAACTAAAAGAGTCTAACTATCGCAGTAAGTTTCAGAATCTGCGGAATATATTCTAGTTTCATAATAACCGCACCGGAAATTTTGCACGGTGAAACTTTGGGCCCGGGGGGCGTTTTTACGCGGACTTTCGGCAGCCGTCCTGCGCTCTCAAAATTTTTCTCGCAGTTTCACATGCCCATCTTCAAACGACGATTCCCAAGCAACTAAAAGAGTCTAACTATCGCAGTAAGTTTCAGAATCTGCGAAATGTATTCTAGTTTCATAATAACATCACCGGGAATTTTGCACGGTGAAACTTTAGGCCCGGGGGGCGTTTTTACGCGGACTTTCGGCAGCCGTCCTGCGCTCTCAAAATTTTTCTCGCAGTTTCACATGCCCATCTTCAAACGACGATTCCCAAGCAACTAAAAGAGTCTAACTATCGCAATAACTTTCAGAATCTGCGAAATGTATTCTAGTTTCATAATAACCGCACCGGAAATTTTGCACGGTGAAACTTTGGGCCCGGGGGGCGTTTTTACGCGGACTTTCGGCAGCCGTCCTGCGCTCTCAAAATTTTTCTCGCAGTTTCACATGCCCATCTTCAAACGACGATTCCCAAGCAACTAAAAGAGTCTAACTATCGCAGTAAGTTTCAGAATCTGCGGAATATATTCTAGTTTCATAATAACCGCACCGGAAATTTTGCACGGTGAAACTTTGGGCCCGGGGGGCGTTTTTACGCGGACTTTCGGCAGCCGTCCTGCGCTCTCAAAATTTTTCTCGCAGTTTCACATGCCCATCTTCAAACGACGATTCCCAAGCAACTAAAAGAGTCTAACTATCGCAGTAAGTTTCAGAATCTGCGAAATGTATTCTAGTTTCATAATAACATCACCGGGAATTTTGCACGGTGAAACTTTAGGCCCGGGGGGCGTTTTTACGCGGACTTTCGGCAGCCGTCCTGCGCTCTCAAAATTTTTCTCGCAGTTTCACATGCCCATCTTCAAACGACGATTCCCAAGCAACTAAAAGAGTCTAACTATCGCAATAACTTTCAGAATCTGCGAAATGTATTCTAGTTTCATAATAACCGCACCGGAAATTTTGCACGGTGAAACTTTGGGCCCGGGGGGCGTTTTTACGCGGACTTTCGGCAGCCGTCCTGCGCTCTCAAAATTTTTTTCGCAGTTTCACATGCCCATCTTCAAACGACGATTCCCAAGCAACTAAAAGAGTCTAACTATCGCAGTAAGTTTCAGAATCTGCGGAATATATTCTAGTTTCATAATAACCGCACCGGAAATTTTGCACGGTGAAACTTTGGGCCCGGGGGGCGTTTTTACGCGGACTTTCGGCAGCCGTCCTGCGCTCTCAAAATTTTTCTCGCAGTTTCACATGCCCATCTTCAAACGACGATTCCCAAGCAACTAAAAGAGTCTAACTATCGCAGTAAGTTTCAGAATCTGCGAAATGTATTCTAGTTTCATAATAAAATCACCGGGAATTTTGCACGGTGAAACTTTAGGCCCGGGGGGCGTTTTTACGCGGACTTTCGGCAGCCGTCCTGCGCTCTCAAAATTTTTCTCGCAGTTTCACATGCCCATCTTCAAACGACGATTCCCAAGCAACTAAAAGAGTCTAACTATCGCAATAACTTTCAGAATCTGCGAAATGTATTCTAGTTTCATAATAACATCACCGGGAATTTTGCACGGTGAAACTTTAGGCCCGGGGGGCGTTTTTACGCAGACTTTCGGCAGCCGTCCTGCGCTCTCAAAATTTTTCTCGCAGTTTCACATGCCCATCTTCAAACGACGATTCCAAAGCAACTAAAAGAGTCTAACTATCGCAGTAAGTTTCAGAATCTGCGGAATATATTCTAGTTTCATAATAACCGCACCGGAAATTTTGCACGGTGAAACTTTGGGCCCGGGGGGCGTTTTTACGCGGACTTTCGGCAGCCGTCCTGCGCTCTCAAATTTTTTTTCGCAGTTTCACATGCCCATCTTTAAACGACGATTCCCAAGCAACTAAAAGAGTCTAACTATCGCAGTAAGTTTCAGAATCTGCGGAATATATTCTAGTTTCATAATAACCGCACCGGAAATTTTGCACGGTGAAACTTTGGGCCCGGGGGGCGTTTTTACGCGGACTTTCGGCAGCCGTCCTGCGCTCTCAAAATGTTTCTCGCAGTTTCACATGCCCATCTTCAAACGACGATTCCCAAGCAACTAAAAGAGTCTAACTATCGCAGTAAGTTTCAGAATCTGCGAAATGTATTCTAGTTTCATAATAACATCACCGGGAATTTTGCACGGTGAAACTTTAGGCCCGGGGGGCGTTTTTACGCGGACTTTCGGCAGCCGTCCTGCGCTCTCAAAATTTTTCTCGCAGTTTCACATGCCCATCTTCAAACGACGATTCCCAAGCAACTAAAAGAGTCTAACTATCGCAATAACTTTCAGAATCTGCGAAATGTATTCTAGTTTCATAATAACATCGCCGGGAATTTTGCACGGTGAAACTTTAGGCCCGGGGGGCGTTTTTACGCAGACTTTCGGCAGCCGTCCTGCGCTCTCAAAATTTTTCTCGCAGTTTCACATGCCCATCTTCAAACGACGATTCCCAAGCAACTAAAAGAGTCTAACTATCGCAATAACTTTCAGAATCTGCGAAATGTATTCTAGTTTCATAATAACCGCACCGGAAATTTTGCACGGTGAAACTTTGGGCCCGGGGGGCGTTTTTACGCGGACTTTCGGCAGCCGTCCTGCGCTCTCAAAATTTTTCTCGCAGTTTCACATGCCCATCTTCAAACGACGATTCCCAAGCAACTAAAAGAGTCTAACTATCGCAGTAAGTTTCAGAATCTGCGAAATGTATTCTAGTTTCATAATAACATCACCGGGAATTTTGCACGGTGAAACTTTAGGCCCGGGGGGCGTTTTTACGCGGACTTTCGGCAGCCGTCCTGCGCTCTCAAAATTTTTCTCGCAGTTTCACATGCCCATCTTCAAACGACGATTCCCAAGCAACTAAAAGAGTCTAACTATCGCAATAACTTTCAGAATCTGCGAAATGTATTCTAGTTTCATAATAACCGCACCGGAAATTTTGCACGGTGAAACTTTGGGCCCGGGGGGCGTTTTTACGCGGACTTTCGGCAGCCGTCCTGCGCTCTCAAAATTTTTCTCGCAGTTTCACATGCCCATCTTCAAACGACGATTCCCAAGCAACTAAAAGAGTCTAACTATCGCAGTAAGTTTTAGAATCTGCGGAATATATTCTAGTTTCATAATAACCGCACCGGAAATTTTGCACGGTGAAACTTTGGGCCCGGGGGGCGTTTTTACGCGGACTTTCGGCAGCCGTCCTGTGCTTTCAAAATTTTTCTCGCAGTTTCACATGCCCATCTTCAAACGACGATTCCCAAGCAACTAAAAGAGTCTAACTATCGCAGTAAGTTTCAGAATCTGCGAAATGTATTCTAGTTTCATAATAACATCACCGGGAATTTTGCACGGTGAAACTTTAGGCCCGGGGGGCGTTTTTACGCGGACTTTCGGCAGCCGTCCTGCGCTCTCAAAATTTTTCTCGCAGTTTCACATGCCCATCTTCAAACGACGATTCCCAAGCAACTAAAAGAGTCTAACTATCGCAATAACTTTCAGAATCTGCGAAATGTATTCTAGTTTCATAATAACCGCACCGGAAATTTTGCACGGTGAAACTTTGGGCCCGGGGGGCGTTTTTACGCGGACTTTCGGCAGCCGTCCTGCGCTCTCAAAATTTTTTTCGCAGTTTCACATGCCCATCTTCAAACGACGATTCCCAAGCAACTAAAAGAGTCTAACTATCGCAGTAAGTTTCAGAATCTGCGGAATATATTCTAGTTTCATAATAACCGCACCGGAAATTTTGCACGGTGAAACTTTGGGCCCGGGGGGCGTTTTTACGCGGACTTTCGGCAGCCGTCCTGCGCTCTCAAAATTTTTCTCGCAGTTTCACATGCCCATCTTCAAACGACGATTCCCAAGCAACTAAAAGAGTCTAACTATCGCAGTAAGTTTCAGAATCTGCGAAATGTATTCTAGTTTCATAATAACATCACCGGGAATTTTGCACGGTGAAACTTTAGGCCCGGGGGGCGTTTTTACGCGGACTTTCGGCAGCCGTCCTGCGCTCTCAAAATTTTTCTCGCAGTTTCACATGCCCATCTTCAAACGACGATTCCCAAGCAACTAAAAGAGTCTAACTATCGCAATAACTTTCAGAATCTGCGAAATGTATTCTAGTTTCATAATAACCGCACCGGAAATTTTGCACGGTGAAACTTTGGGCCCGGGGGGCGTTTTTACGCGGACTTTCGGCAGCCGTCCTGCGCTCTCAAAATTTTTCTCGCAGTTTCACATGCCCATCTTCAAACGACGATTCCCAAGCAACTAAAAGAGTCTAACTATCGCAGTAAGTTTCAGAATCTGCGGAATATATTCTAGTTTCATAATAACCGCACCGGAAATTTTGCACGGTGAAACTTTGGGCCCGGGGGGCGTTTTTACGCGGACTTTCGGCAGCCGTCCTGCGCTCTCAAAATTTTTCTCGCAGTTTCACATGCCCATCTTCAAACGACGATTCCCAAGCAACTAAAAGAGTCTAACTATCGCAGTAAGTTTCAGAATCTGCGAAATGTATTCTAGTTTCATAATAACATCACCGGGAATTTTGCACGGTGAAACTTTAGGCCCGGGGGGCGTTTTTACGCGGACTTTCGGCAGCCGTCCTGCGCTCTCAAAATTTTTCTCGCAGTTTCACATGCCCATCTTCAAACGACGATTCCCAAGCAACTAAAAGAGTCTAACTATCGCAATAACTTTCAGAATCTGCGAAATGTATTCTAGTTTCATAATAACCGCACCGGAAATTTTGCACGGTGAAACTTTGGGCCCGGGGGGCGTTTTTACGCGGACTTTCGGCAGCCGTCCTGCGCTCTCAAAATTTTTTTCGCAGTTTCACATGCCCATCTTCAAACGACGATTCCCAAGCAACTAAAAGAGTCTAACTATCGCAGTAAGTTTCAGAATCTGCGGAATATATTCTAGTTTCATAATAACCGCACCGGAAATTTTGCACGGTGAAACTTTGGGCCCGGGGGGCGTTTTTACGCGGACTTTCGGCAGCCGTCCTGCGCTCTCAAAATTTTTCTCGCAGTTTCACATGCCCATCTTCAAACGACGATTCCCAAGCAACTAAAAGAGTCTAACTATCGCAGTAAGTTTCAGAATCTGCGGAATATATTCTAGTTTCATAATAACCGCACCGGAAATTTTGCACGGTGAAACTTTGGGCCCGGGGGGCGTTTTTACGCGGACTTTCGGCAGCCGTCCTGCGCTGTCAAAATTTTTCTCGCAGTTTCACATGCCCATCTTCAAACGACGATTCCCAAGCAACTAAAAGAGTCTAACTATCGCAGTAAGTTTCAGAATCTGCGAAATGTATTCTAGTTTCATAATAACATCACCGGGAATTTTGCACGGTGAAACTTTAGGCCCGGGGGGCGTTTTTACGCGGACTTTCGGCAGCCGTCCTGCGCTCTCAAAATTTTTCTCGCAGTTTCACATGCCCATCTTCAAACGACGATTCCCAAGCAACTAAAAGAGTCTAACTATCGCAATAACTTTCAGAATCTGCGAAATGTATTCTAGTTTCATAATAACCGCACCGGAAATTTTGCACGGTGAAACTTTGGGCCCGGGGGGCGTTTTTACGCGGACTTTCGGCAGCCGTCCTGCGCTCTCAAAATTTTTTTCGCAGTTTCACATGCCCATCTTCAAACGACGATTCCCAAGCAACTAAAAGAGTCTAACTATCGCAGTAAGTTTCAGAATCTGCGGAATATATTCTAGTTTCATAATAACCGCACCGGAAATTTTGCACGGTGAAACTTTGGGCCCGGGGGGCGTTTTTACGCGGACTTTCGGCAGCCGTCCTGCGCTCTCAAAATTTTTCTCGCAGTTTCACATGCCCATCTTCAAACGACGATTCCCAAGCAACTAAAAGAGTCTAACTATCGCAGTAAGTTTCAGAATCTGCGAAATGTATTCTAGTTTCATAATAACATCACCGGGAATTTTGCACGGTGAAACTTTAGGCCCGGGGGGCGTTTTTACGCGGACTTTCGGCAGCCGTCCTGCGCTCTCAAAATTTTTCTCGCAGTTTCACATGCCCATCTTCAAACGACGATTCCCAAGCAACTAAAAGAGTCTAACTATCGCAATAACTTTCAGAATCTGCGAAATGTATTCTAGTTTCATAATAACCGCACCGGAAATTTTGCACGGTGAAACTTTGGGCCCGGGGTGCGTTTTTACGCGGACTTTCGGCAGCCGTCCTGCGCTCTCAAAATTTTTTTCGCAGTTTCACATGCCCATCTTCAAACGACGATTCCCAAGCAACTAAAAGAGTCTAACTATCGCAGTAAGTTTCAGAATCTGCGGAATATATTCTAGTTTCATAATAACCGCACCGGAAATTTTGCACGTTGAAACTTTGGGCCCGGGGGGCGTTTTTACGCGGACTTTCGGCAGCCGTCCTGCGCTCTCAAAATTTTTCTCGCAGTTTCACATGCCCATCTTCAAACGACGATTCCCAAGCAACTAAAAGAGTCTAACTATCGCAGTAAGTTTCAGAATCTGCGGAATATATTCTAGTTTCATAATAACCGCACCGGAAATTTTGCACGGTGAAACTTTGGGCCCGGGGGGCGTTTTTACGCGGACTTTCGGCAGCCGTCCTGCGCTCTCAAAATTTTTCTCGCAGTTTCACATGCCCATCTTCAAACGACGATTCCCAAGCAACTAAAAGAGTCTAACTATCGCAGTAAGTTTCAGAATCTGCGAAATGTATTCTAGTTTCATAATAACATCACCGGGAATTTTGCACGGTGAAACTTTAGGCCCGGGGGGCGTTTTTACGCGGACTTTCGGCAGCCGTCCTGCGCTCTCAAAATTTTTCTCGCAGTTTCACATGCCCATCTTCAAACGACGATTCCCAAGCAACTAAAAGAGTCTAACTATCGCAATAACTTTCAGAATCTGCGAAATGTATTCTAGTTTCATAATAACCGCACCGGAAATTTTGCACGGTGAAACTTTGGGCCCGGGGGGCGTTTTTACGCGGACTTTCGGCAGCCGTCCTGCGCTCTCAAAATTTTTCTCGCAGTTTCACATGCCCATCTTCAAACGACGATTCCCAAGCAACTAAAAGAGTCTAACTATCGCAGTAAGTTTCAGAATCTGCGGAATATATTCTAGTTTCATAATAACCGCACCGGAAATTTTGCACGGTGAAACTTTGGGCCCGGGGGGCGTTTTTACGCGGACTTTCGGCAGCCGTCCTGCGCTCTCAAAATTTTTCTCGCAGTTTCACATGCCCATCTTCAAACGACGATTCCCAAGCAACTAAAAGAGTCTAACTATCGCAGTAAGTTTCAGAATCTGCGAAATGTATTCTAGTTTCATAATAACATCACCGGGAATTTTGCACGGTGAAACTTTAGGCCCGGGGGGCGTTTTTACGCGGACTTTCGGCAGCCGTCCTGCGCTCTCAAAATTTTTCTCGCAGTTTCACATGCCCATCTTCAAACGACGATTCACAAGCAACTAAAAGAGTCTAACTATCGCAATAACTTTCAGAATCTGCGAAATGTATTCTAGTTTCATAATAACCGCACCGGAAATTTTGCACGGTGAAACTTTGGGCCCGGGGGGCGTTTTTACGCGGACTTTCGGCAGCCGTCCTGCGCTCTCAAAATTTTTTTCGCAGTTTCACATGCCCATCTTCAAACGACGATTCCCAAGCAACTAAAAGAGTCTAACTATCGCAGTAAGTTTCAGAATCTGCGGAATATATTCTAGTTTCATAATAACCGCACCGGAAATTTTGCACGGTGAAACTTTGGGCCCGGGGGGCGTTTTTACGCGGACTTTCGGCAGCCGTCCTGCGCTCTCAAAATTTTTCTCGCAGTTTCACATGCCCATCTTCAAACGACGATTCCCAAGCAACTAAAAGAGTCTAACTATCGCAGTAAGTTTCAGAATCTGCGAAATGTATTCTAGTTTCATAATAACATCACCGGGAATTTTGCACGGTGAAACTTTAGGCCCGGGGGGCGTTTTTACGCGGACTTTCGGCAGCCGTCCTGCGCTCTCAAAATTTTTCTCGCAGTTTCACATGCCCATCTTCAAACGACGATTTCCAAGCAACTAAAAGAGTCTAACTATCGCAATAACTTTCAGAATCTGCGAAATGTATTCTAGTTTCATAATAACATCACCGGGAATTTTGCACGGTGAAACTTTAGGCCCGGGGGGCGTTTTTACGCAGACTTTCGGCAGCCGTCCTGCGCTCTCAAAATTTTTCTCGCAGTTTCACATGCCCATCTTCAAACGACGATTCCCAAGCAACTAAAAGAGTCTAACTATCGCAGTAAGTTTCAGAATCTGCGGAATATATTCTAGTTTCATAATAACCGCACCGGAAATTTTGCACGGTGAAACTTTGGGCCCGGGGGGCGTTTTTACGCGGACTTTCGGCAGCCGTCCTGCGCTCTCAAAATTTTTTTCGCAGTTTCACATGCCCATCTTCAAACGACGATTCCCAAGCAACTAAAAGAGTCTAACTATCGCAGTAAGTTTCAGAATCTGCGGAATATATTCTAGTTTCATAATAACCGCACCGGAAATTTTGCACGGTGAAACTTTGGGCCCGGGGGGCGTTTTTACGCGGACTTTCGGCAGCCGTCCTGCGCTCTCAAAATTTTTCTCGCAGTTTCACATGCCCATCTTCAAACGACGATTCCCAAGCAACTAGAAGAGTCTAACTATCGCAGTAAGTTTCAGAATCTGCGAAATGTATTCTAGTTTCATAATAACATCACCGGGAATTTTGCACGGTGAAACTTTAGGCCCGGGGGGCGTTTTTACGCGGACTTTCGGCAGCCGTCCTGCGCTCTCAAAATTTTTCTCGCAGTTTCACATGCCCATCTTCAAACGACGATTCCCAAGCAACTAAAAGAGTCTAACTATCGCAATAACTTTCAGAATCTGCGAAATGTATTCTAGTTTCATAATAACATCACCGGGAATTTTGCACGGTGAAACTTTAGGCCCGGGGGGCGTTTTTACGCAGACTTTCGGCAGCCGTCCTGCGCTCTCAAAATTTTTCTCGCAGTTTCACATGCCCATCTTCAAACGACGATTCCCAAGCAACTAAAAGAGTCTAACTATCGCAGTAAGTTTCAGAATCTGCGGAATATATTCTAGTTTCATAATAACCGCACCGGAAATTTTGCACGGTGAAACTTTGGGCCCGGGGGGCGTTTTTACGCGGACTTTCGGCAGCCGTCCTGCGCTCTCAAAATTTTTTTCGCAGTTTCACATGCCCATCTTCAAACGACGATTCCCAAGCAACTAAAAGAGTCTAACTATCGCAGTAAGATTCAGAATCTGCGGAATATATTCTAGTTTCATAATAACCGCACCGGAAATTTTGCACGGTGAAACTTTGGGCCCGGGGGGCGTTTTTACGCGGACTTTCGGCAGCCGTCCTGCGCTCTCAAAATTGTTCTCGCAGTTTCACATGCCCATCTTCAAACGACGATTCCCAAGCAACTAAAAGAGTCTAACTATCGCAGTAAGTTTCAGAATCTGCGGAATATATTCTAGTTTCATAATAACCGCACCGGAAATTTTGCACGGTGAAACTTTGGGCCCGGGGGGCGTTTTTACGCGGACTTTCGGCAGCCGTCCTGCGCTCTCAAAATTTTTCTCGCAGTTTCACATGCCCATCTTCAAACGACGATTCCAAGCAACTAAAAGAGTCTAACTATCGCAGTAAGTTTCAGAATCTGCGAAATGTATTCTAGTTTCATAATAACATCACCGGGAATTTTGCACGGTGAAACTTTAGGCCCGGGGGGCGTTTTTACGCGGACTTTCGGCAGCCGTCCTGCGCTCTCAAAATTTTTCTCGCAGTTTCACATGCCCATCTTCAAACGACGATTCCCAAGCAACTAAAAGAGTCTAACTATCGCAATAACTTTCAGAATCTGCGAAATGTATTCTAGTTTCATAATAACCGCACCGGAAATTTTGCACGGTGAAACTTTGGGCCCGGGGGGCGTTTTTACGCGGACTTTCGGCAGCCGTCCTGCGCTCTCAAAATTTTTTTCGCAGTTTCACATGCCCATCTTCAAACGACGATTCCCAAGCAACTAAAAGAGTCTAACTATCGCAGTAAGTTTCAGAATCTGCGGAATATATTCTAGTTTCATAATAACCGCACCGGAAATTTTGCACGGTGAAACTTTGGGCCCGGGGGGCGTTTTTACGCGGACTTTCGGCAGCCGTCCTGCGCTCTCAAAATTTTTCTCGCAGTTTCACATGCCCATCTTCAAACGACGATTCCCAAGCAACTAAAAGAGTCTAACTATCGCAGTAAGTTTCAGAATCTGCGAAATGTATTCTAGTTTCATAATAACATCACCGGGAATTTTGCACGGTGAAACTTTAGGCCCGGGGGGCGTTTTTACGCGGACTTTCGGCAGCCGTCCTGCGCTCTCAAAATTTTTCTCGCAGTTTCACATGCCCATCTTCAAACGACGATTCCCAAGCAACTAAAAGAGTCTAACTATCGCAATAACTTTCAGAATCTGCGAAATGTATTCTAGTTTCATAATAACATCACCGGGAATTTTGCACGGTGAAACTTTAGGCCCGGGGGGCGTTTTTACGCAGACTTTCGGCAGCCGTCCTGCGCTCTCAAAATTTTTCTCGCAGTTTCACATGCCCATCTTCAAACGACGATTCCCAAGCAACTAAAAGAGTCTAACTATCGCAGTAAGTTTCAGAATCTGCGGAATATATTCTAGTTTCATAATAACCGCACCGGAAATTTTGCACGGTGAAACTTTGGGCCCGGGGGGCGTTTTTACGCGGACTTTCGGCAGCCGTCCTGCGCTCTCAAAATTTTTTTCGCAGTTTCACATGCCCATCTTCAAACGACGATTCCCAAGCAACTAAAAGAGTCTAACTATCGCAGTAAGTTTCAGAATCTGCGGAATATATTCTAGTTTCATAATAACCGCACCGGAAATTTTGCACGGTGAAATTTTGGGCCCGGGGGGCGTTTTTACGCGGACTTTCGGCAGCCGTCCTGCGCTCTCAAAATTTTTCTCGCAGTTTCACATGCCCATCTTCAAACGACGATTCCCAAGCAACTAAAAGAGTCTAACTATCGCAGTAAGTTTCAGAATCTGCGAAATGTATTCTAGTTTCATAATAACATCACCGGGAATTTTGCACGGTGAAACTTTAGGCCCGGGGGGCGTTTTTACGCGGACTTCCGGCAGCCGTCCTGCGCTCTCAAAATTTTTCTCGCAGTTTCACATGCCCATCTTCAAACGACGATTCCCAAGCAACTAAAAGAGTCTAACTATCGCAATAACTTTCAGAATCTGCGAAATGTATTCTAGTTTCATAATAACATCACCGGGAATTTTGCACGGTGAAACTTTAGGCCCGGGGGGCGTTTTTACGCGGACTTTCGGCAGCCGTCCTGCGCTCTCAAAATTTTTCTCGCAGTTTCACATGCCCATCTTCAAACGACGATTCCCAAGCAACTAAAAGAGTCTAACTATCGCAATAACTTTCAGAATCTGCGAAATGTATTCTAGTTTCATAATAACCGCACCGGAAATTTTGCACGGTGAAACTTTGGGCCCGGGGGGCGTTTTTACGCGGACTTTCGGCAGCCGTCCTGCGCTCTCAAAATTTTTCTCGCAGTTTCACATGCCCATCTTCAAACGACGATTCCCAAGCAACTAAAAGAGTCTAACTATCGCAATAACTTTCAGAATCTGCGAAATGTATTCTAGTTTCATAATAACCGCACCGGAAATTTTGCACGGTGAAACTTTGGGCCCGGGGGGCGTTTTTACGCGGACTTTCGGCAGCCGTCCTGCGCTCTCAAAATTTTTCTCGCAGTTTCACATGCCCATCTTCAAACGACGATTCCCAAGCAACTAAAAGAGTCTAACTATCGCAGTAAGTTTTAGAATCTGCGGAATATATTCTAGTTTCATAATAACCGCACCGGAAATTTTGCACGGTGAAACTTTGGGCCCGGGGGGCGTTTTTACGCGGACTTTCGGCAGCCGTCCTGCGCTCTCAAAATTTTTCTCGCAGTTTCACATGCCCATCTTCAAACGACGATTCCCAAGCAACTAAAAGAGTCTAACTATCGCAATAACTTTCAGAATCTGCGAAATGTATTCTAGTTTCATAATAACCGCACCGGAAATTTTGCACGGTGAAACTTTGGGCCCGGGGGGCGTTTTTACGCGGACTTTCGGCAGCCGTCCTGCGCTCTCAAAATTTTTCTCGCAGTTTCACATGCCCATCTTCAAACGACGATTCCCAAGCAACTAAAAGAGTCTAACTATCGCAATAACTTTCAGAATCTGCGAAATGTATTCTAGTTTCATAATAACCGCACCGGAAATTTTGCACGGTGAAACTTTGGGCCCGGGGGGCGTTTTTACGCGGACTTTCGGCAGCCGTCCAGCGCTCTCAAAATTTTTTTCGCAGTTTCACATGCCCATCTTCAAACGACGATTCCCAAGCAACTAAAAGAATCTAACTATCGCAGTAAGTTTCAGAATCTGCGGAATATATTCTAGTTTCATAATAACCGCACCGGAAATTTTGCACGGTGAAACTTTGGGCCCGGGGGGCGTTTTTACGCGGACTTTCGGCAGCCGTCCTGCGCTCTCAAAATTTTTCTCGCAGTTTCACATGCCCATCTTCAAACGACGATTCCCAAGCAACTAAAAGAGTCTAACTATCGCAGTAAGTTTCAGAATCTGCGGAATATATTCTAGTTTCATAATAACCGCACCGGAAATTTTGCACGGTGAAACTTTGGGCCCGGGGGGCGTTTTTACGCGGACTTTCGGCAGCCGTCCTGCGCTCTCAAAATTTTTCTCGCAGTTTCACATGCCCATCTTCAAACGACGATTCCCAAGCAACTAAAAGAGTCTAACTATCGCAGTAAGTTTCAGAATCTGCGAAATGTATTCTAGTTTCATAATAACATCACCGGGAATTTTGCACGGTGAAACTTTAGGCCCGGGGGGCGTTTTTACGCGGACTTTCGGCAGCCGTCCTGCGCTCTCAAAATTTTTCTCGCAGTTTCACATGCCCATCTTCAAACGACGATTCCCAAGCAACTAAAAGAGTCTAACTATCGCAATAACTTTCAGAATCTGCGAAATGTATTCTAGTTTCATAATAACCGCACCGGAAATTTTGCACGGTGAAACTTTGGGCCCGGGGGGCGTTTTTACGCGGACTTTCGGCAGCCGTCCTGCGCTCTCAAAATTTTTCTCGCAGTTTCACATGCCCATCTTCAAACGACGATTCCCAAGCAACTAAAAGAGTCTAACTATCGCAGTAAGTTTCAGAATCTGCGGAATATATTCTAGTTTCATAATAACCGCACCGGAAATTTTGCACGGTGAAACTTTGGGCCCGGGGGGCGTTTTTACGCGGACTTTCGGCAGCCGTCCTGCGCTCTCAAAATTTTTCTCGCAGTTTCACATGCCCATCTTCAAACGACGATTCCCAAGCAACTAAAAGAGTCTAACTATCGCAGTAAGTTTCAGAATCTGCGAAATGTATTCTAGTTTCATAATAACATCACCGGGAATTTTGCACGGTGAAACTTTAGGCCCGGGGGGCGTTTTTACGCGGACTTTCGGCAGCCGTCCTGCGCTCTCAAAATTTTTCTCGCAGTTTCACATGCCCATCTTCAAACGACGATTCCCAAGCAACTAAAAGAGTCTAACTATCGCAATAACTTTCAGAATCTGCGAAATGTATTCTAGTTTCATAATAACCGCACCGGAAATTTTGCACGGTGAAACTTTGGGCCCGGGAGGCGTTTTTACGCGGACTTTCGGCAGCCGTCCTGCGCTCTCAAAATTTTTTTCGCAGTTTCACATGCCCATCTTCAAACGACGATTCCCAAGCAACTAAAAGAGTCTAACTATCGCAGTAAGTTTCAGAATCTGCGGAATATATTCTAGTTTCATAATAACCGCACCGGAAATTTTGCACGGTGAAACTTTGGGCCCGGGGGGCGTTTTTACGCGGACTTTCGGCAGCCGTCCTGCGCTCTCAAAATTTTTCTCGCAGTTTCACATGCCCATCTTCAAACGACGATTCCCAAGCAACTAAAAGAGTCTAACTATCGCAGTAAGTTTCAGAATCTGCGAAATGTATTCTAGTTTCATAATAAAATCACCGGGAATTTTGCACGGTGAAACTTTAGGCCCGGGGGGCGTTTTTACGCGGACTTTCGGCAGCCGTCCTGCGCTCTCAAAATTTTTCTCGCAGTTTCACATGCCCATCTTCAAACGACGATTCCCAAGCAACTAAAAGAGTCTAACTATCGCAATAACTTTCAGAATCTGCGAAATGTATTCTAGTTTCATAATAACATCACCGGGAATTTTGCACGGTGAAACTTTAGGCCCGGGGGGCGTTTTTACGCAGACTTTCGGCAGCCGTCCTGCGCTCTCAAAATTTTTCTCGGAGTTTCACATGCCCATCTTCAAACGACGATTCCCAAGCAACTAAAAGAGTCTAACTATCGCAGTAAGTTTCAGAATCTGCGGAATATATTCTAGTTTCATAATAACCGCACCGGAAATTTTGCACGGTGAAACTTTGGGCCCGGGGGGCGTTTTTACGCGGACTTTCGGCAGCCGTCCTGCGCTCTCAAAATTTTTTTCGCAGTTTCACATGCCCATCTTCAAACGACGATTCCCAAGCAACTAAAAGAGTCTAACTATCGCAGTAAGTTTCAGAATCTGCGGAATATATTCTAGTTTCATAATAACCGCACCGGAAATTTTGCACGGTGAAACTTTGGGCCCGGGGGGCGTTTTTACGCGGACTTTCGGCAGCCGTCCTGCGCTCTCAAAATGTTTCTCGCAGTTTCACATGCCCATCTTCAAACGACGATTCCCAAGCAACTAAAAGAGTCTAACTATCGCAGTAAGTTTCAGAATCTGCGAAATGTATTCTAGTTTCATAATAACATCACCGGGAATTTTGCACGGTGAAACTTTAGGCCCGGGGGGCGTTTTTACGCGGACTTTCGGCAGCCGTCCTGCGCTCTCAAAATTTTTCTCGCAGTTTCACATGCCCATCTTCAAACGACGATTCCCAAGCAACTAAAAGAGTCTAACTATCGCAATAACTTTCAGAATCTGCGAAATGTATTCTAGTTTCATAATAACATCACCGGGAATTTTGCACGGTGAAACTTTAGGCCCGGGGGGCGTTTTTACGCGGACTTTCGGCAGCCGTCCTGCGCTCTCAAAATTTTTCTCGCAGTTTCACATGCCCATCTTCAAACGACGATTCCCAAGCAACTAAAAGAGTCTAACTATCGCAATAACTTTCAGAATCTGCGAAATGTATTCTAGTTTCATAATAACCGCACCGGAAATTTTGCACGGTGAAACTTTGGGCCCGGGGGGCGTTTTTACGCGGACTTTCGGCAGCCGTCCTGCGCTCTCAAAATTTTTCTCGCAGTTTCACATGCCCATCTTCAAACGACGATTCCCAAGCAACTAAAAGAGTCTAACTATCGCAGTAAGTTTCAGAATCTGCGAAATGTATTCTAGTTTCATAATAACATCACCGGGAATTTTGCACGGTGAAACTTTAGGCCCGGGGGGCGTTTTTACGCGGACTTTCGGCAGCCGTCCTGCGCTCTCAAAATTTTTCTCGCAGTTTCACATGCCCATCTTCAAACGACGATTCCCAAGCAACTAAAAGAGTCTAACTATCGCAATAACTTTCAGAATCTGCGAAATGTATTCTAGTTTCATAATAACCGCACCGGAAATTTTGCACGGTGAAACTTTGGGCCCGGGGGGCGTTTTTACGCGGACTTTCGGCAGCCGTCCTGCGCTCTCAAAATTTTTCTCGCAGTTTCACATGCCCATCTTCAAACGACGATTCCCAAGCAACTAAAAGAGTCTAACTATCGCAGTAAGTTTTAGAATCTGCGGAATATATTCTAGTTTCATAATAACCGCACCGGAAATTTTGCACGGTGAAACTTTGGGCCCGGGGGGCGTTTTTACGCGGACTTTCGGCAGCCGTCCTGTGCTTTCAAAATTTTTCTCGCAGTTTCACATGCCCATCTTCAAACGACGATTCCCAAGCAACTAAAAGAGTCTAACTATCGCAGTAAGTTTCAGAATCTGCGAAATGTATTCTAGTTTCATAATAACATCACCGGGAATTTTGCACGGTGAAACTTTAGGCCCGGGGGGCGTTTTTACGCGGACTTTCGGCAGCCGTCCTGCGCTCTCAAAATTTTTCTCGCAGTTTCACATGCCCATCTTCAAACGACGATTCCCAAGCAACTAAAAGAGTCTAACTATCGCAATAACTTTCAGAATCTGCGAAATGTATTCTAGTTTCATAATAACCGCACCGGAAATTTTGCACGGTGAAACTTTGGGCCCGGGGGGCGTTTTTACGCGGACTTTCGGCAGCCGTCCTGCGCTCTCAAAATTTTTTTCGCAGTTTCACATGCCCATCTTCAAACGACGATTCCCAAGCAACTAAAAGAGTCTAACTATCGCAGTAAGTTTCAGAATCTGCGGAATATATTCTAGTTTCATAATAACCGCACCGGAAATTTTGCACGGTGAAACTTTGGGCCCGGGGGGCGTTTTTACGCGGACTTTCGGCAGCCGTCCTGCGCTCTCAAAATTTTTCTCGCAGTTTCACATGCCCATCTTCAAACGACGATTCCCAAGCAACTAAAAGAGTCTAACTATCGCAGTAAGTTTCAGAATCTGCGAAATGTATTCTAGTTTCATAATAACATCACCGGGAATTTTGCACGGTGAAACTTTAGGCCCGGGGGGCGTTTTTACGCGGACTTTCGGCAGCCGTCCTGCGCTCTCAAAATTTTTCTCGCAGTTTCACATGCCCATCTTCAAACGACGATTCCCAAGCAACTAAAAGAGTCTAACTATCGCAATAACTTTCAGAATCTGCGAAATGTATTCTAGTTTCATAATAACCGCACCGGAAATTTTGCACGGTGAAACTTTGGGCCCGGGGGGCGTTTTTACGCGGACTTTCGGCAGCCGTCCTGCGCTCTCAAAATTTTTCTCGCAGTTTCACATGCCCATCTTCAAACGACGATTCCCAAGCAACTAAAAGAGTCTAACTATCGCAGTAAGTTTCAGAATCTGCGGAATATATTCTAGTTTCATAATAACCGCACCGGAAATTTTGCACGGTGAAACTTTGGGCCCGGGGGGCGTTTTTACGCGGACTTTCGGCAGCCGTCCTGCGCTCTCAAAATTTTTCTCGCAGTTTCACATGCCCATCTTCAAACGACGATTCCCAAGCAACTAAAAGAGTCTAACTATCGCAGTAAGTTTCAGAATCTGCGAAATGTATTCTAGTTTCATAATAACATCACCGGGAATTTTGCACGGTGAAACTTTAGGCCCGGGGGGCGTTTTTACGCGGACTTTCGGCAGCCGTCCTGCGCTCTCAAAATTTTTCTCGCAGTTTCACATGCCCATCTTCAAACGACGATTCCCAAGCAACTAAAAGAGTCTAACTATCGCAATAACTTTCAGAATCTGCGAAATGTATTCTAGTTTCATAATAACCGCACCGGAAATTTTGCACGGTGAAACTTTGGGCCCGGGGGGCGTTTTTACGCGGACTTTCGGCAGCCGTCCTGCGCTCTCAAAATTTTTTTCGCAGTTTCACATGCCCATCTTCAAACGACGATTCCCAAGCAACTAAAAGAGTCTAACTATCGCAGTAAGTTTCAGAATCTGCGGAATATATTCTAGTTTCATAATAACCGCACCGGAAATTTTGCACGGTGAAACTTTGGGCCCGGGGGGCGTTTTTACGCGGACTTTCGGCAGCCGTCCTGCGCTCTCAAAATTTTTCTCGCAGTTTCACATGCCCATCTTCAAACGACGATTCCCAAGCAACTAAAAGAGTCTAACTATCGCAGTAAGTTTCAGAATCTGCGGAATATATTCTAGTTTCATAATAACCGCACCGGAAATTTTGCACGGTGAAACTTTGGGCCCGGGGGGCGTTTTTACGCGGACTTTCGGCAGCCGTCCTGCGCTCTCAAAATTTTTCTCGCAGTTTCACATGCCCATCTTCAAACGACGATTCCCAAGCAACTAAAAGAGTCTAACTATCGCAGTAAGTTTCAGAATCTGCGAAATGTATTCTAGTTTCATAATAACATCACCGGGAATTTTGCACGGTGAAACTTTAGGCCCGGGGGGCGTTTTTACGCGGACTTTCGGCAGCCGTCCTGCGCTCTCAAAATTTTTCTCGCAGTTTCACATGCCCATCTTCAAACGACGATTCCCAAGCAACTAAAAGAGTCTAACTATCGCAATAACTTTCAGAATCTGCGAAATGTATTCTAGTTTCATAATAACCGCACCGGAAATTTTGCACGGTGAAACTTTGGGCCCGGGGGGCGTTTTTACGCGGACTTTCGGCAGCCGTCCTGCGCTCTCAAAATTTTTTTCGCAGTTTCACATGCCCATCTTCAAACGACGATTCCCAAGCAACTAAAAGAGTCTAACTATCGCAGTAAGTTTCAGAATCTGCGGAATATATTCTAGTTTCATAATAACCGCACCGGAAATTTTGCACGGTGAAACTTTGGGCCCGGGGGGCGTTTTTACGCGGACTTTCGGCAGCCGTCCTGCGCTCTCAAAATTTTTCTCGCAGTTTCACATGCCCATCTTCAAACGACGATTCCCAAGCAACTAAAAGAGTCTAACTATCGCAGTAAGTTTCAGAATCTGCGAAATGTATTCTAGTTTCATAATAACATCACCGGGAATTTTGCACGGTGAAACTTTAGGCCCGGGGGGCGTTTTTACGCGGACTTTCGGCAGCCGTCCTGCGCTCTCAAAATTTTTCTCGCAGTTTCACATGCCCATCTTCAAACGACGATTCCCAAGCAACTAAAAGAGTCTAACTATCGCAATAACTTTCAGAATCTGCGAAATGTATTCTAGTTTCATAATAACCGCACCGGAAATTTTGCACGGTGAAACTTTGGGCCCGGGGGGCGTTTTTACGCGGACTTTCGGCAGCCGTCCTGCGCTCTCAAAATTTTTCTCGCAGTTTCACATGCCCATCTTCAAACGACGATTCCCAAGCAACTAAAAGAGTCTAACTATCGCAGTAAGTTTCAGAATCTGCGGAATATATTCTAGTTTCATAATAACCGCACCGGAAATTTTGCACGGTGAAACTTTGGGCCCGGGGGGCGTTTTTACGCGGACTTTCGGCAGCCGTCCTGCGCTCTCAAAATTTTTCTCGCAGTTTCACATGCCCATCTTCAAACGACGATTCCCAAGCAACTAAAAGAGTCTAACTATCGCAGTAAGTTTCAGAATCTGCGAAATGTATTCTAGTTTCATAATAACATCACCGGGAATTTTGCACGGTGAAACTTTAGGCCCGGGGGGCGTTTTTACGCGGACTTTCGGCAGCCGTCCTGCGCTCTCAAAATTTTTCTCGCAGTTTCACATGCCCATCTTCAAACGACGATTCCCAAGCAACTAAAAGAGTCTAACTATCGCAATAACTTTCAGAATCTGCGAAATGTATTCTAGTTTCATAATAACCGCACCGGAAATTTTGCACGGTGAAACTTTGGGCCCGGGAGGCGTTTTTACGCGGACTTTCGGCAGCCGTCCTGCGCTCTCAAAATTTTTTTCGCAGTTTCACATGCCCATCTTCAAACGACGATTCCCAAGCAACTAAAAGAGTCTAACTATCGCAGTAAGTTTCAGAATCTGCGGAATATATTCTAGTTTCATAATAACCGCACCGGAAATTTTGCACGGTGAAACTTTGGGCCCGGGGGGCGTTTTTACGCGGACTTTCGGCAGCCGTCCTGCGCTCTCAAAATTTTTCTCGCAGTTTCACATGCCCATCTTCAAACGACGATTCCCAAGCAACTAAAAGAGTCTAACTATCGCAGTAAGTTTCAGAATCTGCGAAATGTATTCTAGTTTCATAATAAAATCACCGGGAATTTTGCACGGTGAAACTTTAGGCCCGGGGGGCGTTTTTACGCGGAATTTCGGCAGCCGTCCTGCGCTCTCAAAATTTTTCTCGCAGTTTCACATGCCCATCTTCAAACGACGATTCCCAAGCAACTAAAAGAGTCTAACTATCGCAATAACTTTCAGAATCTGCGAAATGTATTCTAGTTTCACAATAACATCACCGGGAATTTTGCACGGTGAAACTTTAGGCCCGGGGGGCGTTTTTACGCAGACTTTCGGCAGCCGTCCTGCGCTCTCAAAATTTTTCTCGCAGTTTCACATGCCCATCTTCAAACGACGATTCCCAAGCAACTAAAAGAGTCTAACTATCGCAGTAAGTTTCAGAATCTGCGGAATATATTCTAGTTTCATAATAACCGCACCGGAAATTTTGCACGGTGAAACTTTGGGCCCGGGGGGCGTTTTTACGCGGACTTTCGGCAGCCGTCCTGCGCTCTCAAAATTTTTTTCGCAGTTTCACATGCCCATCTTCAAACGACGATTCCCAAGCAACTAAAAGAGTCTAACTATCGCAGTAAGTTTCAGAATCTGCGGAATATATTCTAGTTTCATAATAACCGCACCGGAAATTTTGCACGGTGAAACTTTGGGCCCGGGGGGCGTTTTTACGCGGACTTTCGGCAGCCGTCCTGCGCTCTCAAAATGTTTCTCGCAGTTTCACATGCCCATCTTCAAACGACGATTCCCAAGCAACTAAAAGAGTCTAACTATCGCAGTAAGTTTCAGAATCTGCGAAATGTATTCTAGTTTCATAATAACATCACCGGGAATTTTGCACGGTGAAACTTTAGGCCCGCGGGGCGTTTTTACGCGGACTTTCGGCAGCCGTCCTGCGCTCTCAAAATTTTTCTCGCAGTTTCACATGCCCATTTTCAAACGACGATTCCCAAGCAACTAAAAGAGTCTAACTATCGCAATAACTTTCAGAATCTGCGAAATGTATTCTAGTTTCATAATAACATCACCGGGAATTTTGCACGGTGAAACTTTAGGCCCGGGGGGCGTTTTTACGCGGACTTTCGGCAGCCGTCCTGCGCTCTCAAAATTTTTCTCGCAGTTTCACATGCCCATCTTCAAACGACGATTCCCAAGCAACTAAAAGAGTCTAACTATCGCAATAACTTTCAGAATCTGCGAAATGTATTCTAGTTTCATAATAACCGCACCGGAAATTTTGCACGGTGAAACTTTGGGCCCGGGGGGCGTTTTTACGCGGACTTTCGGCAGCCGTCCTGTGCTTTCAAAATTTTTCTCGCAGTTTCACATGCCCATCTTCAAACGACGATTCCCAAGCAACTAAAAGAGTCTAACTATCGCAGTAAGTTTCAGAATCTGCGAAATGTATTCTAGTTTCATAATAACATCACCGGGAATTTTGTACGGTGAAACTTTAGGCCCGGGGGGCGTTTTTACGCGGACTTTCGGCAGCCGTCCTGCGCTCTCAAAATTTTTCTCGCAGTTTCACATGCCCATCTTCAAACGACGATTCCCAAGCAACTAAAAGAGTCTAACTATCGCAATAACTTTCAGAATCTGCGAAATGTATTCTAGTTTCATAATAACCGCACCGGAAATTTTGCACGGTGAAACTTTGGGCCCGGGGGGCGTTTTTACGCGGACTTTCGGCAGCCGTCCTGCGCTCTCAAAATTTTTTTCGCAGTTTCACATGCCCATCTTCAAACGACGATTCCCAAGCAACTAAAAGAGTCTAACTATCGCAGTAAGTTTCAGAATCTGCGGAATATATTCTAGTTTCATAATAACCGCACCGGAAATTTTGCACGGTGAAACTTTGGGCCCGGGGGGCGTTTTTACGCGGACTTTCGGCAGCCGTCCTGCGCTCTCAAAATTTTTCTCGCAGTTTCACATGCCCATCTTCAAACGACGATTCCCAAGCAACTAAAAGAGTCTAACTATCGCAGTAAGTTTCAGAATCTGCGAAATGTATTCTAGTTTCATAATAACATCACCGGGAATTTTGCACGGTGAAACTTTAGGCCCGGGGGGCGTTTTTACGCGGACTTTCGGCAGCCGTCCTGCGCTCTCAAAATTTTTCTCGCAGTTTCACATGCCCATCTTCAAACGACGATTCCCAAGCAACTAAAAGAGTCTAACTATCGCAATAACTTTCAGAATCTGCGAAATGTATTCTAGTTTCATAATAACCGCACCGGAAATTTTGCACGGTGAAACTTTGGGCCCGGGGGGCGTTTTTACGCGGACTTTCGGCAGCCGTCCTGCGCTCTCAAAATTTTTCTCGCAGTTTCACATGCCCATCTTCAAACGACGATTCCCAAGCAACTAAAAGAGTCTAACTATCGCAGTAAGTTTCAGAATCTGCGGAATATATTCTAGTTTCATAATAACCGCACCGGAAATTTTGCACGGTGAAACTTTGGGCCCGGGGGGCGTTTTTACGCGGACTTTCGGCAGCCGTCCTGCGCTCTCAAAATTTTTCTCGCAGTTTCACATGCCCATCTTCAAACGACGATTCCCAAGCAACTAAAAGAGTCTAACTATCGCAGTAAGTTTCAGAATCTGCGAAATGTATTCTAGTTTCATAATAACATCACCGGGAATTTTGCACGGTGAAACTTTAGGCCCGGGGGGCGTTTTTACGCGGACTTTCGGCAGCCGTCCTGCGCTCTCAAAATTTTTCTCGCAGTTTCACATGCCCATCTTCAAACGACGATTCCCAAGCAACTAAAAGAGTCTAACTATCGCAATAACTTTCAGAATCTGCTAAATGTATTCTAGTTTCATAATAACCGCACCGGAAATTTTGCACGGTGAAACTTTGGGCCCGGGGGGCGTTTTTACGCGGACTTTCGGCAGCCGTCCTGCGCTCTCAAAATTTTTTTCGCAGTTTCACATGCCCATCTTCAAACGACGATTCCCAAGCAACTAAAAGAGTCTAACTATCGCAGTAAGTTTCAGAATCTGCGGAATATATTCTAGTTTCATAATAACCGCACCGGAAATTTTGCACGGTGAAACTTTGGGCCCGGGGGGCGTTTTTACGCGGACTTTCGGCAGCCGTCCTGCGCTCTCAAAATTTTTCTCGCAGTTTCACATGCCCATCTTCAAACGACGATTCCCAAGCAACTAAAAGAGTCTAACTATCGCAGTAAGTTTCAGAATCTGCGGAATATATTCTAGTTTCATAATAACCGCACCGGAAATTTTGCACGGTGAAACTTTGGGCCCGGGGGGCGTTTTTACGCGGACTTTCGGCAGCCGTCCTGCGCTCTCAAAATTTTTCTCGCAGTTTCACATGCCCATCTTCAAACGACGATTCCCAAGCAACTAAAAGAGTCTAACTATCGCAGTAAGTTTCAGAATCTGCGAAATGTATTCTAGTTTCATAATAACATCACCGGGAATTTTGCACGGTGAAACTTTAGGCCCGGGGGGCGTTTTTACGCGGACTTTCGGCAGCCGTCCTGCGCTCTCAAAATTTTTCTCGCAGTTTCACATGCCCATCTTCAAACGACGATTCCCAAGCAACTAAAAGAGTCTAACTATCGCAATAACTTTCAGAATCTGCGAAATGTATTCTAGTTTCATAATAACCGCACCGGAAATTTTGCACGGTGAAACTTTGGGCCCGGGGGGCGTTTTTACGCGGACTTTCGGCAGCCGTCCTGCGCTCTCAAAATTTTTTTCGCAGTTTCACATGCCCATCTTCAAACGACGATTCCCAAGCAACTAAAAGAGTCTAACTATCGCAGTAAGTTTCAGAATCTGCGGAATATATTCTAGTTTCATAATAACCGCACCGGAAATTTTGCACGGTGAAACTTTGGGCCCGGGGGGCGTTTTTACGCGGACTTTCGGCAGCCGTCCTGCGCTCTCAAAATTTTTCTCGCAGTTTCACATGCCCATCTTCAAACGACGATTCCCAAGCAACTAAAAGAGTCTAACTATCGCAGTAAGTTTCAGAATCTGCGAAATGTATTCTAGTTTCATAATAACATCACCGGGAATTTTGCACGGTGAAACTTTAGGCCCGGGGGGCGTTTTTACGCGGACTTTCGGCAGCCGTCCTGCGCTCTCAAAATTTTTCTCGCAGTTTCACATGCCCATCTTCAAACGACGATTCCCAAGCAACTAAAAGAGTCTAACTATCGCAATAACTTTCAGAATCTGCGAAATGTATTCTAGTTTCATAATAACCGCACCGGAAATTTTGCACGGTGAAACTTTGGGCCCGGGGTGCGTTTTTACGCGGACTTTCGGCAGCCGTCCTGCGTTCTCAAAATTTTTTTCGCAGTTTCACATGCCCATCTTCAAACGACGATTCCCAAGCAACTAAAAGAGTCTAACTATCGCAGTAAGTTTCAGAATCTGCGGAATATATTCTAGTTTCATAATAACCGCACCGGAAATTTTGCACGTTGAAACTTTGGGCCCGGGGGGCGTTTTTACGCGGACTTTCGGCAGCCGTCCTGCGCTCTCAAAATTTTTCTCGCAGTTTCACATGCCCATCTTCAAACGACGATTCCCAAGCAACTAAAAGAGTCTAACTATCGCAGTAAGTTTCAGAATCTGCGGAATATATTCTAGTTTCATAATAACCGCACCGGAAATTTTGCACGGTGAAACTTTGGGCCCGGGGGGCGTTTTTACGCGGACTTTCGGCAGCCGTCCTGCGCTCTCAAAATTTTTCTCGCAGTTTCACATGCCCATCTTCAAACGACGATTCCCAAGCAACTAAAAGAGTCTAACTATCGCAGTAAGTTTCAGAATCTGCGAAATGTATTCTAGTTTCATAATAACATCACCGGGAATTTTGCACGGTGAAACTTTAGGCCCGGGGGGCGTTTTTACGCGGACTTTCGGCAGCCGTCCTGCGCTCTCAAAATTTTTCTCGCAGTTTCACATGCCCATCTTCAAACGACGATTCCCAAGCAACTAAAAGAGTCTAACTATCGCAATAACTTTCAGAATCTGCGAAATGTATTCTAGTTTCATAATAACCGCACCGGAAATTTTGCACGGTGAAACTTTGGGCCCGGGGGGCGTTTTTACGCGGACTTTCGGCAGCCGTCCTGCGCTCTCAAAATTTTTTTCGCAGTTTCACATGCCCATCTTCAAACGACGATTCCCAAGCAACTAAAAGAGTCTAACTATCGCAGTAAGTTTCAGAATCTGCCGAATATATTCTAGTTTCATAATAACCGCACCGGAAATTTTGCACGGTGAAACTTTGGGCCCGGGGGGCGTTTTTACGCGGACTTTCGGCAGCCGTCCTGCGCTCTCAAAATTTTTCTCGCAGTTTCACATGCCCATCTTCAAACGACGATTCCCAAGCAACTAAAAGAGTCTAACTATCGCAGTAAGTTTCAGAATCTGCGAAATGTATTCTAGTTTCATAATAACATCACCGGGAATTTTGCACGGTGAAACTTTAGGCCCGGGGGGCGTTTTTACGCGGACTTTCGGCAGCCGTCCTGCGCTCTCAAAATTTTTCTCGCAGTTTCACATGCCCATCTTCAAACGACAATTCCCAAGCAACTAAAAGAGTCTAACTATCGCAATAACTTTCAGAATCTGCGAAATGTATTCTAGTTTCATAATAACCGCACCGGAAATTTTGCACGGTGAAACTTTGGGCCCGGGGGGCGTTTTTACGCGGACTTTCGGCAGCCGTCCTGCGCTCTCAAAATTTTTCTCGCAGTTTCACATGCCCATCTTCAAACGACGATTCCCAAGCAACTAAAAGAGTCTAACTATCGCAGTAAGTTTCAGAATCTGCGGAATATATTCTAGTTTCATAATAACCGCACCGGAAATTTTGCACGGTGAAACTTTGGGCCCGGGGGGCGTTTTTACGCGGACTTTCGGCAGCCGTCCTGCGCTCTCAAAATTTTTCTCGCAGTTTCACATGCCCATCTTCAAACGACGATTCCCAAGCAACTAAAAGAGTCTAACTATCGCAGTAAGTTTCAGAATCTGCGAAATGTATTCTAGTTTCATAATAACATCACCGGGAATTTTGCACGGTGAAACTTTAGGCCCGGGGGGCGTTTTTACGCGGACTTTCGGCAGCCGTCCTGCGCTCTCAAAATTTTTCTCGCAGTTTCACATGCCCATCTTCAAACGACGATTCACAAGCAACTAAAAGAGTCTAACTATCGCAATAACTTTCAGAATCTGCGAAATGTATTCTAGTTTCATAATAACCGCACCGGAAATTTTGCACGGTGAAACTTTGGGCCCGGGGGGCGTTTTTACGCGGACTTTCGGCAGCCGTCCTGCGCTCTCAAAATTTTTTTCGCAGTTTCACATGCCCATCTTCAAACGACGATTCCCAAGCAACTAAAAGAGTCTAACTATCGCAGTAAGTTTCAGAATCTGCGGAATATATTCTAGTTTCATAATAACCGCACCGGAAATTTTGCACGGTGAAACTTTGGGCCCGGGGGGCGTTTTTACGCGGACTTTCGGCAGCCGTCCTGCGCTCTCAAAATTTTTCTCGCAGTTTCACATGCCCATCTTCAAACGACGATTCCCAAGCAACTAAAAGAGTCTAACTATCGCAGTAAGTTTCAGAATCTGCGAAATGTATTCTAGTTTCATAATAACATCACCGGGAATTTTGCACGGTGAAACTTTAGGCCCGGGGGGCGTTTTTACGCGGACTTTCGGCAGCCGTCCTGCGCTCTCAAAATTTTTCTCGCAGTTTCACATGCCCATCTTCAAACGACGATTCCCAAGCAACTAAAAGAGTCTAACTATCGCAATAACTTTCAGAATCTGCGAAATGTATTCTAGTTTCATAATAACATCCCCGGGAATTTTGCACGGTGAAACTTTAGGCCCGGGGGGCGTTTTTACGCAGACTTTCGGCAGCCGTCCTGCGCTCTCAAAATTTTTCTCGCAGTTTCACATGCCCATCTTCAAACGACGATTCCCAAGCAACTAAAAGAGTCTAACTATCGCAGTAAGTTTCAGAATCTGCGGAATATATTCTAGTTTCATAATAACCGCACCGGAAATTTTGCACGGTGAAACTTTGGGCCCGGGGGGCGTTTTTACGCGGACTTTCGGCAGCCGTCCTGCGCTCTCAAAATTTTTTCCGCAGTTTCACATGCCCATCTTCAAACGACGATTCCCAAGCAACTAAAAGAGTCTAACTATCGCAGTAAGTTTCAGAATCTGCGGAATATATTCTAGTTTCATAATAACCGCACCGGAAATTTTGCACGGTGAAACTTTGGGCCCGGGGGGCGTTTTTACGCGGACTTTCGGCAGCCGTCCTGCGCTCTCAAAATTTTTCTCGCAGTTTCACATGCCCATCTTCAAACGACGATTCCCAAGCAACTAGAAGAGTCTAACTATCGCAGTAAGTTTCAGAATCTGCGAAATGTATTCTAGTTTCATAATAACATCACCGGGAATTTTGCACGGTGAAACTTTAGGCCCGGGGGGCGTTTTTACGCGGACTTTCGGCAGCCGTCCTGCGCTCTCAAAATTTTTCTCGCAGTTTCACATGCCCATCTTCAAACGACGATTCCCAAGCAACTAAAAGAGTCTAACTATCGCAATAACTTTCAGAATCTGCGAAATGTATTCTAGTTTCATAATAACATCACCGGGAATTTTGCACGGTGAAACTTTAGGCCCGGGGGGCGTTTTTACGCAGACTTTCGGCAGCCGTCCTGCGCTCTCAAAATTTTTCTCGCAGTTTCACATGCCCATCTTCAAACGACGATTCCCAAGCAACTAAAAGAGTCTAACTATCGCAGTAAGTTTCAGAATCTGCGGAATATATTCTAGTTTCATAATAACCGCACCGGAAATTTTGCACGGTGAAACTTTGGGCCCGGGGGGCGTTTTTACGCGGACTTTCGGCAGCCGTCCTGCGCTCTCAAAATTTTTTTCGCAGTTTCACATGCCCATCTTCAAACGACGATTCCCAAGCAACTAAAAGAGTCTAACTATCGCAGTAAGTTTCAGAATCTGCGGAATATATTCTAGTTTCATAATAACCGCACCGGAAATTTTGCACGGTGAAACTTTGGGCCCGGGGGGCGTTTTTACGCGGACTTTCGGCAGCCGTCCTGCGCTCTCAAAATTTTTCTCGCAGTTTCACATGCCCATCTTCAAACGACGATTCCCAAGCAACTAAAAGAGTCTAACTATCGCAGTAAGTTTCAGAATCTGCGAAATGTATTCTAGTTTCATAATAACATCACCGGGAATTTTGCACGGTGAAACTTTAGGCCCGGGGGGCGTTTTTACGCGGACTTTCGGCAGCCGTCCTGCGCTCTCAAAATTTTTCTCGCAGTTTCACATGCCCATCTTCAAACGACGATTCCCAAGCAACTAAAAGAGTCTAACTATCGCAATAACTTTCAGAATCTGCGAAATGTATTCTAGTTTCATAATAACCGCACCGGAAATTTTGCACGGTGAAACTTTGGGCCCGGGGGGCGTTTTTACGCGGACTTTCGGCAGCCGTCCTGCGCTCTCAAAATTTTTTTCGCAGTTTCACATGCCCATCTTCAAACGACGATTCCCAAGCAACTAAAAGAGTCTAACTATCGCAGTAAGTTTCAGAATCTGCGGAATATATTCTAGTTTCATAATAACCGCACCGGAAATTTTGCACGGTGAAACTTTGGGCCCGGGGGGCGTTTTTACGCGGACTTTCGGCAGCCGTCCTGCGCTCTCAAAATTTTTCTCGCAGTTTCACATGCCCATCTTCAAACGACGATTCCCAAGCAACTAAAAGAGTCTAACTATCGCAGTAAGTTTCAGAATCTGCGGAATATATTCTAGTTTCATAATAACCGCACCGGAAATTTTGCACGGTGAAACTTTGGGCCCGGGGGGCGTTTTTACGCAGACTTTCGGCAGCCGTCCTGCGCTCTCAAAATTTTTCTCGCAGTTTCACATGCCCATCTTCAAACGACGATTCCCAAGCAACTAAAAGAGTCTAACTATCGCAGTAAGTTTCAGAATCTGCGAAATGTATTCTAGTTTCATAATAACATCACCGGGAATTTTGCACGGTGAAACTTTAGGCCCGGGGGGCGTTTTTACGCGGACTTTCGGCAGCCGTCCTGCGCTCTCAAAATTTTTCTCGCAGTTTCACATGCCCATCTTCAAACGACGATTCCCAAGCAACTAAAAGAGTCTAACTATCGCAATAACTTTCAGAATCTGCGAAATGTATTCTAGTTTCATAATAACCGCACCGGAAATTTTGCACGGTGAAACTTTGGGCCCGGGGGGCGTTTTTACGCGGACTTTCGGCAGCCGTCCTGCGCTCTCAAAATTTTTTTCGCAGTTTCACATGCCCATCTTCAAACGACGATTCCCAAGCAACTAAAAGAGTCTAACTATCGCAGTAAGTTTCAGAATCTGCGGAATATATTCTAGTTTCATAATAACCGCACCGGAAATTTTGCACGGTGAAACTTTGGGCCCGTGGGGCGTTTTTACGCGGACTTTCGGCAGCCGTCCTGCGCTCTCAAAATTTTTCTCGCAGTTTCACATGCCCATCTTCAAACGACGATTCCCAAGCAACTAAAAGAGTCTAACTATCGCAATAACTTTCAGAATCTGCGAAATGTATTCTAGTTTCATAATAACCGCACCGGAAATTTTGCACGGTGAAACTTTGGGCCCGGGGGGCGTTTTTACGCGGACTTTCGGCAGCCGTCCTGCGCTCTCAAAATTTTTTTCGCAGTTTCACATGCCCATCTTCAAACGACGATTCCCAAGCATTTAAAAGAGTCTAACTATCGCAGTAAGTTTCAGAATCTGCGGAATATATTCTAGTTTCATAATAAAAGCACCGGAAATTTTGCACGGTGAAACTTTGTTCCCGGGGGGCGTTTTTACGCGGACTTTCGGCAGCCGTCCTGCGCTCTCAAAATTTTTCTCGCAGTTTCACATGCCCATCTTCAAACGACGATTCCCAAGCAACTAAAAGAGTCTAACTATCGCAGTAAGTTTCAGAATCTGCGAAATGTATTCTAGTTTCATAATAACATCACCGGGAATTTTGCACGGTGAAACTTTAGGCCCGGGGGGCGTTTTTACGCGGACTTTCGGCAGCCGTCCTGCGCTCTCAAAATTTTTCTCGCAGTTTCACATGCCCATCTTCAAACGACGATTCCCAAGCAACTAAAAGAGTCTAACTATCGCAATAACTTTCAGAATCTGCGAAATGTATTCTAGTTTCATAATAACCGCACCGGAAATTTTGCACGGTGAAACTTTGGGCCCGGGGGGCGTTTTTACGCGGACTTTCGGCAGCCGTCCTGCGCTCTCAAAATTTTTCTCGCAGTTTCACATGCCCATCTTCAAACGACGATTCCCAAGCAACTAAAAGAGTCTAACTATCGCAGTAAGTTTCAGAATCTGCGGAATATATTCTAGTTTCATAATAACCGCAACGGAAATTTTGCACGGTGAAACTTTGGGCCCGGGGGGCGTTTTTACGCGGACTTTCGGCAGCCGTCCTGCGCTCTCAAAATTTTTCTCGCAGTTTCACATGCCCATCTTCAAACGACGATTCCCAAGCAACTAAAAGAGTCTAACTATCGCAATAACTTTCAGAATCTGCGAAATGTATTCTAGTTTCATAATAACCGCACCGGAAATTTTGCACGGTGAAACTTTGGGCCCGGGGGGCGTTTTTACGCGGACTTTCGGCAGCCGTCCTGCGCTCTCAAAATTTTTTTCGCAGTTTCACATGCCCATCTTCAAACGACGATTCCCAAGCAACTAAAAGAGTCTAACTATCGCAGTAAGTTTCAGAATCTGCGGAATATATTCTAGTTTCATAATAACCGCACCGGAAATTTTGCACGGTGAAACTTTGGGCCCGGGGGGCGTTTTTACGCGGACTTTCGGCAGCCGTCCTGCGCTCTCAAAATTTTTCTCGCAGTTTCACATGCCCATCTTCAAACGACGATTCCCAAGCAACTAAAAGAGTCTAACTATCGCAGTAAGTTTCAGAATCTGCAAAATGTATTCTAGTTTCATAATAACATCACCGGGAATTTTGCACGGTGAAACTTTAGGCCCGGGGGGCGTTTTTACGCGGACTTTCGGCAGCCGTCCTGCGCTCTCAAAATTTTTCTCGCAGTTTCACATGCCCATCTTCAAACGACGATTCCCAAGCAACTAAAAGAGTCTAACTATCGCAATAACTTTCAGAATCTGCGAAATGTATTCTAGTTTCATAATAACATCACCGGGAATTTTGCACGGTGAAACTTTAGGCCCGGGGGGCGTTTTTACGCAGACTTTCGGCAGCCGTCCTGCGCTCTCAAAATTTTTCTCGCAGTTTCACATGCCCATCTTCAAACGACGATTCCCAAGCAACTAAAAGAGTCTAACTATCGCAGTAAGTTTCAGAATCTGCGGAATATATTCTAGTTTCATAATAACCGCACCGGAAATTTTGCACGGTGAAACTTTGGGCCCGGGGGGCGTTTTTACGCGGACTTTCGGCAGCCGTCCTGCGCTCTCAAAATTTTTTTCGCAGTTTCACATGCCCATCTTCAAACGACGATTCCCAAGCAACTAAAAGAGTCTAACTATCGCAGTAAGTTTCAGAATCTGCGGAATATATTCTAGTTTCATAATAACCGCACCGGAAATTTTGCACGGTGAAACTTTGGGCCCGGGGGGCGTTTTTACGCGGACTTTCGGCAGCCGTCCTGCGCTCTCAAAATTTTTCTCGCAGTTTCACATGCCCATCTTCAAACGACGATTCCCAAGCAACTAAAAGAGTCTAACTATCGCAGTAAGTTTCAGAATCTGCGAAATGTATTCTAGTTTCATAATAACATCACCGGGAATTTTGCACGGTGAAACTTTAGGCCCGGGGGGCGTTTTTACGCGGACTTTCGGCAGCCGTCCTGCGCTCTCAAAATTTTTCTCGCAGTTTCACATGCCCATCTTCAAACGACGATTCCCAAGCAACTAAAAGAGTCTAACTATCGCAATAACTTTCAGAATCTGCGAAATGTATTCTAGTTTCATAATAACATCACCGGGAATTTTGCACGGTGAAACTTTAGGCCCGGGGGGCGTTTTTACGCAGACTTTCGGCAGCCGTCCTGCGCTCTCAAAATTTTTCTCGCAGTTTCACATGCCCATCTTCAAACGACGATTCCCAAGCAACTAAAAGAGTCTAACTATCGCAGTAAGTTTCAGAATCTGCGGAATATATTCTAGTTTCATAATAACCGCACCGGAAATTTTGCACGGTGAAACTTTGGGCCCGGGGGGCGTTTTTACGCGGACTTTCGGCAGCCGTCCTGCGCTCTCAAAATTTTTTTCGCAGTTTCACATGCCCATCTTCAAACGACGATTCCCAAGCAACTAAAAGAGTCTAACTATCGCAGTAAGTTTCAGAATCTGCGGAATATATTCTAGTTTCATAATAACCGCACCGGAAATTTTGCACAGTGAAACTTTGGGCCCGGGGGGCGTTTTTACGCGGACTTTCGGCAGCCGTCCTGCGCTCTCAAAATTTTTCTCGCAGTTTCACATGCCCATCTTCAAACGACGATTCCCAAGCAACTAAAAGAGTCTAACTATCGCAGTAAGTTTCAGAATCTGCGAAATGTATTCTAGTTTCATAATAACATCACCGGGAATTTTGCACGGTGAAACTTTAGGCCCGGGGGGCGTTTTTACGCGGACTTTCGGCAGCCGTCCTGCGCTCTCAAAATTTTTCTCGCAGTTTCACATGCCCATCTTCAAACGACGATTCCCAAGCAACTAAAAGAGTCTAACTATCGCAATAACTTTCAGAATCTGCGAAATGTATTCTAGTTTCATAATAACATCACCGGGAATTTTGCACGGTGAAACTTTAGGCCCGGGGGGCGTTTTTACGCAGACTTTCGGCAGCCGTCCTGCGCTCTCAAAATTTTTCTCGCAGTTTCACATGCCCATCTTCAAACGACGATTCCCAAGCAACTAAAAGAGTCTAACTATCGCAGTAAGTTTCAGAATCTGCGGAATATATTCTAGTTTCATAATAACCGCACCGGAAATTTTGCACGGTGAAACTTTGGGCCCGGGGGGCGTTTTTACGCGGACTTTCGGCAGCCGTCCTGCGCTCTCAAATTTTTTTTCGCAGTTTCACATGCCCATCTTCAAACGACGATTCCCAAGCAACTAAAAGAGTCTAACTATCGCAGTAAGTTTCAGAATCTGCGGAATATATTCTAGTTTCATAATAACCGCACCGGAAATTTTGCACGGTGAAACTTTGGGCCCGGGGGGCGTTTTTACGCGGACTTTCGGCAGCCGTCCTGCGCTCTCAAAATTTTTCTCGCAGTTTCACATGCCCATCTTCAAACGACGATTCCCAAGCAACTAAAAGAGTCTAACTATCGCAGTAAGTTTCAGAATCTGCGAAATGTATTCTAGTTTCATAATAACATCACCGGGAATTTTGCACGGTGAAACTTTAGGCCCGGGGGGCGTTTTTACGCGGACTTTCGGCAGCCGTCCTGCGCTCTCAAAATTTTTCTCGCAGTTTCACATGCCCATCTTCAAACGACGATTCCCAAGCAACTAAAAGAGTCTAACTATCGCAATAACTTTCAGAATCTGCGAAATGTATTCTAGTTTCATAATAACATCACCGGGAATTTTGCACGGTGAAACTTTAGGCCCGGGGGGCGTTTTTACGCAGACTTTCGGCAGCCGTCCTGCGCTCTCAAAATTTTTCTCGCAGTTTCACATGCCCATCTTCAAACGACGATTCCCAAGCAACTAAAAGAGTCTAACTATCGCAGTAAGTTTCAGAATCTGCGGAATATATTCTAGTTTCATAATAACCGCACCGGAAATTTTGCACGGTGAAACTTTGGGCCCGGGGGGCGTTTTTACGCGGACTTTCGGCAGCCGTCCTGCGCTCTCAAAATTTTTCTCGCAGTTTCACATGCCCATCTTCAAACGACGATTCCCAAGCAACTAAAAGAGTCTAACTATCGCAGTAAGTTTCAGAATCTGCGAAATGTATTCTAGTTTCATAATAACATCACCGGGAATTTTGCACGGTGAAACTTTAGGCCCGGGGGGCGTTTTTACGCGGACTTTCGGCAGCCGTCCTGCGCTCTCAAAATTTTTCTCGCAGTTTCACATGCCCATCTTCAAACGACGATTCCCAAGCAACTAAAAGAGTCTAACTATCGCAATAACTTTCAGAATCTGCGAAATGTATTCTAGTTTCATAATAACATCACCGGGAATTTTGCACGGTGAAACTTTAGGCCCTGGGGGCGTTTTTACGCAGACTTTCGGCAGCCGTCCTGCGCTCTCAAAATTTTTCTCGCAGTTTCACATGCCCATCTTCAAACGACGATTCCCAAGCAACTAAAAGAGTCTAACTATCGCAGTAAGTTTCAGAATCTGTGGAATATATTCTAGTTTCATAATAACCGCACCGGAAATTTTGCACGGTGAAACTTTGGGCCCGGGGGGCGTTTTTACGCGGACTTTCGGCAGCCGTCCTGCGCTCTCAAAATTTTTCTCGCAGTTTCACATGCCCATCTTCAAACGACGATTCCCAAGCAACTAAAAGAGTCTAACTATCGCAGTAAGTTTCAGAATCTGCGAAATGTATTCTAGTTTCATAATAACATCACCGGGAATTTTGCACGGTGAAACTTTAGGCCCGGGGGGCGTTTTTACGCGGACTTTCGGCAGCCGTCCTGCGCTCTCAAAATTTTTCTCGCAGTTTCACATGCCCATCTTCAAACGACGATTCCCAAGCAACTGAAAGAGTCTAACTATCGCAATAACTTTCAGAATCTGCGAAATGTATTCTAGTTTCATAATAACATCACCGGGAATTTTGCACGGTGAAACTTTAGGCCCGGGGGGCGTTTTTACGCAGACTTTCGGCAGCCGTCCTGCGCTCTCAAAATTTTTCTCGCAGTTTCACATGCCCATCTTCAAACGACGATTCCCAATCAACTAAAAGAGTCTAACTATCGCAGTAAGTTTCAGAATCTGCGGAATATATTCTAGTTTCATAATAACCGCACCGGAAATTTTGCACGGTGAAACTTTGGGCCCGGGGGGCTTTTTTACGCGGACTTTCGGCAGCCGTCCTCCGCTCTCAAAATTTTTTTCGCAGTTTCACATGCCCATCTTCAAACGACGATTCCCAAGCAACTAAGAGTCTAACTATCGCAGTAAGTTTCAGAATCTGCGGAATATATTCTAGTTTCATAATAACCGCACCGGAAATTTTGCACGGTGAAACTTTGGGCCCGGGGGGCGTTTTTACGCGGACTTTCGGCAGCCGTCCTGCGCTCTCAAAATTTTTCTCGCAGTTTCACATGCCCATCTTCAAACGACGATTCCCAAGCAACTAAAAGAGTCTAACTATCGCAGTAAGTTTCAGAATCTGCGAAATGTATTCTAGTTTCATAATAACATCACCGGGAATTTTGCACGGTGAAACTTTAGGACCGGGGGGCGTTTTTACGCGGACTTTCGGCAGCCGTCCTGCGCTCTCAAAATTTTTCTCGCAGTTTCACATGCCCATCTTCAAACGACGATTCCCAAGCAACTAAAAGAGTCTAACTATCGCAATAACTTTCAGAATCTGCGAAATGTATTCTAGTTTCATAATAACATCACCGGGAATTTTGCACGGTGAAACTTTAGGCCCGGGGGGCGTTTTTACGCAGACTTTCGGCAGCCGTCCTGCGCTCTCAAAATTTTTCTCGCAGTTTCACATGCCCATCTTCAAACGACGATTCCCAAGCAACTAAAAGAGTCTAACTATCGCAGTAAGTTTCAGAATCTGCGGAATATATTCTAGTTTCATAATAACCGCACCGGAAATTTTGCACGGTGAAACTTTGGGCCCGGGGGGCGTTTTTACGCGGACTTTCGGCAGCCGTCCTGCGCTCTCAAAATTTTTTTCGCAGTTTCACATGCCCATCTTCAAACGACGATTCCCAAGCAACTAAAAGAGTCTAACTATCGCAGTAAGTTTCAGAATCTGCGGAATATATTCTAGTTTCATAATAACCGCACCGGAAATTTTGCACGGTGAAACTTTGGGCCCGGGGGGCGTTTTTACGCGGACTTTCGGCAGCCGTCCTGCGCTCTCAAAATTTTTCTCGCAGTTTCACATGCCCATCTTCAAACGACGATTCCCAAGCAACTAAAAGAGTCTAACTATCGCAGTAAGTTTCAGAATCTGCGAAATGTATTCTAGTTTCATAATAACATCACCGGGAATTTTGCACGGTGAAACTTTAGGCCCGGGGGGCGTTTTTACGCGGACTTTCGGCAGCCGTCCTGCGCTCTCAAAATTTTTCTCGCAGTTTCACATGCCCATCTTCAAACGACGATTCCCAAGCAACTAAAAGAGTCTAACTATCGCAATAACTTTCAGAATCTGCGAAATGTATTCTAGTTTCATAATAACATCACCGGGAATTTTGCACGGTGAAACTTTAGGCCCGGGGGGCGTTTTTACGCAGACTTTCGGCAGCCGTCCTGCGCTCTCAAAATTTTTCTCGCAGTTTCACATGCCCATCTTCAAACGACGATTCCCAAGCAACTAAAAGAGTCTAACTATCGCAGTAAGTTTCAGAATCTGCGGAATATATTCTAGTTTCATAATAACCGCACCGGAAATTTTGCACGGTGAAACTTTGGGCCCGGGGGGCGTTTTTACGCGGACTTTCGGCAGCCGTCCTGCGCTCTCAAAATTTTTTTCGCAGTTTCACATGCCCATCTTCAAACGACGATTCCCAAGCAACTAAAAGAGTCTAACTATCGCAGTAAGTTTCAGAATCTGCGGAATATATTCTAGTTTCATAATAACCGCACCGGAAATTTTGCACGGTGAAACTTTGGGCCCGGGGGGCGTTTTTACGCGGACTTTCGGCAGCCGTCCTGCGCTCTCAAAATTTTTCTCGCAGTTTCACATGCCCATCTTCAAACGACGATTCCCAAGCAACTAAAAGAGTCTAACTATCGCAGTAAGTTTCAGAATCTGCGAAATGTATTCTAGTTTCATAATAACATCACCGGGAATTTTGCACGGTGAAACTTTAGGCCCGGGGGGCGTTTTTACGCGGACTTTCGGCAGCCGTCCTGCGCTCTCAAAATTTTTCTCGCAGTTTCACATGCCCATCTTCAAACGACGATTCCCAAGCAACTAAAAGAGTCTAACTATCGCAATAACTTTCAGAATCTGCGAAATGTATTCTAGTTTCATAATAACATCACCGGGAATTTTGCACGGTGAAACTTTAGGCCCGGGGGGCGTTTTTACGCAGACTTTCGGCAGCCGTCCTGCGCTCTCAAAATTTTTCTCGCAGTTTCACATGCCCATCTTCAAACGACGATTCCCAAGCAACTAAAAGAGTCTAACTATCGCAGTAAGTTTCAGAATCTGCGAAATGTATTCTAGTTTCATAATAACCGCACCGGAAATTTTGCACGGTGAAACTTTGGGCCCGGGGGGCGTTTTTACGCGGACTTTCGGCAGCCGTCCTGCGCTCTCAAAATTTTTCTCGCAGTTTCACATGCCCATCTTCAAACGACGATTCCCAAGCAACTAAAAGAGTCTAACTATCGCAGTAAGTTTCAGAATCTGCGAAATGTATTCTAGTTTCATAATAACATCACCGGGAATTTTGCACGGTGAAACTTTAGGCCCGGGGGGCGTTTTTACGCGGACTTTCGGCAGCCGTCCTGCGCTCTCAAAATTTTTCTCGCAGTTTCACATGCCCATCTTCAAACGACGATTCCCAAGCAACTAAAAGAGTCTAACTATCGCAATAACTTTCAGAATCTGCGAAATGTATTCTAGTTTCATAATAACATCACCGGGAATTTTGCACGGTGAAACTTTAGGCCCGGGGGGCGTTTTTACGCAGACTTTCGGCAGCCGTCCTGCGCTCTCAAAATTTTTCTCGCAGTTTCACATGCCCATCTTCAAACGACGATTCCCAAGCAACTAAAAGAGTCTAACTATCGCAGTAAGTTTCAGAATCTGCGGAATATATTCTAGTTTCATAATAACCGCACCGGAAATTTTGCACGGTGAAACTTTGGGCCCGGGGGGCGTTTTTACGCGGACTTTCGGCAGCCGTCCTGCGCTCTCAAAATTTTTTTCGCAGTTTCACATGCCCATCTTCAAACGACGATTCCCAAGCAACTAAAAGAGTCTAACTATCGCAGTAAGTTTCAGAATCTGCGGAATATATTCTAGTTTCATAATAACCGCACCGGAAATTTTGCACGGTGAAACTTTGGGCCCGGGGGGCGTTTTTACGCGGACTTTCGGCAGCCGTCCTGCGCTCTCAAAATTTTTCTCGCAGTTTCACATGCCCATCTTCAAACGACGATTCCCAAGCAACTAAAAGAGTCTAACTATCGCAGTAAGTTTCAGAATCTGCGAAATGTATTCTAGTTTCATAATAACATCACCGGGAATTTTGCACGGTGAAACTTTAGGCCCGGGGGGCGTTTTTACGCGGACTTTCGGCAGCCGTCCTGCGCTCTCAAAATTTTTTTCGCAGTTTCACATGCCCATCTTCAAACGACGATTCCCAAGCAACTAAAAGAGTCTAACTATCGCAATAACTTTCAGAATCTGCGAAATGTATTCTAGTTTCATAATAACATCACCGGGAATTTTGCACGGTGAAACTTTAGGCCCGGGGGGCGTTTTTACGCAGACTTTCGGCAGCCGTCCTGCGCTCTCAAAATTTTTCTCGCAGTTTCACATGCCCATCTTCAAACGACGATTCCCAAGCAACTAAAAGAGTCTAACTATCGCAATAACTTTCAGAATCTGCGAAATGTATTCTAGTTTCATAATAACATCACCGGGAATTTTGCACGGTGAAACTTTAGGCCCGGGGGGCGTTTTTACGCAGACTTTCGGCAGCCGTCCTGCGCTCTCAAAATTTTTCTCGCAGTTTCACATGCCCATCTTCAAACGACGATTCCCAAGCAACTAAAAGAGTCTAACTATCGCAGTAAGTTTCAGAATCTGCGGAATATATTCTAGTTTCATAATAACCGCACCGGAAATTTTGCACGGTGAAACTTTGGGCCCGGGGGGCGTTTTTACGCGGACTTTCGGCAGCCGTCCTGCGCTCTCAAAATTTTTTTCGCAGTTTCACATGCCCATCTTCAAACGACGATTCCCAAGCAACTAAAAGAGTCTAACTATCGCAGTAAGTTTCAGAATCTGCGGAATATATTCTAGTTTCATAATAACCGCACCGGAAATTTTGCACGGTGAAACTTTGGGCCCGGGGGGCGTTTTTACGCGGACTTTCGGCAGCCGTCCTGCGCTCTCAAAATTTTTCTCGCAGTTTCACATGCCCATCTTCAAACGACGATTCCCAAGCAACTAAAAGAGTCTAACTATCGCAGTAAGTTTCAGAATCTGCGAAATGTATTCTAGTTTCATAATAACATCACCGGGAATTTTGCACGGTGAAACTTTAGGCCCGGGGGGCGTTTTTACGCGGACTTTCGGCAGCCGTCCTGCGCTCTCAAAATTTTTCTCGCAGTTTCACATGCCCATCTTCAAACGACGATTCCCAAGCAACTAAAAGAGTCTAACTATCGCAATAACTTTCAGAATCTGCGAAATGTATTCTAGTTTCATAATAACATCACCGGGAATTTTGCACGGTGAAACTTTAGGCCCGGGGGGCGTTTTTACGCAGACTTTCGGCAGCCGTCCTGCGCTCTCAAAATTTTTCTCGCAGTTTCACATGCCCATCTTCAAACGACGATTCCCAAGCAACTAAAAGAGTCTAACTATCGCAGTAAGTTTCAGAATCTGCGAAATGTATTCTAGTTTCATAATAACCGCACCGGAAATTTTGCACGGTGAAACTTTGGGCCCGGGGGGCGTTTTTACGCGGACTTTCGGCAGCCGTCCTGCGCTCTCAAAATTTTTCTCGCAGTTTCACATGCCCATCTTCAAACGACGATTCCCAAGCAACTAAAAGAGTCTAACTATCGCAGTAAGTTTCAGAATCTGCGAAATGTATTCTAGTTTCATAATAACATCACCGGGAATTTTGTACGGTGAAACTTTAGGCCCGGGGGGCGTTTTTACGCGGACTTTCGGCAGCCGTCCTGCGCTCTCAAAATTTTTCTCGCAGTTTCACATGCCCATCTTCAAACGACGATTCCCAAGCAACTAAAAGAGTCTAACTATCGCAATAACTTTCAGAATCTGCGAAATGTATTCTAGTTTCATAATAACATCACCGGGAATTTTGCACGGTGAAACTTTAGGCCCGGGGGGCGTTTTTACGCAGACTTTCGGCAGCCGTCCTGCGCTCTCAAAATTTTTCTCGCAGTTTCACATGCCCATCTTCAAACGACGATTCCCAAGCAACTAAAAGAGTCTAACTATCGCAGTAAGTTTCAGAATCTGCGGAATATATTCTAGTTTCATAATAACCGCACCGGAAATTTTGCACGGTGAAACTTTGGGCCCGGGGGGCGTTTTTACGCGGACTTTCGGCAGCCGTCCTGCGCTCTCAAAATTTTTTTCGCAGTTTCACATGCCCATCTTCAAACGACGATTCCCAAGCAACTAAAAGAGTCTAACTATCGCAGTAAGTTTCAGAATCTGCGGAATATATTCTAGTTTCATAATAACCGCACCGGAAATTTTGCACGGTGAAACTTTGGGCCCGGGGGGCGTTTTTACGCGGACTTTCGGCAGCCGTCCTGCGCTCTCAAAATTTTTCTCGCAGTTTCACATGCCCATCTTCAAACGACGATTCCCAAGCAACTAAAAGAGTCTAACTATCGCAGTAAGTTTCAGAATCTGCGAAATGTATTCTAGTTTCATAATAACATCACCGGGAATTTTGCACGGTGAAACTTTAGGCCCGGGGGGCGTTTTTACGCGGACTTTCGGCAGCCGTCCTGCGCTCTCAAAATTTTTTTCGCAGTTTCACATGCCCATCTTCAAACGACGATTCCCAAGCAACTAAAAGAGTCTAACTATCGCAATAACTTTCAGAATCTGCGAAATGTATTCTAGTTTCATAATAACATCACCGGGAATTTTGCACGGTGAAACTTTAGGCCCGGGGGGCGTTTTTACGCAGACTTTCGGCAGCCGTCCTGCGCTCTCAAAATTTTTCTCGCAGTTTCACATGCCCATCTTCAAACGACGATTCCCAAGCAACTAAAAGAGTCTAACTATCGCAGTAAGTTTCAGAATCTGCGGAATATATTCTAGTTTCATAATAACCGCACCGGAAATTTTGCACGGTGAAACTTTGGGCCCGGGGGGCGTTTTTACGCGGACTTTCGGCAGCCGTCCTGCGCTCTCAAAAATTTTTTCGCAGTTTCACATGCCCATCTTCAAACGACGATTCCCAAGCAACTAAAAGAGTCTAACTATCGCAGTAAGTTTCAGAATCTGCGGAATATATTCTAGTTTCATAATAACCGCACCGGAAATTTTGCACGGTGAAACTTTGGGCCCGGGGGGCGTTTTTACGCGGACTTTCGGCAGCCGTCCTGCGCTCTCAAAATTTTTCTCGCAGTTTCACATGCCCATCTTCAAACGACGATTCCCAAGCAACTAAAAGAGTCTAACTATCGCAGTAAGTTTCAGAATCTGCGAAATGTATTCTAGTTTCATAATAACATCACCGGGAATTTTGCACGGTGAAACTTTAGGCCCGGGGGGGCGTTTTTACGCGGACTTTCGGCAGCCGTCCTGCGCTCTCAAAATTTTTCTCGAAGTTTCACATGCCCATCTTCAAACGACGATTCCCAAGCAACTAAAAGAGTCTAACTATCGCAATAACTTTCAGAATCTGCGAAATGTATTCTAGTTTCATAATAACATCACCGGGAATTTTGCACGGTGAAACTTTAGGCCCGGGGGGCGTTTTTACGCAGACTTTCGGCAGCCGTCCTGCGCTCTCAAAATTTTTCTCGCAGTTTCACATGCCCATCTTCAAACGACGATTCCCAAGCAACTAAAAGAGTCTAACTATCGCAGTAAGTTTCAGAATCTGCGGAATATATTCTAGTTTCATAATAACCGCACCGGAAATTTTGCACGGTGAAACTTTGGGCCCGGGGGGCGTTTTTACGCGGACTTTCGGCAGCCGTCCTGCGCTCTCAAAATTTTTTTCGCAGTTTCACATGCCCATCTTCAAACGACGATTCCCAAGCAACTAAAAGAGTCTAACTATCGCAGTAAGTTTCAGAATCTGCGGAATATATTCTAGTTTCATAATAACCGCACCGGAAATTTTGCACGGTGAAACTTTGGGCCCGGGGGGCGTTTTTACGCGGACTTTCGGCAGCCGTCCTGCGCTCTCAAAATTTTTCTCGCAGTTTCACATGCCCATCTTCAAACGACGATTCCCAAGCAACTAAAAGAGTCTAACTATCGCAGTAAGTTTCAGAATCTGCGAAATGTATTCTAGTTTCATAATAACATCACCGGGAATTTTGCACGGTGAAACTTTAGGCCCGGGGGGCGTTTTTACGCGGACTTTCGGCAGCCGTCCTGCGCTCTCAAAAATTTTTTCGCAGTTTCACATGCCCATCTTCAAACGACGATTCCCAAGCAACTAAAAGAGTCTAACTATCGCAATAACTTTCAGAATCTGCGAAATGTATTCTAGTTTCATAATAACATCACCGGGAATTTTGCACGGTGAAACTTTAGGCCCGGGGGGCGTTTTTACGCAGACTTTCGGCAGCCGTCCTGCGCTCTCAAAATTTTTCTCGCAGTTTCACATGCCCATCTTCAAACGACGATTCCCAAGCAACTAAAAGAGTCTAACTATCGCAGTAAGTTTCAGAATCTGCGGAATATATTCTAGTTTCATAATAACCGCACCGGAAATTTTGCACGGTGAAACTTTGGGCCCGGGGGGCGTTTTTACGCGGACTTTCGGCAGCCGTCCTGCGCTCTCAAAATTTTTTTCGCAGTTTCACATGCCCATCTTCAAACGACGATTCCCAAGCAACTAAAAGAGTCTAACTATCGCAGTAAGTTTCAGAATCTGCGGAATATATTCTAGTTTCATAATAACCGCACCGGAAATTTTGCACGGTGAAACTTTGGGCCCGGGGGGCGTTTTTACGCGGACTTTCGGCAGCCGAACTGCGCTCTCAAAATTTTTCTCGCAGTTTCACATGCCCATCTTCAAACGACGATTCCCAAGCAACTAAAAGAGTCTAACTATCGCAGTAAGTTTCAGAATCTGCGAAATGTATTCTAGTTTCATAATAACATCACCGGGAATTTTGCACGGTGAAACTTTAGGCCCGGGGGGCGTTTTTACGCGGACTTTCTGCAGCCGTCCTGCGCTCTCAAAATTTTTCTCGCAGTTTCACATGCCCATCTTCAAACGACGATTCCCAAGCAACTAAAAGAGTCTAACTATCGCAATAACTTTCAGAATCTGCGAAATGTATTCTAGTTTCATAATAACATCACCGGGAATTTTGCACGGTGAAACTTTAGGCCCGGGGGGCGTTTTTACGCAGACTTTCGGCAGCCGTCCTGCGCTCTCAAAATTTTTCTCGCAGTTTCACATGCCCATCTTCAAACGACGATTCCCAAGCAACTAAAAGAGTCTAACTATCGCAGTAAGTTTCAGAATCTGCGGAATATATTCTAGTTTCATAATAACCGCACCGGAAATTTTGCACGGTGAAACTTTGGGCCCGGGGGGCGTTTTTACGCGGACTTTCGGCAGCCGTCCTGCGCTCTCAAAATTTTTTTCGCAGTTTCACATGCCCATCTTCAAACGACGATTCCCAAGCAACTAAAAGAGTCTAACTATCGCAGTAAGTTTCAGAATCTGCGGAATATATTCTAGTTTCATAATAACCGCACCGGAAATTTTGCACGGTGAAACTTTGGGCCCGGGGGGCGTTTTTACGCGGACTTTCGGCAGCCGTCCTGCGCTCTCAAAATTTTTCTCGCAGTTTCACATGCCCATCTTCAAACGACGATTCCCAAGCAACTAAAAGAGTCTAACTATCGCAGTAAGTTTCAGAATCTGCGAAATGTATTCTAGTTTCATAATAACATCACCGGGAATTTTGCACGGTGAAACTTTAGGCCCGGGGGGCGTTTTTACGCGGACTTTCGGCAGCCGTCCTGCGCTCTCAAAATTTTTCTCGCAGTTTCACATGCCCATTTTCAAACGACGATTCCCAAGCAACTAAAAGAGTCTAACTATCGCAATAACTTTCAGAATCTGCGAAATGTATTCTAGTTTCATAATAACCGCACCGGAAATTTTGCACGTTGAAACTTTGGGCCCGGGGGGCGTTTTTACGCGGACTTTCGGCAGCCGTCCTGCGCTCTCAAAATTTTTCTCGCAGTTTCACATGCCCATCTTCAAACGACGATTCCCAAGCAACTAAAAGAGTCTAACTATCGCAGTAAGTTTCAGAATCTGCGGAATATATTCTAGTTTCATAATAACCGCACCGGAAATTTTGCACGGTGAAACTTTGGGCCCGGGGGGCGTTTTTACGCTGACTTTCGGCAGCCGTCCTGCGCTCTCAAAATTTTTCTCGCAGTTTCACATGCCCATCTTCAAACGACGATTCCCAAGCAACTAAAAGAGTCTAACTATCGCAGTAAGTTTCAGAATCTGCGAAATGTATTCTAGTTTCATAATAACATCACCGGGAATTTTGCACGGTGAAACTTTAGGCCCGGGGGGCGTTTTTACGCGGACTTTCGGCAGCCGTCCTGCGCTCTCAAAATTTTTCTCGCAGTTTCACATGCCCATCTTCAAACGACGATTCCCAAGCAACTAAAAGAGTCTAACTATCGCAATAACTTTCAGAATCTGCGAAATGTATTCTAGTTTCATAATAACCGCACCGGAAATTTTGCACGGTGAAACTTTGGGCCCGGGGGGCGTTTTTACGCGGACTTTCGGCAGCCGTCCTGCGCTCTCAAAATTTTTTTCGCAGTTTCACATGCCCATCTTCAAACGACGATTCCCAAGCAACTAAAAGAGTCTAACTATCGCAGTAAGTTTCAGAATCTGCGGAATATATTCTAGTTTCATAATAACCGCACCGGAAATTTTGCACGGTGAAACTTTGGGCCCGGGGGGCGTTTTTACGCGGACTTTCGGCAGCCGTCCTGCGCTCTCAAAATTTTTCTCGCAGTTTCACATGCCCATCTTCAAACGACGATTCCCAAGCAACTAAAAGAGTCTAACTATCGCAGTAAGTTTCAGAATCTGCGGAATATATTCTAGTTTCATAATAACCGCACCAGAAATTTTGCACGGTGAAACTTTGGGCCCGGGGGGCGTTTTTACGCGGACTTTCGGCAGCCGTCCTGCGCTTTCAAAATTTTTCTCGCAGTTTCACATGCCCATCTTCAAACGACGATTCCCAAGCAACTAAAAGAGTCTAACTATCGCAGTAAGTTTCAGAATCTGCGAAATGTATTCTAGTTTCATAATAACATCACCGGGAATTTTGCACGGTGAAACTTTAGGCCCGGGGGGCGTTTTTACGCGGACTTTCGGCAGCCGTCCTGCGCTCTCAAAATTTTTCTCGCAGTTTCACATGCCCATCTTCAAACGACGATTCCCAAGCAACTAAAAGAGTCTAACTATCGCAATAACTTTCAGAATCTGCGAAATGTATTCTAGTTTCATAATAACCGCACCGGAAATTTTGCACGGTGAAACTTTGGGCCCGGGGGGCGTTTTTACGCGGACTTTCGGCAGCCGTCCTGCGCTCTCAAAATTTTTTTCGCAGTTTCACATGCCCATCTTCAAACGACGATTCCCAAGCAACTAAAAGAGTCTAACTATCGCAGTAAGTTTCAGAATCTGCGGAATATATTCTAGTTTCATAATAACCGCACCGGAAATTTTGCACGGTGAAACTTTGGGCCCGGGGGGCGTTTTTACGCGGACTTTCGGCAGCCGTCCTGCGCTCTCAAAATTTTTCTCGCAGTTTCACATGCCCATCTTCAAAAGACGATTCCCAAGCAACTAAAAGAGTCTAACTATCGCAGTAAGTTTCAGAATCTGCGAAATGTATTCTAGTTTCATAATAACATCACCGGGAATTTTGCACGGTGAAACTTTAGGCCCGGGGGGCGTTTTTATGCGGACTTTCGGCAGCCGTCCTGCGCTCTCAAAATTTTTCTCGCAGTTTCACATGCCCATCTTCAAACGACGATTCCCAAGCAACTAAAAGAGTCTAACTATCGCAATAACTTTCAGAATCTGCGAAATGTATTCTAGTTTCATAATAACCGCACCGGAAATTTTGCACGGTGAAACTTTGGGCCCGGGGGGCGTTTTTACGCGGACTTTCGGCAGCCGTCCTGCGCTCTCAAAATTTTTCTCGCAGTTTCACATGCCCATCTTCAAACGACGATTCCCAAGCAACTAAAAGAGTCTAACTATCGCAGTAAGTTTCAGAATCTGCGGAATATATTCTAGTTTCATAATAACCGCACCGGAAATTTTGCACGGTGAAACTTTGGGCCCGGGGGGCGTTTTTACGCGGACTTTCGGCAGCCGTCCTGCGCTCTCAAAATTTTTCTCGCAGTTTCACATGCCCATCTTCAAACGACGATTCCCAAGCAACTAAAAGAGTCTAACTATCGCAGTAAGTTTCAGAATCTGCGAAATGTATTCTAGTTTCATAATAACATCACCGGGAATTTTGCACGGTGAAACTTTAGGCCCGGGGGGCGTTTTTACGCGGACTTTCGGCAGCCGTCCTGCGCTCTCAAAATTTTTCTTGCAGTTTCACATGCCCATCTTCAAACGACGATTCCCAAGCAACTAAAAGAGTCTAACTATCGCAATAACTTTCAGAATCTGCGAAATGTATTCTAGTTTCATAATAACCGCACCGGAAATTTTGCACGGTGAAACTTTGGGCCCGGGGGGCGTTTTTACGCGGACTTTCGGCAGCCGTCCTGCGCTCTCAAAATTTTTTTCGCAGTTTCACATGCCCATCTTCAAACGACGATTCCCAAGCAACTAAAAGAGTCTAACTATCGCAGTAAGTTTCAGAATCTGCGGAATATATTCTAGTTTCATAATAACCGCACCGGAAATTTTGCACGGTGAAACTTTGGGCCCGGGGGGCGTTTTTACGCGGACTTTCGGCAGCCGTCCTGCGCTCTCAAAATTTTTCTCGCAGTTTCACATGCCCATCTTCAAACGACGATTCCCAAGCAACTAAAAGAGTCTAACTATCGCAGTAAGTTTCAGAATCTGCGAAATGTATTCTAGTTTCATAATAACATCACCGGGAATTTTGCACGGTGAAACTTTAGGCCCGGGGGGCGTTTTTACGCGGACTTTCGGCAGCCGTCCTGCGCTCTCAAAATTTTTCTCGCAGTTTCACATGCCCATCTTCAAACGACGATTCCCAAGCAACTAAAAGAGTCTAACTATCGCAATAACTTTCAGAATCTGCGAAATGTATTCTAGTTTCATAATAACATCACCGGGAATTTTGCACGGTGAAACTTTAGGCCCGGGGGGCGTTTTTACGCAGACTTTCGGCAGCCGTCCTGCGCTCTCAAAATTTTTCTCGCAGTTTCACATGCCCATCTTCAAACGACGATTCCCAAGCAACTAAAAGAGTCTAACTATCGCAGTAAGTTTCAGAATCTGCGGAATATATTCTAGTTTCATAATAACCGCACCGGAAATTTTGCACGGTGAAACTTTGGGCCCGGGGGGCGTTTTTACGCGGACTTTCGGCAGCCGTCCTGCGCTCTCAAAATTTTTTTCGCAGTTTCACATGCCCATCTTCAAACGACGATTCCCAAGCAACTAAAAGAGTCTAACTATCGCAGTAAGTTTCAGAATCTCCGGAATATATTCTAGTTTCATAATAACCGCACCGGAAATTTTGCACGGTGAAACTTTGGGCCCGGGGGGCGTTTTTACGCGGACTTTCGGCAGCCGTCCTGCGCTCTCAAAATTTTTCTCGCAGTTTCACATGCCCATCTTCAAACGACGATTCCCAAGCAACTAAAAGAGTCTAACTATCGCAGTAAGTTTCAGAATCTGCGAAATGTATTCTAGTTTCATAATAACATCACCGGGAATTTTGCACGGTGAAACTTTAGGCCCGGGGGGCGTTTTTACGCGGACTTTCGGCAGCCGTCCTGCGCTCTCAAAATTTTTCTCGCAGTTTCACATGCCCATCTTCAAACGACGATTCCCAAGCAACTAAAAGAGTCTAACTATCGCAATAACTTTCAGAATCTGCGAAATGTATTCTAGTTTCATAATAACATCTCCGGGAATTTTGCACGGTGAAACTTTAGGCCCGGGGGGCGTTTTTACGCGGACTTTCGGCAGCCGTCCTGCGCTCTCAAAATTTTTCTCGCAGTTTCACATGCCCATCTTCAAACGACGATTCCCAAGCAACTAAAAGAGTCTAACTATCGCAATAACTTTCAGAATCTGCGAAATGTATTCTAGTTTCATAATAACATCACCGGGAATTTTGCACGGTGAAACTTTAGGCCCGGGGGGCGTTTTTACGCAGACTTTCGGCAGCCGTCCTGCGCTCTCAAAATTTTTCTCGCAGTTTCACATGCCCATCTTCAAACGACGATTCCCAAGCAACTAAAAGAGTCTAACTATCGCAGTAAGTTTCAGAATCTGCGGAATATATTCTAGTTTCATAATAACCGCACCGGAAATTTTGCACGGTGAAACTTTGGGCCCGGGGGGCGTTTTTACGCGGACTTTCGGCAGCCGTCCTGCGCTCTCAAAATTTTTCTCGCAGTTTCACATGCCCATCTTCAAACGACGATTCCCAAGCAACTAAAAGAGTCTAACTATCGCAGTAAGTTTCAGAATCTGCGAAATGTATTCTAGTTTCATAATAACATCACCGGGAATTTTGCACGGTGAAACTTTAGGCCCGGGGGGCGTTTTTACGCGGACTTTCGGCAGCCGTCCTGCGCTCTCAAAATTTTTCTCACAGTTTCACATGCCCATCTTCAAACGACGATTCCCATGCAACTAAAAGAGTCTAACTATCGCAATAACTTTCAGAATCTGCGAAATGTATTCTAGTTTCATAATAACATCACCGGGAATTTTGCACGGTGAAACTTTAGGCCCGGGGGGCGTTTTTACGCAGACTTTCGGCAGCCGTCCTGCGCTCTCAAAATTTTTCTCGCAGTTTCACATGCCCATCTTCAAACGACGATTCCCAAGCAACTAAAAGAGTCTAACTATCGCAGTAAGTTTCAGAATCTGCGGAATATATTCTAGTTTCATAATAACCGCACCGGAAATTTTGCACGGTGAAACTTTGGGCCCGGGGGGCGTTTTTACGCGGACTTTCGGCAGCCGTCCTGCGCTCTCAAAATTTTTTTCGCAGTTTCACATGCCCATCTTCAAACGACGATTCCCAAGCAACTAAAAGAGTCTAACTATCGCAGTAAGTTTCAGAATCTGCGGAATATATTCTAGTTTCATAATAACCGCACCGGAAATTTTGCACGGTGAAACTTTGGGCCCGGGGGGCGTTTTTACGCGGACTTTCGGCAGCCGTCCTGCGCTCTCAAAATTTTTCTCGCAGTTTCACATGCCCATCTTCAAACGACGATTCCCAAGCAACTAAAAGAGTCTAACTATCGCAGTAAGTTTCAGAATCTGCGAAATGTATTCTAGTTTCATAATAACATCACCGGGAATTTTGCACGGTGAAACTTTAGGCCTGGGGGGCGTTTTTACGCGGACTTTCGGCAGCCGTCCTGCGCTCTCAAAATTTTTCTCGCAGTTTCACATGCCCATCTTCAAACGACGATTCCCAAGCAACTAAAAGAGTCTAACTATCGCAATAACTTTCAGAATCTGCGAAATGTATTCTAGTTTCATAATAACCGCACCGGAAATTTTGCACGGTGAAACTTTGGGCCCGGGGGGCGTTTTTACGCGGACTTTCGGCAGCCGTCCTGCGCTCTCAAAATTTTTCTCGCAGTTTCACATGCCCATCTTCAAACGACGATTCCCAAGCAACTAAAAGAGTCTAACTATCGCAGTAAGTTTCAGAATCTGCGGAATATATTCTAGTTTCATAATAACCGCACCGGAAATTTTGCACGGTGAAACTTTGGGCCCGGGGGGCGTTTTTACGCGGACTTTCGGCAGCCGTCCTGCGCTCTCAAAATTTTTCTCGCAGTTTCACATGCCCATCTTCAAACGACGATTCCCAAGCAACTAAAAGAGTCTAACTATCGCAGTAAGTTTCAGAATCTGCGAAATGTATTCTAGTTTCATAATAACATCACCGGGAATTTTGCACGGTGAAACTTTAGGCCCGGGGGGCGTTTTTACGCGGACTTTCGGCAGCCGTCCTGCGCTCTCAAAATTTTTCTCGCAGTTTCACATGCCCATCTTCAAACGACGATTCCCAAGCAACTAAAAGAGTCTAACTATCGCAATAACTTTCAGAATCTGCGAAATGTATTCTAGTTTCATAATAACCGCACCGGAAATTTTGCACGGTGAAACTTTGGGCCCGGGGGGCGTTTTTACGCGGACTTTCGGCAGCCGTCCTGCGCTCTCAAAATTTTTTTCGCAGTTTCACATGCCCATCTTCAAACGACGATTCCCAAGCAACTAAAAGAGTCTAACTATCGCAGTAAGTTTCAGAATCTGCGGAATATATTCTAGTTTCATAATAACCGCACCGGAAATTTTGCACGGTGAAACTTTGGGCCCGGGGGGCGTTTTTACGCGGACTTTCGGCAGCCGTCCTGCGCTCTCAAAATTTTTCTCGCAGTTTCACATGCCCATCTTCAAACGACGATTCCCAAGCAACTAAAAGAGTCTAACTATCGCAGTAAGTTTCAGAATCTGCGGAATATATTCTAGTTTCATAATAACCGCACCGGAAATTTTGCACGGTGAAACTTTGGGCCCGGGGGGCGTTTTTACGCGGACTTTCGGCAGCCGTCCTGCGCTCTCAAAATTTTTCTCGCAGTTTCACATGCCCATCTTCAAACGACGATTCCCAAGCAACTAAAAGAGTCTAACTATCGCAGTAAGTTTCAGAATCTGCGAAATGTATTCTAGTTTCATAATAACATCACCGGGAATTTTGCACGGTGAAACTTTAGGCCCGGGGGGCGTTTTTACGCGGACTTTCGGCAGCCGTCCTGCGCTCTCAAAATTTTTCTCGCAGTTTCACATGCCCATCTTCAAACGACGATTCCCAAGCAACTAAAAGAGTCTAACTATCGCAATAACTTTCAGAATCTGCGAAATGTATTCTAGTTTCATAATAACCGCACCGGAAATTTTGCACGGTGAAACTTTGGGCCCGGGGGGCGTTTTTACGCGGACTTTCGGCAGCCGTCCTGCGCTCTCAAAATTTTTTTCGCAGTTTCACATGCCCATCTTCAAACGACGATTCCCAAGCAACTAAAAGAGTCTAACTATCGCAGTAAGTTTCAGAATCTGCGGAATATATTCTAGTTTCATAATAACCGCACCGGAAATTTTGCACGGTGAAACTTTGGGCCCGGGGGGCGTTTTTACGCGGACTTTCGGCAGCCGTCCTGCGCTCTCAAAATTTTTCTCGCAGTTTCACATGCCCATCTTCAAACGACGATTCCCAAGCAACTAAAAGAGTCTAACTATCGCAGTAAGTTTCAGAATCTGCGAAATGTATTCTAGTTTCATAATAACATCACCGGAAATTTTGCACGGTGAAACTTTAGGCCCGGGGGGCGTTTTTACGCGGACTTTCGGCAGCCGTCCTGCGCTCTCAAAATTTTTCTCGCAGTTTCACATGCCCATCTTCAAACGACGATTCCCAAGCAACTAAAAGAGTCTAACTATCGCAATAACTTTCAGAATCTGCGAAATGTATTCTAGTTTCATAATAACCGCACCGGAAATTTTGCACGGTGAAACTTTGGGCCCGGGGGGCGTTTTTACGCGGACTTTCGGCAGCCGTCCTGCGCTCTCAAAATTTTTCTCGCAGTTTCACATGCCCATCTTCAAACGACGATTCCCAAGCAACTAAAAGAGTCTAACTATCGCAGTAAGTTTCAGAATCTGCGGAATATATTCTAGTTTCATAATAACCGCACCGGAAATTTTGCACGGTGAAACTTTGGGCCCGGGGGGCGTTTTTACGCGGACTTTCGGCAGCCGTCCTGCGCTCTCAAAATTTTTCTCGCAGTTTCACATGCCCATCTTCAAACGACGATTCCCAAGCAACTAAAAGAGTCTAACTATCGCAGTAAGTTTCAGAATCTGCGAAATGTATTCTAGTTTCATAATAACATCACCGGGAATTTTGCACGGTGAAACTTTAGGCCCGGGGGGCGTTTTTACGCGGACTTTCGGCAGCCGTCCTGCGCTCTCAAAATTTTTCTCGCAGTTTCACATGCCCATCTTCAAACGACGATTCCCAAGCAACTAAAAGAGTCTAACTATCGCAATAACTTTCAGAATCTGCGAAATGTATTCTAGTTTCATAATAACCGCACCGGAAATTTTGCACGGTGAAACTTTGGGCCCGGGGGGCGTTTTTACGCGGACTTTCGGCAGCCGTCCTGCGCTCTCAAAATTTTTTTCGCAGTTTCACATGCCCATCTTCAAACGACGATTCCCAAGCAACTAAAAGAGTCTAACTATCGCAGTAAGTTTCAGAATCTGCGGAATATATTCTAGTTTCATAATAACCGCACCGGAAATTTTGCACGGTGAAACTTTGGGCACGGGGGGCGTTTTTACGCGGACTTTCGGCAGCCGTCCTGCGCTCTCAAAATTTTTCTCGCAGTTTCACATGCCCATCTTCAAACGACGATTCCCAAGCAACTAAAAGAGTCTAACTATCGCAGTAAGTTTCAGAATCTGCGGAATATATTCTAGTTTCATAATAACCGCACCGGAAATTTTGCACGGTGAAACTTTGGGCCCGGGGGGCGTTTTTACGCGGACTTTCGGCAGCCGTCCTGCGCTCTCAAAATTTTTCTCGCAGTTTCACATGCCCATCTTCAAACGACGATTCCCAAGCAACTAAAAGAGTCTAACTATCGCAGTAAGTTTCAGAATCTGCGAAATGTATTCTAGTTTCATAATAACATCACCGGGAATTTTGCACGGTGAAACTTTAGGCCCGGGGGGCGTTTTTACGCGGACTTTCGGCAGCCGTCCTGCGCTCTCAAAATTTTTCTCGCAGTTTCACATGCCCATCTTCAAACGACGATTCCCAAGCAACTAAAAGAGTCTAACTATCGCAATAACTTTCAGAATCTGCGAAATGTATTCTAGTTTCATAATAACCGCACCGGAAATTTTGCACGGTGAAACTTTGGGCCCGGGGGGCGTTTTTACGCGGACTTTCGGCAGCCGTCCTGCGCTCTCAAAATTTTTTTCGCAGTTTCACATGCCCATCTTCAAACGACGATTCCCAAGCAACTAAAAGAGTCTAACTATCGCAGTAAGTTTCAGAATCTGCGGAATATATTCTAGTTTCATAATAACCGCACCGGAAATTTTGCACGGTGAAACTTTGGGCCCGGGGGGCGTTTTTACGCGGACTTTCGGCAGCCGTCCTGCGCTCTCAAAATTTTTCTCGCAGTTTCACATGCCCATCTTCAAACGACGATTCCCAAGCAACTAAAAGAGTCTAACTATCGCAGTAAGTTTCAGAATCTGCGAAATGTATTCTAGTTTCATAATAACATCACCGGGAATTTTGCACGGTGAAACTTTAGGCCCGGGGGGCGTTTTTACGCGGACTTTCGGCAGCCGTCCTGCGCTCTCAAAATTTTTCTCGCAGTTTCACATGCCCATCTTCAAACGACGATTCCCAAGCAACTAAAAGAGTCTAACTATCGCAATAACTTTCAGAATCTGCGAAATGTATTCTAGTTTCATAATAACCGCACCGGAAATTTTGCACGGTGAAACTTTGGGCCCGGGGGGCGTTTTTACGCGGACTTTCGGCAGCCGTCCTGCGCTCTCAAAATTTTTCTCGCAGTTTCACATGCCCATCTTCAAACGACGATTCCCAAGCAACTAAAAGAGTCTAACTATCGCAGTAAGTTTCAGAATCTGCGGAATATATTCTAGTTTCATAATAACCGCACCGGAAATTTTGCACGGTGAAACTTTGGGCCCGGGGGGCGTTTTTACGCGGACTTTCGGCAGCCGTCCTGCGCTCTCAAAATTTTTCTCGCAGTTTCACATGCCCATCTTCAAACGACGATTCCCAAGCAACTAAAAGAGTCTAACTATCGCAATAACTTTCAGAATCTGCGAAATGTATTCTAGTTTCATAATAACCGCACCGGAAATTTTGCACGGTGAAACTTTGGGCCCGGGGGGCGTTTTTACGCGGACTTTCGGCAGCCGTCCTGCGCTCTCAAAATTTTTTTCGCAGTTTCACATGCCCATCTTCAAACGACGATTCCCAAGCAACTAAAAGAGTCTAACTATCGCAGTAAGTTTCAGAATCTGCGGAATATATTCTAGTTTCATAATAACCGCACCGGAAATTTTGCACGGTGAAACTTTGGGCCCGGGGGGCGTTTTTACGCGGACTTTCGGCAGCCGTCCTGCGCTCTCAAAATTTTTCTCGCAGTTTCACATGCCCATCTTCAAACGACGATTCCCAAGCAACTAAAAGAGTCTAACTATCGCAGTAAGTTTCAGAATCTGTGAAATGTATTCTAGTTTCATAATAACATCACCGGGAATTTTGCACGGTGAAACTTTAGGCCCGGGGGGCGTTTTTACGCGGACTTTCGGCAGCCGCCCTGCGCTCTCAAAATTTTTCTCGCAGTTTCACATGCCCATCTTCAAACGACGATTCCCAAGCAACTAAAAGAGTCTAACTATCGCAATAACTTTCAGAATCTGCGAAATGTATTCTAGTTTCATAATAACATCACCGGGAATTTTGCACGGTGAAACTTTAGGCCCGGGGGGCGTTTTTACGCAGACTTTCGGCAGCCGTCCTGCGCTCTCAAAATTTTTCTCGCAGTTTCACATGCCCATCTTCAAACGACGATTCCCAAGCAACTAAAAGAGTCTAACTATCGCAGTAAGTTTCAGAATCTGCGGAATATATTCTAGTTTCATAATAACCGCACCGGAAATTTTGCACGGTGAAACTTTGGGCCCGGGGGGCGTTTTTACGCGGACTTTCGGCAGCCGTCCTGCGCTCTCAAAATTTTTTTCGCAGTTTCACATGCCCATCTTCAAACGACGATTCCCAAGCAACTTAAAGAGTCTAACTATCGCAGTAAGTTTCAGAATCTGCGGAATATATTCTAGTTTCATAATAACCGCACCGGAAATTTTGCACGGTGAAACTTTGGGCCCGGGGGGCGTTTTTACGCGAACTTTCGGCAGCCGTCCTGCGCTCTCAAAATTTTTCTCGCAGTTTCACATGCCCATCTTCAAACGACGATTCCCAAGCAACTAAAAGAGTCTAACTATCGCAGTAAGTTTCAGAATCTGCGAAATGTATTCTAGTTTCATAATAACATCACCGGGAATTTTGCACGGTGAAACTTTAGGCCCGGGGGGCGTTTTTACGCGGACTTTCGGCAGCCGTCCTGCGCTCTCAAAATTTTTCTCGCAGTTTCACATGCCCATCTTCAAACGACGATTCCCAAGCAACTAAAAGAGTCTAACTATCGCAATAACTTTCAGAATCTGCGAAATGTATTCTAGTTTCATAATAACATCACCGGGAATTTTGCACGGTGAAACTTTAGGCCCGGGGGGCGTTTTTACGCAGACTTTCGGCAGCCGTCCTGCGCTCTCAAAATTTTTCTCGCAGTTTCACATGCCCATCTTCAAACGACGATTCCCAAGCAACTAAAAGAGTCTAACTATCGCAGTAAGTTTCAGAATCTGCGGAATATATTCTAGTTTCATAATAACCGCACCGGAAATTTTGCACGCTGAAACTTTGGGCCCGGGGGGCGTTTTTACGCGGACTTTCGGCAGCCGTCCTGCGCTCTCAAAATTTTTTTCGCAGTTTCACATGCCCATCTTCAAACGACGATTCCCAAGCAACTAAAAGAGTCTAACTATCGCAGTAAGTTTCAGAATCTGCGGAATATATTCTAGTTTCATAATAACCGCACCGGAAATTTTGCACGGTGAAACTTTGGGCCCGGGGGGCGTTTTTACGCGGACTTTCGGCAGCCGTCCTGCGCTCTCAAAATTTTTCTCGCAGTTTCACATGCCCATCTTCAAACGACGATTCCCAAGCAACTAAAAGAGTCTAACTATCGCAGTAAGTTTCAGAATCTGCGAAATGTATTCTAGTTTCATAATAACATCACCGGGAATTTTGCACGGTGAAACTTTAGGCCCGGGGGGCGTTTTTACGCGGACTTTCGGCAGCCGTCCTGCGCTCTCAAAATTTTTCTCGCAGTTTCACATGCCCATCTTCAAACGACGATTCCCAAGCAACTAAAAGAGTCTAACTATCGCAATAACTTTCAGAATCTGCGAAATGTATTCTAGTTTCATAATAACATCACCGGGAATTTTGCACGGTGAAACTTTAGGCCCGGGGGGCGTTTTTACGCAGACTTTCGGCAGCCGTCCTGCGCTCTCAAAATTTTTCTCGCAGTTTCACATGCCCATCTTCAAACGACGATTCCCAAGCAACTAAAAGAGTCTAACTATCGCAGTAAGTTTCAGAATCTGCGGAATATATTCTAGTTTCATAATAACCGCACCGGAAATTTTGCACGGTGAAACTTTGGGCCCGGGGGGCGTTTTTACGCGGACTTTCGGCAGCCGTCCTGCGCTCTCAAAATTTTTTTCGCAGTTTCACATGCCCATCTTCAAACGACGATTCCCAAGCAACTAAAAGAGTCTAACTATCGCAGTAAGTTTCAGAATCTGCGGAATATATTCTAGTTTCATAATAACCGCACCGGAAATTTTGCACGGTGAAACTTTGGGCCCGGGGGGCGTTTTTACGCGGACTTTCGGCAGCCGTCCTGCGCTCTCAAAATTTTTCTCGCAGTTTCACATGCCCATCTTCAAACGACGATTCCCAAGCAACTAAAAGAGTCTAACTATCGCAGTAAGTTTCAGAATCTGCGAAATGTATTCTAGTTTCATAATAACATCACCGGGAATTTTGCACGGTGAAACTTTAGGCCCGGGGGGCGTTTTTACGCGGACTTTCGGCAGCCGTCCTGCGCTCTCAAAATTTTTCTCGCAGTTTCACATGCCCATCTTCAAACGACGATTCCCAAGCAACTAAAAGAGTCTAACTATCGCAATAACTTTCAGAATCTGCGAAATGTATTCTAGTTTCATAATAACCGCACCGGAAATTTTGCACGGTGAAACTTTGGGCCCGGGGGGCGTTTTTACGTGGACTTTCGGCAGCCGTCCTGCGCTCTCAAAATTTTTCTCGCAGTTTCACATGCCCATCTTCAAACGACGATTCCCAAGCAACTAAAAGAGTCTAACTATCGCAGTAAGTTTCAGAATCTGCAGAATATATTCTAGTTTCATAATAACCGCACCGGAAATTTTGCACGGTGAAACTTTGGGCCCGGGGGGCGTTTTTACGCGGACTTTCGGCAGCCGTCCTGCGCTCTCAAAATTTTTCTCGCAGTTTCACATGCCCATCTTGAAACGACGATTCCCAAGCAACTAAAAGAGTCTAACTATCGCAGTAAGTTTCAGAATCTGCGAAATGTATTCTAGTTTCATAATAACATCACCGGGAATTTTGCACGGTGAAACTTTAGGCCCGGGGGGCGTTTTTACGCGGACTTTCGGCAGCCGTCCTGCGCTCTCAAAATTTTTCTCGCAGTTTCACATGCCCATCTTCAAACGACGATTCCCAAGCAACTAAAAGAGTCTAACTATCGCAATAACTTTCAGAATCTGCGAAATGTATTCTAGTTTCATAATAACCGCACCGGAAATTTTGCACGGTGAAACTTTGGGCCCGGGGGGCGTTTTTACGCGGACTTTCGGCAGCCGTCCTGCGCTCTCAAAATTTTTTTCGCAGTTTCACATGCCCATCTTCAAACGACGATTCCCAAGCAACTAAAAGAGTCTAACTATCGCAGTAAGTTTCAGAATCTGCGGAATATATTCTAGTTTCATAATAACCGCACCGGAAATTTTGCAAGGTGAAACTTTGGGCCCGGGGGGCGTTTTTACGCGGACTTTCGGCAGCCGTCCTGCGCTCTCAAAATTTTTCTCGCAGTTTCACATGCCCATCTTCAAACGACGATTCCCAAGCAACTAAAAGAGTCTAACTATCGCAGTAAGTTTCAGAATCTGCGGAATATATTCTAGTTTCATAATAACCGCACCGGAAATTTTGCACGGTGAAACTTTGGGCCCGGGGGGCGTTTTTACGCGGACTTTCGGCAGCCGTCCTGCGCTCTCAAAATTTTTCTCGCAGTTTCACATGCCCATCTTCAAACGACGATTCCCAAGCAACTAAAAGAGTCTAACTATCGCAGTAAGTTTCAGAATCTGCGAAATGTATTCTAGTTTCATAATAACATCACCGGGAATTTTGCACGGTGAAACTTTAGGCCCGGGGGGCGTTTTTACGCGGACTTTCGGCAGCCGTCCTGCGCTCTCAAAATTTTTCTCGCAGTTTCACATGCCCATCTTCAAACGACGATTCCCAAGCAACTAAAAGAGTCTAACTATCGCAATAACTTTCAGAATCTGCGAAATGTATTCTAGTTTCATAATAACCGCACCGGAAATTTTGCACGGTGAAACTTTGGGCCCGGGGGGCGTTTTTACGCGGACTTTCGGCAGCCGTCCTGCGCTCTCAAAATTTTTTTCGCAGTTTCATATGCCCATCTTCAAACGACGATTCCCAAGCAACTAAAAGAGTCTAACTATCGCAGTAAGTTTCAGAATCTGCTTAATATATTCTAGTTTCATAATAACCGCACCGGAAATTTTGCACGGTGAAACTTTGGGCCCGGGGGGCGTTTTTACGCGGACTTTCGGCAGCCGTCCTGCGCTCTCAAAATTTTTCTCGCAGTTTCACATGCCCATCTTCAAACGACGATTCCCAAGCAACTAAAAGAGTCTAACTATCGCAGTAAGTTTCAGAATCTGCGAAATGTATTCTAGTTTCATAATAACATCACCGGGAATTTTGCACGGTGAAACTTTAGGCCCGGGGGGCGTTTTTACGCGGACTTTCGGCAGCCGTCCTGCGCTCTCAAAATTTTTCTCGCAGTTTCACATGCCCATCTTCAAACGACGATTCCCAAGCAACTAAAAGAGTCTAACTATCGCAATAACTTTCAGAATCTGCGAAATGTATTCTAGTTTCATAATAACATCACCGGGAATTTTGCACGGTGAAACTTTAGGCCCGGGGGGCGTTTTTACGCAGACTTTCGGCAGCCGTCCTGCGCTCTCAAAATTTTTCTCGCAGTTTCACATGCCCATCTTCAAACGACGATTCCCAAGCAACTAAAAGAGTCTAACTATCGCAGTAAGTTTCAGAATCTGCGGAATATATTCTAGTTTCATAATAACCGCACCGGAAATTTTGCACGCTGAAACTTTGGGCCCGGGGGGCGTTTTTACGCGGACTTTCGGCAGCCGTCCTGCGCTCTCAAAATTTTTTTCGCAGTTTCACATGCCCATCTTCAAACGACGATTCCCAAGCAACTAAAAGAGTCTAACTATCGCAGTAAGTTTCAGAATCTGCGGAATATATTCTAGTTTCATAATAACCGCACCGGAAATTTTGCACGGTGAAACTTTGGGCCCGGGGGGCGTTTTTACGCGGACTTTCGGCAGCCGTCCTGCGCTCTCAAAATTTTTCTCGCAGTTTCACATGCCCATCTTCAAACGACGATTCCCAAGCAACTAAAAGAGTCTAACTATCGCAGTAAGTTTCAGAATCTGCGAAATGTATTCTAGTTTCATAATAACATCACCGGGAATTTTGCACGGTGAAACTTTAGGCCCGGGGGGCGTTTTTACGCGGACTTTCGGCAGCCGTCCTGCGCTCTCAAAATTTTTCTCGCAGTTTCACATGCCCATCTTCAAACGACGATTCCCAAGCAACTAAAAGAGTCTAACTATCGCAATAACTTTCAGAATCTGCGAAATGTATTCTAGTTTCATAATAACATCACCGGGAATTTTGCACGGTGAAACTTTAGGCCCGGGGGGCGTTTTTACGCAGACTTTCGGCAGCCGTCCTGCGCTCTCAAAATTTTTCTCGCAGTTTCACATGCCCATCTTCAAACGACGATTCCCAAGCAACTAAAAGAGTCTAACTATCGCAGTAAGTTTCAGAATCTGCGGAATATATTCTAGTTTCATAATAACCGCACCGGAAATTTTGCACGGTGAAACTTTGGGCCCGGGGGGCGTTTTTACGCGGACTTTCGGCAGCCGTCCTGCGCTCTCAAAATTTTTCTCGCAGTTTCACATGCCCATCTTCAAACGACGATTCCCAAGCAACTAAAAGAGTCTAACTATCGCAGTAAGTTTCAGAATCTGCGAAATGTATTCTAGTTTCATAATAACATCACCGGGAATTTTGCACGGTGAAACTTTAGGCCCGGGGGGCGTTTTTACGCGGACTTTCGGCAGCCGTCCTGCGCTCTCAAAATTTTTCTCGCAGTTTCACATGCCCATCTTCAAACGACGATTCCCAAGCAACTAAAAGAGTCTAACTATCGCAATAACTTTCAGAATCTGCGAAATGTATTCTAGTTTCATAATAACCGCACCGGAAATTTTGCACGGTGAAACTTTGGGCCCGGGGGGCGTTTTTACGTGGACTTTCGGCAGCCGTCCTGCGCTCTCAAAATTTTTCTCGCAGTTTCACATGCCCATCTTCAAACGACGATTCCCAAGCAACTAAAAGAGTCTAACTATCGCAGTAAGTTTCAGAATCTGCAGAATATATTCTAGTTTCATAATAACCGCACCGGAAATTTTGCACGGTGAAACTTTGGGCCCGGGGGGCGTTTTTACGCGGACTTTCGGCAGCCGTCCTGCGCTCTCAAAATTTTTCTCGCAGTTTCACATGCCCATCTTGAAACGACGATTCCCAAGCAACTAAAAGAGTCTAACTATCGCAGTAAGTTTCAGAATCTGCGAAATGTATTCTAGTTTCATAATAACATCACCGGGAATTTTGCACGGTGAAACTTTAGGCCCGGGGGGCGTTTTTACGCGGACTTTCGGCAGCCGTCCTGCGCTCTCAAAATTTTTCTCGCAGTTTCACATGCCCATCTTCAAACGACGATTCCCAAGCAACTAAAAGAGTCTAACTATCGCAATAACTTTCAGAATCTGCGAAATGTATTCTAGTTTCATAATAACCGCACCGGAAATTTTGCACGGTGAAACTTTGGGCCCGGGGGGCGTTTTTACGCGGACTTTCGGCAGCCGTCCTGCGCTCTCAAAATTTTTTTCGCAGTTTCACATGCCCATCTTCAAACGACGATTCCCAAGCAACTAAAAGAGTCTAACTATCGCAGTAAGTTTCAGAATCTGCGGAATATATTCTAGTTTCATAATAACCGCACCGGAAATTTTGCAAGGTGAAACTTTGGGCCCGGGGGGCGTTTTTACGCGGACTTTCGGCAGCCGTCCTGCGCTCTCAAAATTTTTCTCGCAGTTTCACATGCCCATCTTCAAACGACGATTCCCAAGCAACTAAAAGAGTCTAACTATCGCAGTAAGTTTCAGAATCTGCGGAATATATTCTAGTTTCATAATAACCGCACCGGAAATTTTGCACGGTGAAACTTTGGGCCCGGGGGGCGTTTTTACGCGGACTTTCGGCAGCCGTCCTGCGCTCTCAAAATTTTTCTCGCAGTTTCACATGCCCATCTTCAAACGACGATTCCCAAGCAACTAAAAGAGTCTAACTATCGCAGTAAGTTTCAGAATCTGCGAAATGTATTCTAGTTTCATAATAACATCACCGGGAATTTTGCACGGTGAAACTTTAGGCCCGGGGGGCGTTTTTACGCGGACTTTCGGCAGCCGTCCTGCGCTCTCAAAATTTTTCTCGCAGTTTCACATGCCCATCTTCAAACGACGATTCCCAAGCAACTAAAAGAGTCTAACTATCGCAATAACTTTCAGAATCTGCGAAATGTATTCTAGTTTCATAATAACCGCACCGGAAATTTTGCACGGTGAAACTTTGGGCCCGGGGGGCGTTTTTACGCGGACTTTCGGCAGCCGTCCTGCGCTCTCAAAATTTTTTTCGCAGTTTCATATGCCCATCTTCAAACGACGATTCCCAAGCAACTAAAAGAGTCTAACTATCGCAGTAAGTTTCAGAATCTGCTTAATATATTCTAGTTTCATAATAACCGCACCGGAAATTTTGCACGGTGAAACTTTGGGCCCGGGGGGCGTTTTTACGCGGACTTTCGGCAGCCGTCCTGCGCTCTCAAAATTTTTCTCGCAGTTTCACATGCCCATCTTCAAACGACGATTCCCAAGCAACTAAAAGAGTCTAACTATCGCAGTAAGTTTCAGAATCTGCGAAATGTATTCTAGTTTCATAATAACATCACCGGGAATTTTGCACGGTGAAACTTTAGGCCCGGGGGGCGTTTTTACGCGGACTTTCGGCAGCCGTCCTGCGCTCTCAAAATTTTTCTCGCAGTTTCACATGCCCATCTTCAAACGACGATTCCCAAGCAACTAAAAGAGTCTAACTATCGCAATAACTTTCAGAATCTGCGAAATGTATTCTAGTTTCATAATAACCGCACCGGAAATTTTGCACGGTGAAACTTTGGGCCCGGGGGGCGTTTTTACGCGGACTTTCGGCAGCCGTCCTGCGCTCTCAAAATTTTTCTCGCAGTTTCACATGCCCATCTTCAAACGACGATTCCCAAGCAACTAAAAGAGTCTAACTATCGCAGTAAGTTTCAGAATCTGCGGAATATATTCTAGTTTCATAATAACCGCACCGGAAATTTTGCACGGTGAAACTTTGGGCCCGGGGGGCGTTTTTACGCGGACTTTCGGCAGCCGTCCTGCGCTCTCAAAATTTTTCTCGCAGTTTCACATGCCCATCTTCAAACGACGATTCCCAAGCAACTAAAAGAGTCTAACTATCGCAGTAAGTTTCAGAATCTGCGAAATGTATTCTAGTTTCATAATAACATCACCGGGAATTTTGCACGGTGAAACTTTAGGCCCGGGGGGCGTTTTTACGCGGACTTTCGGCAGCCGTCCTGCGCTCTCAAAATTTTTCTCGCAGTTTCACATGCCCATCTTCAAACGACGATTCCCAAGCAACTAAAAGAGTCTAACTATCGCAATAACTTTCAGAATCTGCGAAATGTATTCTAGTTTCATAATAACCGCACCGGAAATTTTGCACGGTGAAACTTTGGGCCCGGGGGGCGTTTTTACGCGGACATTCGGCAGCCGTCCTGCGCTCTCAAAATTTTTTTCGCAGTTTCACATGCCCATCTTCAAACGACGATTCCCAAGCAACTAAAAGAGTCTAACTATCGCAGTAAGTTTCAGAATCTGCGGAATATATTCTAGTTTCATAATAACCGCACCGGAAATTTTGCACGGTGAAACTTTGGGCCCGGGGGGCGTTTTTACGCGGACTTTCGGCAGCCGTCCTGCGCTCTCAAAATTTTTCTCGCAGTTTCACATGCCCATCTTCAAACGACGATTCCCAAGCAACTAAAAGAGTCTAACTATCGCAGTAAGTATCAGAATCTGCGAAATGTATTCTAGTTTCATAATAACATCACCGGGAATTTTGCACGGTGAAACTTTAGGCCCGGGGGGCGTTTTTACGCGGACTTTCGGCAGCCGTCCTGCGCTCTCAAAATTTTTCTCGCAGTTTCACATGCCCATCTTCAAACGACGATTCCCTAGCAACTAAAAGAGTCTAACTATCGCAATAACTTTCAGAATCTGCGAAATGTATTCTAGTTTCATAATAACATCACCGGGAATTTTGCACGGTGAAACTTTAGGCCCGGGGGGCGTTTTTACGCAGACTTTCGGCAGCCGTCCTGCGCTCTCAAAATTTTTCTCGCAGTTTCACATGCCCATCTTCAAACGACGATTCCCAAGCAACTAAAAGAGTCTAACTATCGCAGTAAGTTTCAGAATCTGCGGAATATATTCTAGTTTCATAATAACCGCACCGGAAATTTTGCACGGTGAAACTTTGGGCCCGGGGGGCGTTTTTACGCGGACTTTCGGCAGCCGTCCTGCGCTCTCAAAATTTTTTTCGCAGTTTCACATGCCCATCTTCAAACGACGATTCCCAAGCAACTAAAAGAGTCTAACTATCGCAGTAAGTTTCAGAATCTGCGGAATATATTCTAGTTTCATAATAACCGCACCGGAAATTTTGCACGGTGAAACTTTGGGCCCGGGGGGCGTTTTTACGCGGACTTTCGGCAGCCGTCCTGCGCTCTCAAAATTTTTCTCGCAGTTTCACATGCCCATCTTCAAACGACGATTCCCAAGCAACTAAAAGAGTCTAACTATCGCAGTAAGTTTCAGAATCTGCGAAATGTATTCTAGTTTCATAATAACATCACCGGGAATTTTGCACGGTGAAACTTTAGGCCCGGGGGGCGTTTTTACGCGGACTTTCGGCAGCCGTCCTGCGCTCTCAAAATTTTTCTCGCAGTTTCACATGCCCATCTTCAAACGACGATTCCCAAGCAACTAAAAGAGTCTAACTATCGCAATAACTTTCAGAATCTGCGAAATGTATTCTAGTTTCATAATAACATCACCGGGAATTTTGCACGGTGAAACTTTAGGCCCGGGGGGCGTTTTTACGCAGACTTTCGGCAGCCGTCCTGCGCTCTCAAAATTTTTCTCGCAGTTTCACATGCCCATCTTCAAACGACGATTCCCAAGCAACTAAAAGAGTCTAACTATCGCAGTAAGTTTCAGAATCTGCGGAATACATTCTAGTTTCATAATAACCGCACCGGAAATTTTGCACGGTGAAACTTTGGGCCCGGGGGGCGTTTTTACGCGGACTTTCGGCAGCCGTCCTGCGCTCTCAAAATTTTTTTCGCAGTTTCACATGCCCATCTTCAAACGACGATTCCCAAGCAACTAAAAGAGTCTAACTATCGCAGTAAGTTTCAGAATCTGCGGAATATATTCTAGTTTCATAATAACCGCACCGGAAATTTTGCACGGTGAAACTTTGGGCCCGGGGGGCGTTTTTACGCGGACTTTCGGCAGCCGTCCTGCGCTCTCAAAATTTTTCTCGCAGTTTCACATGCCCATCTTCAAACGACGATTCCCAAGCAACTAAAAGAGTCTAACTATCGCAGTAAGTTTCAGAATCTGCGAAATGTATTCTAGTTTCATAATAACATCACCGGGAATTTTGCACGGTGAAACTTTAGGCCCGGGGGGCGTTTTTACGCGGACTTTCGGCAGCCGTCCTGCGCTCTCAAAATTTTTCTCGCAGTTTCACATGCCCATCTTCAAACGACGATTCCCAAGCAACTAAAAGAGTCTAACTATCGCAATAACTTTCAGAATCTGCGAAATGTATTCTAGTTTCATAATAACATCACCGGGAATTTTGCACGGTGAAACTTTAGGCCCGGGGGGCGTTTTTACGCAGACTTTCGGCAGCCGTCCTGCGCTCTCAAAATTTTTCTCGCAGTTTCACATGCCCATCTTCAAACGACGATTCCCAAGCAACTAAAAGAGTCTAACTATCGCAGTAAGTTTCAGAATCTGCGGAATATATTCTAGTTTCATAATAACCGCACCGGAAATTTTGCACGGTGAAACTTTGGGCCCGGGGGGCGTTTTTACGCGGACTTTCGGCAGCCGTCCTGCGCTCTCAAAATTTTTTTCGCAGTTTCACATGCCCATCTTCAAACGACGATTCCCAAGCAACTAAAAGAGTCTAACTATCGCAGTAAGTTTCAGAATCTGCGGAATATATTCTAGTTTCATAATAACCGCACCGGAAATTTTGCACGGTGAAACTTTGGGCCCGGGGGGCGTTTTTACGCGGACTTTCGGCAGCCGTCCTGCGCTCTCAAAATTTTTCTCGCAGTTTCACATGCCCATCTTCAAACGACGATTCCCAAGCAACTAAAAGAGTCTAACTATCGCAGTAAGTTTCAGAATCTGCGAAATGTATTCTAGTTTCATAATAACATCACCGGGAATTTTGCACGGTGAAACTTTAGGCCCGGGGGGCGTTTTTACGCGGACTTTCGGCAGCCGTCCTGCGCTCTCAAAATTTTTCTCGCAGTTTCACATGCCCATCTTCAAACGACGATTCCCAAGCAACTAAAAGAGTCTAACTATCGCAATAACTTTCAGAATCTGCGAAATGTATTCTAGTTTCATAATAACCGCACCGGAAATTTTGCACGGTGAAACTTTGGGCCCGGGGGGCGTTTTTACGCGGACTTTCGGCAGCCGTCCTGCGCTCTCAAAATTTTTCTCGCAGTTTCACATGCCCATCTTCAAACGACGATTCCCAAGCAACTAAAAGAGTCTAACTATCGCAGTAAGTTTCAGAATCTGCGGAATATATTCTAGTTTCATAATAACCGCACCGGAAATTTTGCACGGTGAAACTTTGGGCCCGGGGGGCGTTTTTACGCGGACTTTCGGCAGCCGTCCTGCGCTCTCAAAATTTTTCTCGCAGTTTCACATGCCCATCTTCAAACGACGATTCCCAAGCAACTAAAAGAGTCTAACTATCGCAGTAAGTTTCAGAATCTGCGAAATGTATTCTAGTTTCATAATAACATCACCGGGAATTTAGCACGGTGAAACTTTAGGCCCGGGGGGCGTTTTTACGCGGACTTTCGGCAGCCGTCCTGCGCTCTCAAAATTTTTCTCGCAGTTTCACATGCCCATCTTCAAACGACGATTCCCAAGCAACTAAAAGAGTCTAACTATCGCAGTAAGTTTCAGAATCTGCGAAATGTATTCTAGTTTCATAATAACCGCACCGGAAATTTTGCACGGTGAAACTTTGGGCCCGGGGGGCGTTTTTACGCGGACTTTCGGCAGCCGTCCTGCGCTCTCAAAATTTTTCTCGCAGTTTCACATGCCCATCTTCAAACGACGATTCCCAAGCAACTAAAAGAGTCTAACTATCGCAGTAAGTTTCAGAATCTGCGGAATATATTCTAGTTTCATAATAACCGCACCGGAAATTTTGCACGGTGAAACTTTGGGCCCGGGGGGCGTTTTTACGCGGACTTTCGGCAGCCGTCCTGCGCTCTCAAAATTTTTCTCGCAGTTTCACATGCCCATCTTCAAACGACGATTCCCAAGCAACTAAAAGAGTCTAACTATCGCAGTAAGTTTCAGAATCTGCGAAATGTATTCTAGTTTCATAATAACATCACCGGGAATTTTGCACGGTGAAACTTTAGGCCCGAGGGGCGTTTTTACGCGGACTTTCGGCAGCCGTCCTGCGCTCTCAAAATTTTTCTCGCAGTTTCACATGCCCATCTTCAAACGACGATTCCCAAGCAACTAAAAGAGTCTAACTATCGCAATAACTTTCAGAATCTGCGAAATGTATTCTAGTTTCATAATAACCGCACCGGAAATTTTGCACGGTGAAACTTTGGGCCCGGGGGGCGTTTTTACGCGGACTTTCGGCAGCCGTCCTGCGCTCTCAAAATTTTTTTCGCAGTTTCACATGCCCATCTTCAAACGACGATTCCCAAGCAACTAAAAGAGTCTAACTATCGCAGTAAGTTTCAGAATCTGCGGAATATATTCTAGTTTCATAATAACCGCACCGGAAATTTTGCACGGTGAAACTTTGGGCCCGGGGGGCGTTTTTACGCGGACTTTCGGCAGCCGTCCTGCGCTCTCAAAATTTTTCTCGCAGTTTCACATGCCCATCTTCAAACGACGATTCCCAAGCAACTAAAAGAGTCTAACTATCGCAGTAAGTTTCAGAATCTGCGAAATGTATTCTAGTTTCATAATAACATCACCGGGAATTTTGCACGGTGAAACTTTAGGCCCGGGGGGCGTTTTTACGCGGACTTTCGGCAGCCGTCCTGCGCTCTCAAAATTTTTCTCGCAGTTTCACATGCCCATCTTCAAACGACGATTCCCAAGCAACTAAAAGAGTCTAACTATCGCAATAACTTTCAGAATCTGCGAAATGTATTCTAGTTTCATAATAACCGCACCGGAAATTTTGCACGGTGAAACTTTGGGCCCGGGGGCGTTTTTACGCGGACTTTCGGCAGCCGTCCTGCGCTCTCAAAATTTTTTTCGCAGTTTCACATGCCCATCTTCAAACGACGATTCCCAAGCAACTAAAAGAGTCTAACTATCGCAGTAAGTTTCAGAATCTGCGGAATATATTCTAGTTTCATAATAACCGCACCGGAAATTTTGCACGGTGAAACTTTGGGCCCGGGGGGCGTTTTTACGCGGACTTTCGGCAGCCGTCCTGCGCTCTCAAAATTTTTCTCGCAGTTTCACATGCCCATCTTCAAACGACGATTCCCAAGCAACTAAAAGAGTCTAACTATCGCAGTAAGTTTCAGAATCTGCGAAATGTATTCTTGTTTCATAATAACATCACCGGGAATTTTGCACGGTGAAACTTTAGGCCCGGGGGGCGTTTTTACGCGGACTTTCGGCAGCCGTCCTGCGCTCTCAAAATTTTTCTCGCAGTTTCACATGCCCATCTTCAAACGACGATTCCCAAGCAACTAAAAGAGTCTAACTATCGCAATAACTTTCAGAATCTGCGAAATGTATTCTAGTTTCATAATAACATCACCGGGAATTTTGCACGGTGAAACTTTAGGCCCGGGGGGCGTTTTTACGCAGACTTTCGGCAGCCGTCCTGCGCTCTCAAAATTTTTCTCGCAGTTTCACATGCCCATCTTCAAACGACGATTCCCAAGCAACTAAAAGAGTCTAACTATCGCAGTAAGTTTCAGAATCTGCGGAATATATTCTAGTTTCATATTAACCGCACCGGAAATTTTGCACGGTGAAACTTTGGGCCCGGGGGGCGTTTTTACGCGGACTTTCGGCAGCCGTCCTGCGCTCTCAAAATTTTTTTCGCAGTTTCACATGCCCATCTTCAAACGACGATTCCCAAGCAACTAAAAGAGTCTAACTATCGCAGTAAGTTTCAGAATCTGCGGAATATATTCTAGTTTCATAATAACCGCACCGGAAATTTTGCACGGTGAAACTTTGGGCCCGGGGGGCGTTTTTACGCGGACTTTCGGCAGCCGTCCTGCGCTCTCAAAATTTTTCTCGCAGTTTCACATGCCCATCTTCAAACGACGATTCCCAAGCAACTAAAAGAGTCTAACTATCGCAGTAAGTTTCAGAATCTGCGAAATGTATTCTAGTTTCATAATAACATCACCGGGAATTTTGCACGGTGAAACTTTAGGCCCGGGGGGCGTTTTTACGCGGACTTTCGGCAGCCGTCCTGCGCTCTCAAAATTTTTCTCGCAGTTTCACATGCCCATCTTCAAACGACGATTCCCAAGCAACTAAAAGAGTCTAACTATCGCAATAACTTTCAGAATCTGCGAAATGTATTCTAGTTTCATAATAACATCACCGGGAATTTTGCACGGTGAAACTTTAGGCCCGGGGGGCGTTTTTACGCAGACTTTCGGCAGCCGTCCTGCGCTCTCAAAATTTTTCTCGCAGTTTCACATGCCCATCTTCAAACGACGATTCCCAAGCAACTAAAAGAGTCTAACTATCGCAGTAAGTTTCAGAATCTGCGGAATATATTCTAGTTTCATAATAACCGCACCGGAAATTTTGCACGGTGAAACTTTGGGCCCGGGGGGCGTTTTTACGCGGACTTTCGGCAGCCGTCCTGCGCTCTCAAAATTTTTTTCGCAGTTTCACATGCCCATCTTCAAACGACGATTCCCAAGCAACTAAAAGAGTCTAACTATCGCAGTAAGTTTCAGAATCTGCGGAATATATTCTAGTTTCATAATAACCGCACCGGAAATTTTGCACGGTGAAACTTTGGGCCCGGGGGGCGTTTTTACGCGGACTTTCGGCAGCCGTCCTGCGCTCTCAAAATTTTTCTCGCAGTTTCACATGCCCATCTTCAAACGACGATTCCCAAGCAACTAAAAGAGTCTAACTATCGCAGTAAGTTTCAGAATCTGCGAAATGTATTCTAGTTTCATAATAACATCACCGGGAATTTTGCACGGTGAAACTTTAGGCCCGGGGGGCGTTTTTACGCGGACTTTCGGCAGCCGTCCTGCGCTCTCAAAATTTTTCTCGCAGTTTCACATGCCCATCTTCAAACGACGATTCCCAAGCAACTAAAAGAGTCTAACTATCGCAATAACTTTCAGAATCTCCGAAATGTATTCTAGTTTCATAATAACATCACCGGGAATTTTGCACGGTGAAACTTTAGGCCCGGGGGGCGTTTTTACGCAGACTTTCGGCAGCCGTCCTGCGCTCTCAAAATTTTTCTCGCAGTTTCACATGCCCATCTTCAAACGACGATTCCCAAGCAACTAAAAGAGTCTAACTATCGCAGTAAGTTTCAGAATCTGCGGAATATATTCTAGTTTCATAATAACCGCACCGGAAATTTTGCACGGTGAAACTTTGGGCCCGGGGGGCGTTTTTACGCGGACTTTCGGCAGCCGTCCTGCGCTCTCAAATTTTTTCTCGCAGTTTCACATGCCCATCTTCAAACGACGATTCCCAAGCAACTAAAAGAGTCTAACTATCGCAGTAAGTTTCAGAATCTGCGAAATGTATTCTAGTTTCATAATAACATCACCGGGAATTTTGCACGGTGAAACTTTAGGCCCGGGGGGCGTTTTTACGCGGACTTTCGGCAGCCGTCCTGCGCTCTCAAAATTTTTCTCGCAGTTTCACATGCCCATCTTCAAACGACGATTCCCAAGCAACTAAAAGAGTCTAACTATCGCAATAACTTTCAGAATCTGCGAAATGTATTCTAGTTTCATAATAACCGCACCGGAAATTTTGCACGGTGAAACTTTGGGCCAGGGGGGCGTTTTTACGCGGACTTTCGGCAGCCGTCCTGCGCTCTCAAAATTTTTCTCGCAGTTTCACATGCCCATCTTCAAACGACGATTCCCAAGCAACTAAAAGAGTCTAACTATCGCAGTAAGTTTCAGAATCTGCGGAATATATTCTAGTTTCATAATAACCGCACCGGAAATTTTGCACGGTGAAACTTTGGGCCCGGGGGGCGTTTTTACGTGGACTTTCGGCAGCCGTCCTGCGCTCTCAAAATTTTTCTCGCAGTTTCACATGCCCATCTTCAAACGACGATTCCCAAGCAACTAAAAGAGTCTAACTATCGCAGTAAGTTTCAGAATCTGCGAAATGTATTCTAGTTTCATAATAACATCACCAGGAATTTTGCACGGTGAAACTTTAGGCCCGGGGGGCGTTTTTACGCGGACTTTCGGCAGCCGTCCTGCGCTCTCAAAATTTTTCTCGCAGTTTCACATGCCCATCTTCAAACGACGATTCCCAAGCAACTAAAAGAGTCTAACTATCGCAATAACTTTCAGAATCTGCGAAATGTATTCTAGTTTCATAATAACCGCACCGGAAATTTTGCACGGTGAAACTTTGGGCCCGGGGGGCGTTTTTACGCGGACTTTCGGCAGCCGTCCTGCGCTCTCAAAATTTTTTTCGCAGTTTCACATGCCCATCTTCGAACGACGATTCCCAAGCAACTAAAAGAGTCTAACTATCGCAGTAAGATTCAGAATCTGCGGAATATATTCTAGTTTCATAATAACCGCACCGGAAATTTTGCACGGTGAAACTTTGGGCCCGGGGGGCGTTTTTACGCGGACTTTCGGCAGCCGTCCTGCGCTCTCAAAATTTTTCTCGCAGTTTCACATGCCCATCTTCAAACGACGATTCCCAAGCAACTAAAAGAGTCTAACTATCGCAGTAATTTTCAGAATCTGCGGAATATATTCTAGTTTCATAATAACCGCACCGGAAATTTTGCACGGTGAAACTTTGGGCCCGGGGGGCGTTTTTACGCGGACTTTCGGCAGCCGTCCTGCGCTCTCAAAATTTTTCTCGCAGTTTCACATGCCCATCTTCAAACGACGATTCCCAAGCAACTAAAAGAGTCTAACTATCGCAGTAAGTTTCAGAATCTGCGAAATGTATTCTAGTTTCATAATAACATCACCGGGAATTTTGCACGGTGAAACTTTAGGCCCGGGGGGCGTTTTTACGCGGACTTTCGGCAGCCGTCCTGCGCTCTCAAAATTTTTCTCGCAGTTTCACATGCCCATCTTCAAACGACGATTCCCAAGCAACTAAAAGAGTCTAACTATCGCAATAACTTTCAGAATCTGCGAAATGTATTCTAGTTTCATAATAACCGCACCGGAAATTTTGCACGGTGAAACTTTGGGCCCGGGGGGCGTTTTTACGCGGACTTTCGGCAGCCGTCCTGCGCTCTCAAAATTTTTTTCGCAGTTTCACATGCCCATCTTCAAACGACGATTCCCAAGCAACTAAAAGAGTCTAACTATCGCAGTAAGTTTCAGAATCTGCGGAATATATTCTAGTTTCATAATAACCGCACCGGAAATTTTGCACGGTGAAACTTTGGGCCCGGGGGGCGTTTTTACGCGGACTTTCGGCAGCCGTCCTGCGCTCTCAAAATTTTTCTCGCAGTTTCACATGCCCATCTTCAAACGACGATTCCCAAGCAACTAAAAGAGTCTAACTATCGCAGTAAGTTTCAGAATCTGCGAAATGTATTCTAGTTTCATAATAACATCACCGGGAATTTTGCACGGTGAAACTTTAGGCCCGGGGGGCGTTTTTACGCGGACTTTCGGCAGCCGTCCTGCGCTCTCAAAATTTTTCTCGCAGTTTCACATGCCCATCTTCAAACGACGATTCCCAAGCAACTAAAAGAGTCTAACTATCGCAATAACTTTCAGAATCTGCGAAATGTATTCTAGTTTCATAATAACCGCACCGGAAACTTTGCACGGTGAAACTTTGGGCCCGGGGGGCGTTTTTACGCGGACTTTCGGCAGCCGTCCTGCGCTCTCAAAATTTTTCTCGCAGTTTCACATGCCCATCTTCAAACGACGATTCCCAAGCAACTAAAAGAGTCTAACTATCGCAGTAAGTTTCAGAATCTGCGGAATATATTCTAGTTTCATAATAACCGCACCGGAAATTTTGCACGGTGAAACTTTGGGCCCGGGGGGCGTTTTTACGCGGACTTTCGGCAGCCGTCCTGCGCTCTCAAAATTTTTCTCGCAGTTTCACATGCCCATCTTCAAACGACGATTCTTAAGCAACTAAAAGAGTCTAACTATCGCAGTAAGTTTCAGAATCTGCGAAATGTATTCTAGTTTCATAATAACATCACCGGGAATTTTGCACGGTGAAACTTTAGGCCCGGGGGGCGTTTTTACGCGGACTTTCGGCAGCCGTCCTGCGCTCTCAAAATTTTTCTCGCAGTTTCACATGCCCATCTTCAAACGACGATTCCCAAGCAACTAAAAGAGTCTAACTATCGCAATAACTTTCAGAATCTGCGAAATGTATTCTAGTTTCATAATAACCGCACCGGAAATTTTGCACGGTGAAACTTTGGGCCCGGGGGGCGTTTTTACGCGGACTTTCGGCAGCCGTCCTGCGCTCTCAAAATTTTTTTCGCAGTTTCACATGCCCATCTTCAAACGACGATTCCCAAGCAACTAAAAGAGTCTAACTATCGCAGTAAGTTTCAGAATCTGCGGAATATATTCTAGTTTCATAATAACCGCACCGGAAATTTTGCACGGTGAAACTTTGGGCCCGGGGGGCGTTTTTACGCGGACTTTCGGCAGCCGTCCTGCGCTCTCAAAATTTTTCTCGCAGTTTCACATGCCCATCTTCAAACGACGATTCCCAAGCAACTAAAAGAGTCTAACTATCGCAGTAAGTTTCAGAATCTTCGAAATGTATTCTAGTTTCATAATAACATCACCGGGAATTTTGCACGGTGAAACTTTAGGCCCGGGGGGCGTTTTTACGCGGACTTTCGGCAGCCGTCCTGCGCTCTCAAAATTTTTCTCGCAGTTTCACATGCCCATCTTCAAACGACGATTCCCAAGCAACTAAAAGAGTCTAACTATCGCAATAAATTTCAGAATCTGCGAAATGTATTCTAGTTTCATAATAACATCACCGGGAATTTTGCACGGTGAAACTTTAGGCCCGGGGGGCGTTTTTACGCAGACTTTCGGCAGCCGTCCTGCGCTCTCAAAATTTTTCTCGCAGTTTCACATGCCCATCTTCAAACGACGATTCCCAAGCAACTAAAAGAGTCTAACTATCGCAGTAAGTTTCAGAATCTGCGGAATATATTCTAGTTTCATAATAACCGCACCGGAAATTTTGCACGGTGAAACTTTGGGCCCGGGGGGCGTTTTTACGCGGACTTTCGGCAGCCGTCCTGCGCTCTCAAAATTTTTTTCGCAGTTTCACATGCCCATCTTCAAACGACGATTCCCAAGCAACTAAAAGAGTCTAACTATCGCAGTAAGTTTCAGAATCTGCGGAATATATTCTAGTTTCATAATAACCGCACCGGAAATTTTGCACGGTGAAACTTTGGGCCCGGGGGGCGTTTTTACGCGGACTTTCGGCAGCCGTCCTGCGCTCTCAAAATTTTTCTCGCAGTTTCACATGCCCATCTTCAAACGACGATTCCCAAGCAACTAAAAGAGTCTAACTATCGCAGTAAGTTTCAGAATCTGCGAAATGTATTCTAGTTTCATAATAACATCACCGGGAATTTTGCACGGTGAAACTTTAGGCCCGGGGGGCGTTTTTACGCGGACTTTCGGCAGCCGTCCTGCGCTCTCAAAATTTTTCTCGCAGTTTCACATGCCCATCTTCAAACGACGATTCCCAAGCAACTAAAAGAGTCTAACTATCGCAATAACTTTCAGAATCTGCGAAATGTATTCTAGTTTCATAATAACCGCACCGGAAATTTTGCACGGTGAAACTTTGGGCCCGGGGGGCGTTTTTACGCGGACTTTCGGCAGCCGTCCTGCGCTCTCAAAATTTTTCTCGCAGTTTCACATGCCCATCTTCAAACGACGATTCCCAAGCAACTAAAAGAGTCTAACTATCGCAGTAAGTTTTAGAATCTGCGGAATATATTCTAGTTTCATAATAACCGCACCGGAAATTTTGCACGGTGAAACTTTGGGCCCGGGGGGCGTTTTTACGCGGACTTTCGGCAGCCGTCCTGCGCTCTCAAAATTTTTCTCGCAGTTTCACATGCCCATCTTCAAACGACGATTCCCAAGCAACTAAAAGAGTCTAACTATCGCAGTAAGTTTCAGAATCTGCGAAATGTATTCTAGTTTCATAATAACATCACCGGGAATTTTGCACGGTGAAACTTTAGGCCCGGGGGGCGTTTTTACGCGGACTTTCGGCAGCCGTCCTGCGCTCTCAAAATTTTTCTCGCAGTTTCACATGCCCATCTTCAAACGACGATTCCCAAGCAACTAAAAGAGTCTAACTATCGCAATAACTTTCAGAATCTGCGAAATGTATTCTAGTTTCATAATAACCGCACCGGAAATTTTGCACGGTGAAACTTTGGGCCCGGGGGGCGTTTTTACGCGGACTTTCGGCAGCCGTCCTGCGCTCTCAAAATTTTTTTCGCAGTTTCACATGCCCATCTTCAAACGACGATTCCCAAGCAACTAAAAGAGTCTAACTATCGCAGTAAGTTTCAGAATCTGCGGAATATATTCTAGTTTCATAATAACCGCACCGGAAATTTTGCACGGTGAAACTTTGGGCCCGGGGGGCGTTTTTACGCGGACTTTCGGCAGCCGTCCTGCGCTCTCAAAATTTTTCTCGCAGTTTCACATGCCCATCTTCAAACGACGATTCCCAAGCAACTAAAAGAGTCTAACTATCGCAGTAAGTTTCAGAATCTGCGAAATGTATTCTAGTTTCATAATAACATCACCGGGAATTTTGCACGGTGAAACTTTAGGCCCGGGGGGCGTTTTTACGCGGACTTTCGGCAGCCGTCCTGCGCTCTCAAAAATTTTCTCGCAGTTTCACATGCCCATCTTCAAACGACGATTCCCAAGCAACTAAAAGAGTCTAACTATCGCAATAACTTTCAGAATCTGCGAAATGTATTCTAGTTTCATAATAACATCACCGGGAATTTTGCACGGTGAAACTTTAGGCCCGGGGGGCGTTTTTACGCAGACTTTCGGCAGCCGTCCTGCGCTCTCAAAATTTTTCTCGCAGTTTCACATGCCCATCTTCAAACGACGATTCCCAAGCAACTAAAAGAGTCTAACTATCGCAGTAAGTTTCAGAATCTGCGGAATATATTCTAGTTTCATAATAACCGCACCGGAAATTTTGCACGGTGAAACTTTGGGCCCGGGGGGCGTTTTTACGCGGACTTTCGGCAGCCGTCCTGCGCTCTCAAAATTTTTTTCGCAGTTTCACATGCCCATCTTCAAACGACGATTCCCAAGCAACTAAAAGAGTCTAACTATCGCAGTAAGTTTCAGAATCTGCGGAATATATTCTAGTTTCATAATAACCGCACCGGAAATTTTGCACGGTGAAACTTTGGGCCCGGGGGGCGTTTTTACGCGGACTTTCGGCAGCCGTCCTGCGCTCTCAAAATTTTTCTCGCAGTTTCACATGCCCATCTTCAAACGACGATTCCCAAGCAACTAAAAGAGTCTAACTATCGCAGTAAGTTTCAGAATCTGCGAAATGTATTCTAGTTTCATAATAACATCACCGGGAATTTTGCACGGTGAAACTTTAGGCCCGGGGGGCGTTTTTACGCGGACTTTCGGCAGCCGTCCTGCGCTCTCAAAATTTTTCTCGCAGTTTCACATGCCCATCTTCAAACGACGATTCCCAAGCAACTAAAAGAGTCTAACTATCGCAATAACTTTCAGAATCTGCGAAATGTATTCTAGTTTCATAATAACATCACCGGGAATTTTGCACGGTGAAACTTTAGGCCCGGGGGGCGTTTTTACGCAGACTTTCGGCAGCCGTCCTGTGCTCTCAAAATTTTTCTCGCAGTTTCACATGCCCATCTTCAAACGACGATTCCCAAGCAACTAAAAGAGTCTAACTATCGCAGTAAGTTTCAGAATCTGCGGAATATATTCTAGTTTCATAATAACCGCACCGGAAATTTTGCACGGTGAAACTTTGGGCCCGGGGGGCGTTTTTACGCGGACTTTCGGCAGCCGTCCTGCGCTCTCAAAATTTTTTTCGCAGTTTCACATGCCCATCTTCAAACGACGATTCCCAAGCAACTAAAAGAGTCTAACTATCGCAGTAAGTTTCAGAATCTGCGGAATATATTCTAGTTTCATAATAACCGCACCGGAAATTTTGCACGGTGAAACTTTGGGCCCGGGGGGCGTTTTTACGCGGACTTTCGGCAGCCGTCCTGCGCTCTCAAAATTTTTCTCGCAGTTTCACATGCCCATCTTCAAACGACGATTCCCAAGCAACTAAAAGAGTCTAACTATCGCAGTAAGTTTCAGAATCTGCGAAATGTATTCTAGTTTCATAATAACATCACCGGGAATTTTGCACGGTGAAACTTTAGGCCCGGGGGGCGTTTTTACGCGGACTTTCGGCAGCCGTCCTGCGCTCTCAAAATTTTTCTCGCAGTTTCACATGCCCATCTTCAAACGACGATTCCCAAGCAACTAAAAGAGTCTAACTATCGCAATAACTTTCAGAATCTGCGAAATGTATTCTAGTTTCATAATAACCGCACCGGAAATTTTGCACGGTGAAACTTTGGGCCCGGGGGGCGTTTTTACGCGGACTTTCGGCAGCCGTCCTGCGCTCTCAAAATTTTTCTCGCAGTTTCACATGCCCATCTTCAAACGACGATTCCCAAGCAACTAAAAGAGTCTAACTATCGCAGTAAGTTTCAGAATCTGCGGAATATATTCTAGTTTCATAATAACCGCACCGGAAATTTTCCACGGTGAAACTTTGGGCCCGGGGGGCGTTTTTACGCGGACTTTCGGCAGCCGTCCTGCGCTCTCAAAATTTTTCTCGCAGTTTCACATGCCCATCTTCAAACGACGATTCCCAAGCAACTAAAAGAGTCTAACTATCGCAGTAAGTTTCAGAATCTGCGAAATGTATTCTAGTTTCATAATAACATCACCGGGAATTTTGCACGGTGAAACTTTAGGCCCGGGGGGCGTTTTTACGCGGACTTTCGGCAGCCGTCCTGCGCTCTCAAAATTTTTCTCGCAGTTTCACATGCCCATCTTCAAACGACGATTCCCAAGCAACTAAAAGAGTCTAACTATCGCAATAACTTTCAGAATCTGCGAAATGTATTCTAGTTTCATAATAACCGCACCGGAAATTTTGCACGGTGAAACTTTGGGCCCGGGGGGCGTTTTTACGCGGACTTTCGGCAGCCGTCCTGCGCTCTCAAAATTTTTCTCGCAGTTTCACATGCCCATCTTCAAACGACGATTCCCAAGCAACTAAAAGAGTCTAACTATCGCAGTAAGTTTCAGAATCTGCGGAATATATTCTAGTTTCATAATAACCGCACCGGAAATTTTGCTCGGTGAAACTTTGGGCCCGGGGGGCGTTTTTACGCGGACTTTCGGCAGCCGTCCTGCGCTCTCAAAATTTTTCTCGCAGTTTCACATGCCCATCTTCAAACGACGATTCCCAAGCAAATAAAGAGTCTAACTATCGCAGTAAGTTTCAGAATCTGCGAAATGTATTCTAGTTTCATAATAACATCACCGGGAATTTTGCACGGTGAAACTTTAGGCCCGGGGGGCGTTTTTACGCGGACTTTCGGCAGCCGTCCTGCGCTCTCAAAATTTTTCTCGCAGTTTCACATGCCCATCTTCAAACGACGATTCCCAAGCAACTAAAAGAGTCTAACTATCGCAATAACTTTCAGAATCTGCGAAATGTATTCTAGTTTCATAATAACCGCACCGGAAATTTTGCACGGTGAAACTTTGGGCCCGGGGGGCGTTTTTACGCGGACTTTCGGCAGCCGTCCTGCGCTCTCAAAATTTTTTTCGCAGTTTCACATGCCCATCTTCAAACGACGATTCCCAAGCAACTAAAAGAGTCTAACTATCGCAGTAAGTTTCAGAATCTGCGGAATATATTCTAGTTTCATAATAACCGCACCGGAAATTTTGCACGGTGAAACTTTGGGCCCGGGGGGCGTTTTTACGCGGACTTTCGGCAGCCGTCCTGCGCTCTCAAAATTTTTCTCGCAGTTTCACATGCCCATCTTCAAACGACGATTCCCAAGCAACTAAAAGAGTCTAACTATCGCAGTAAGTTTCAGAATCTGCGAAATGTATTCTAGTTTCATAATAACATCACCGGGAATTTTGCACGGTGAAACTTTAGGCCCGGGGGGCGTTTTTACGCGGACTTTCGGCAGCCGTCCTGCGCTCTCAAAATTTTTCTCGCAGTTTCACATGCCCATCTTCAAACGACGATTCCCAAGCAACTAAAAGAGTCTAACTATCGCAATAACTTTCAGAATCTGCGAAATGTATTCTAGTTTCATAATAACCGCACCGGAAATTTTGCACGGTGAAACTTTGGGCCCGGGGGGCGTTTTTACGCGGACTTTCGGCAGCCGTCCTGCGCTCTCAAAATTTTTCTCGCAGTTTCACATGCCCATCTTCAAACGACGATTCCCAAGCAACTAAAAGAGTCTAACTATCGCAGTAAGTTTCAGAATCTGCGGAATATATTCTAGTTTCATAATAACCGCACCGGAAATTTTGCACGGTGAAACTTTGGGCCCGGGGGGCGTTTTTACGCGGACTTTCGGCAGCCGTCCTGCGCTCTCAAAATTTTTCTCGCAGTTTCACATGCCCATCTTCAAACGACGATTCCCAAGCAACTAAAAGAGTCTAACTATCGCAGTAAGTTTCAGAATCTGCGAAATGTATTCTAGTTTCATAATAACATCACCGGGAATTTTGCACGGTGAAACTTTAGGCCCGGGGGGCGTTTTTACGCGGACTTTCGGCAGCCGTCCTGCGCTCTCAAAATTTTTCTCGCAGTTTCACATGCCCATCTTCAAACGACGATTCCCAAGCAACTAAAAGAGTCTAACTATCGCAATAACTTTCAGAATCTGCGAAATGTATTCTAGTTTCATAATAACCGCACCGGAAATTTTGCACGGTGAAACTTTGGGCCCGGGGGGCGTTTTTACGCGGACTTTCGGCAGCCGTCCTGCGCTCTCAAAATTTTTTTCGCAGTTTCACATGCCCATCTTCAAACGACGATTCCCAAGCAACTAAAAGAGTCTAACTATCGCAGTAAGTTTCAGAATCTGCGGAATATATTCTAGTTTCATAATAACCGCACCGGAAATTTTGCACGGTGAAACTTTGGGCCCGGGGGGCGTTTTTACGCGGACTTTCGGCAGCCGTCCTGCGCTCTCAAAATTTTTCTCGCAGTTTCACATGCCCATCTTCAAACGACGATTCCCAAGCAACTAAAAGAGTCTAACTATCGCAGTAAGTTTCAGAATCTGCGAAATGTATTCTAGTTTCATAATAACATCACCGGGAATTTTGCACGGTGAAACTTTAGGCCCGGGGGGCGTTTTTACGCGGACTTTCGGCAGCCGTCCTGCGCTCTCAAAATTTTTCTCGCAGTTTCACATGCCCATCTTCAAACGACGATTCCCAAGCAACTAAAAGAGTCTAACTATCGCAATAACTTTCAGAATCTGCGAAATGTATTCTAGTTTCATAATAACATCACCGGGAATTTTGCACGGTGAAACTTTAGGCCCGGGGGGCGTTTTTACGCAGACTTTCGGCAGCCGTCCTGCGCTCTCAAAATTTTTCTCGCAGTTTCACATGCCCATCTTCAAACGACGATTCCCAAGCAACTAAAAGAGTCTAACTATCGCAGTAAGTTTCAGAATCTGCGGAATATATTCTAGTTTCATAATAACCGCACCGGAAATTTTGCACGGTGAAACTTTGGGCCCGGGGGGCGTTTTTACGCGGACTTTCGGCAGCCGTCCTGCGCTCTCAAAATTTTTCTCGCAGTTTCACATGCCCATCTTCAAACGACGATTCCCAAGCAACTAAAAGAGTCTAACTATCGCAGTAAGTTTCAGAATCTGCGAAATGTATTCTAGTTTCATAATAACATCACCGGGAATTTTGCACGGTGAAACTTTAGGCCCGGGGGGCGTTTTTACGCGGACTTTCGGCAGCCGTCCTGCGCTCTCAAAATTTTTCTCGCAGTTTCACATGCCCATCTTCAAACGACGATTCCCAAGCAACTAAAAGAGTCTAACTATCGCAATAACTTTCAGAATCTGCGAAATGTATTCTAGTTTCATAATAACATCACCGGGAATTTTGCACGGTGAAACTTTAGGCCCGGGGGGCGTTTTTACGCAGACTTTCGGCAGCCGTCCTGCGCTCTCAAAATTTTTCTCGCAGTTTCACATGCCCATCTTCAAACGACGATTCCCAAGCAACTAAAAGAGTCTAACTATCGCAGTAAGTTTCAGAATCTGCGGAATATATTCTAGTTTCATAATAACCGCACCGGAAATTTTGCACGGTGAAACTTTGGGCCCGGGGGGCGTTTTTACGCGGACTTTCGGCAGCCGTCCTGCGCTCTCAAAATTTTTTTCGCAGTTTCACATGCCCATCTTCAAACGACGATTCCCAAGCAACTAAAAGAGTCTAACTATCGCAGTAAGTTTCAGAATCTGCGGAATATATTCTAGTTTCATAATAACCGCACCGGAAATTTTGCACGGTGAAACTTTGGGCCCGGGGGGCGTTTTTACGCGGACTTTCGGCAGCCGTCCTGCGCTCTCAAAATTTTTCTCGCAGTTTCACATGCCCATCTTCAAACGACGATTCCCAAGCAACTAAAAGAGTCTAACTATCGCAGTAAGTTTCAGAATCTGCGAAATGTATTCTAGTTTCATAATAACATCACCGGGAATTTTGCACGGTGAAACTTTAGGCCCGGGGGGCGTTTTTACGCGGACTTTCGGCAGCCGTCCTGCGCTCTCAAAATTTTTCTCGCAGTTTCACATGCCCATCTTCAAACGACGATTCCCAAGCAACTAAAAGAGTCTAACTATCGCAATAACTTTCAGAATCTGCGAAATGTATTCTAGTTTCATAATAACATCACCGGGAATTTTGCACGGTGAAACTTTAGGCCCGGGGGGCGTTTTTACGCAGACTTTCGGCAGCCGTCCTGCGCTCTCAAAATTTTTCTCGCAGTTTCACATGCCCATCTTCAAACGACGATTCCCAAGCAACTAAAAGAGTCTAACTATCGCAGTAAGTTTCAGAATCTGCGGAATATATTCTAGTTTCATAATAACCGCACCGGAAATTTTGCACGGTGAAACTTTGGGCCCGGGGGGCGTTTTTACGCGGACTTTCGGCAGCCGTCCTGCGCTCTCAAAATTTTTTTCGCAGTTTCACATGCCCATCTTCAAACGACGATTCCCAAGCAACTAAAAGAGTCTAACTATCGCAGTAAGTTTCAGAATCTGCGGAATATATTCTAGTTTCATAATAACCGCACCGGAAATTTTGCACGGTGAAACTTTGGGCCCGGGGGGCGTTTTTACGCGGACTTTCGGCAGCCGTCCTGCGCTCTCAAAATTTTTCTCGCAGTTTCACATGCCCATCTTCAAACGACGATTCCCAAGCAACTAAAAGAGTCTAACTATCGCAGTAAGTTTCAGAATCTGCGAAATGTATTCTAGTTTCATAATAACATCACCGGGAATTTTGCACGGTGAAACTTTAGGCCCGGGGGGCGTTTTTACGCGGACTTTCGGCAGCCGTCCTGCGCTCTCAAAATTTTTCTCGCAGTTTCACATGCCCATCTTCAAACGACGATTCCCAAGCAACTAAAAGAGTCTAACTATCGCAATAACTTTCAGAATCTGCGAAATGTATTCTAGTTTCATAATAACCGCACCGGAAATTTTGCACGGTGAAACTTTGGGCCCGGGGGGCGTTTTTACGCGGACTTTCGGCAGCCGTCCTGCGCTCTCAAAATTTTTCTCGCAGTTTCACATGCCCATCTTCAAACGACGATTCCCAAGCAACTAAAAGAGTCTAACTATCGCAGTAAGTTTCAGAATCTGCGGAATATATTCTAGTTTCATAATAACCGCACCGGAAATTTTGCACGGTGAAACTTTGGGCCCGGGGGGCGTTTTTACGCGGACTTTCGGCAGCCGTCCTGCGCTCTCAAAATTTTTCTCGCAGTTTCACATGCCCATCTTCAAACGACGATTCCCAAGCAACTAAAAGAGTCTAACTATCGCAGTAAGTTTCAGAATCTGCGAAATGTATTCTAGTTTCATAATAACATCACCGGGAATTTTGCACGGTGAAACTTTAGGCCCGGGGGGCGTTTTTACGCGGACTTTCGGCAGCCGTCCTGCGCTCTCAAAATTTTTCTCGCAGTTTCACATGCCCATCTTCAAACGACGATTCCCAAGCAACTAAAAGAGTCTAACTATCGCAATAACTTTCAGAATCTGCGAAATGTATTCTAGTTTCATAATAACCGCACCGGAAATTTTGCACGGTGAAACTTTGGGCCCGGGGGGCGTTTTTACGCGGACTTTCGGCAGCCGTCCTGCGCTCTCAAAATTTTTCTCGCAGTTTCACATGCCCATCTTCAAACGACGATTCCCAAGCAACTAAAAGAGTCTAACTATCGCAGTAAGTTTCAGAATCTGCGAAATATATTCTAGTTTCATAATAACATCACCGGGAATTTTGCACGGTGAAACTTTAGGCCCGGGGGGCGTTTTTACGCGGACTTTCGGCAGCCGTCCTGCGCTCTCAAAATTTTTCTCGCAGTTTCACATGCCCATCTTCAAACGACGATTCCCAAGCAACTAAAAGAGTCTAACTATCGCAATAACTTTCAGAATCTGCGAAATGTATTCTAGTTTCATAATAACCGCACCGGAAATTTTGCACGGTGAAACTTTGGGCCCGGGGGGCGTTTTTACGCGGACTTTCGGCAGCCGTCCTGCGCTCTCAAAATTTTTCTCGCAGTTTCACATGCCCATCTTCAAACGACGATTCCCAAGCAACTAAAAGAGTCTAACTATCGCAGTAAGTTTCAGAATCTGCGGAATATATTCTAGTTTCATAATAACCGCACCGGAAATTTTGCACGGTGAAACTTTGGGCCCGGGGGGCGTTTTTACGCGGACTTTCGGCAGCCGTCCTGCGCTCTCAAAATTTTTCTCGCAGTTTCACATGCCCATCTTCAAACGACGATTCCCAAGCAACTAAAAGAGTCTAACTATCGCAGTAAGTTTCAGAATCTGCGAAATGTATTCTAGTTTCATAATAACATCACCGGGAATTTTGCACGGTGAAACTTTAGGCCCGGGGGGCGTTTTTACGCGGACTTTCGGCAGCCGTCCTGCGCTCTCAAAATTTTTCTCGCAGTTTCACATGCCCATCTTCAAACGACGATTCCCAAGCAACTAAAAGAGTCTAACTATCGCAATAACTTTCAGAATCTGCGAAATGTATTCTAGTTTCATAATAACCGCACCGGAAATTTTGCACGGTGAAACTTTGGGCCCGGGGGGCGTTTTTACGCGGACTTTCGGCAGCCGTCCTGCGCTCTCAAAATTTTTCTCGCAGTTTCACATGCCCATCTTCAAACGACGATTCCCAAGCAACTAAAAGAGTCTAACTATCGCAGTAAGTTTCAGAATCTGCGGAATATATTCTAGTTTCATAATAACCGCACCGGAAATTTTGCTCGGTGAAACTTTGGGCCCGGGGGGCGTTTTTACGCGGACTTTCGGCAGCCGTCCTGCGCTCTCAAAATTTTTCTCGCAGTTTCACATGCCCATCTTCAAACGACGATTCCCAAGCAACTAAAAGAGTCTAACTATCGCAGTAAGTTTCAGAATCTGCGAAATGTATTCTAGTTTCATAATAACATCACCGGGAATTTTGCACGGTGAAACTTTAGGCCCGGGGGGCGTTTTTACGCGGACTTTCGGCAGCCGTCCTGCGCTCTCAAAATTTTTCTCGCAGTTTCACATGCCCATCTTCAAACGACGATTCCCAAGCAACTAAAAGAGTCTAACTATCGCAATAACTTTCAGAATCTGCGAAATGTATTCTAGTTTCATAATAACCGCACCGGAAATTTTGCACGGTGAAACTTTGGGCCCGGGGGGCGTTTTTACGCGGACTTTCGGCAGCCGTCCTGCGCTCTCAAAATTTTTTTCGCAGTTTCACATGCCCATCTTCAAACGACGATTCCCAAGCAACTAAAAGAGTCTAACTATCGCAGTAAGTTTCAGAATCTGCGGAATATATTCTAGTTTCATAATAACCGCACCGGAAATTTTGCACGGTGAAACTTTGGGCCCGGGGGGCGTTTTTACGCGGACTTTCGGCAGCCGTCCTGCGCTCTCAAAATTTTCTCGCAGTTTCACATGCCCATCTTCAAACGACGATTCCCAAGCAACTAAAAGAGTCTAACTATCGCAGTAAGTTTCAGAATCTGCGAAATGTATTCTAGTTTCATAATAACATCACCGGGAATTTTGCACGGTGAAACTTTAGGCCCGGGGGGCGTTTTTACGCGGACTTTCGGCAGCCGTCCTGCGCTCTCAAAATTTTTCTCGCAGTTTCACATGCCCATCTTCAAACGACGATTCCCAAGCAACTAAAAGAGTCTAACTATCGCAATAACTTTCAGAATCTGCGAAATGTATTCTAGTTTCATAATAACCGCACCGGAAATTTTGCACGGTGAAACTTTGGGCCCGGGGGGCGTTTTTACGCGGACTTTCGGCAGCCGTCCTGCGCTCTCAAAATTTTTCTCGCAGTTTCACATGCCCATCTTCAAACGACGATTCCCAAGCAACTAAAAGAGTCTAACTATCGCAGTAAGTTTCAGAATCTGCGGAATATATTCTAGTTTCATAATAACCGCACCGGAAATTTTGCACGGTGAAACTTTGGGCCCGGGGGGCGTTTTTACGCGGACTTTCGGCAGCCGTCCTGCGCTCTCAAAATTTTTCTCGCAGTTTCACATGCCCATCTTCAAACGACGATTCCCAAGCAACTAAAAGAGTCTAACTATCGCAGTAAGTTTCAGAATCTGCGAAATGTATTCTAGTTTCATAATAACATCACCGGGAATTTTGCACGGTGAAACTTTAGGCCCGGGGGGCGTTTTTACGCGGACTTTCGGCAGCCGTCCTGCGCTCTCAAAATTTTTCTCGCAGTTTCACATGCCCATCTTCAAACGACGATTCCCAAGCAACTAAAAGAGTCTAACTATCGCAATAACTTTCAGAATCTGCGAAATGTATTCTAGTTTCATAATAACCGCACCGGAAATTTTGCACGGTGAAACTTTGGGCCCGGGGGGCGTTTTTACGCGGACTTTCGGCAGCCGTCCTGCGCTCTCAAAATTTTTTTCGCAGTTTCACATGCCCATCTTCAAACGACGATTCCCAAGCAACTAAAAGAGTCTAACTATCGCAGTAAGTTTCAGAATCTGCGGAATATATTCTAGTTTCATAATAACCGCACCGGAAATTTTGCACGGTGAAACTTTGGGCCCGGGGGGCGTTTTTACGCGGACTTTCGGCAGCCGTCCTGCGCTCTCAAAATTTTTCTCGCAGTTTCACATGCCCATCTTCAAACGACGATTCCCAAGCAACTAAAAGAGTCTAACTATCGCAGTAAGTTTCAGAATCTGCGAAATGTATTCTAGTTTCATAATAACATCACCGGGAATTTTGCACGGTGAAACTTTAGGCCCGGGGGGCGTTTTTACGCGGACTTTCGGCAGCCGTCCTGCGCTCTCAAAATTTTTCTCGCAGTTTCACATGCCCATCTTCAAACGACGATTCCCAAGCAACTAAAAGAGTCTAACTATCGCAATAACTTTCAGAATCTGCGAAATGTATTCTAGTTTCATAATAACATCACCGGGAATTTTGCACGGTGAAACTTTAGGCCCGGGGGGCGTTTTTACGCAGACTTTCGGCAGCCGTCCTGCGCTCTCAAAATTTTTCTCGCAGTTTCACATGCCCATCTTCAAACGACGATTCCCAAGCAACTAAAAGAGTCTAACTATCGCAGTAAGTTTCAGAATCTGCGGAATATATTCTAGTTTCATAATAACCGCACCGGAAATTTTGCACGGTGAAACTTTGGGCCCGGGGGGCGTTTTTACGCGGACTTTCGGCAGCCGTCCTGCGCTCTCAAAATTTTTTTCGCAGTTTCACATGCCCATCTTCAAACGACGATTCCCAAGCAACTAAAAGAGTCTAACTATCGCAGTAAGTTTCAGAATCTGCGGAATATATTCTAGTTTCATAATAACCGCACCGGAAATTTTGCACGGTGAAACTTTGGGCCCGGGGGGCGTTTTTACGCGGACTTTCAGCAGCCGTCCTGCGCTCTCAAAATTTTTCTCGCAGTTTCACATGCCCATCTTCAAACGACGATTCCCAAGCAACTAAAAGAGTCTAACTATCGCAGTAAGTTTCAGAATCTGCGAAATGTATTCTAGTTTCATAATAACATCACCGGGAATTTTGCACGGTGAAACTTTAGGCCCGGGGGGCGTTTTTACGCGGACTTTCGGCAGCCGTCCTGCGCTCTCAAAATTTTTCTCGCAGTTTCACATGCCCATCTTCAAACGACGATTCCCAAGCAACTAAAAGAGTCTAACTATCGCAATAACTTTCAGAATCTGCGAAATGTATTCTAGTTTCATAATAACCGCACCGGAAATTTTGCACGGTGAAACTTTGGGCCCGGGGGGCGTTTTTACGCGGACTTTCGGCAGCCGTCCTGCGCTCTCAAAATTTTTCTCGCAGTTTCACATGCCCATCTTCAAACGACGATTCCCAAGCAACTAAAAGAGTCTAACTATCGCAGTAAGTTTCAGAATCTGCGGAATATATTCTAGTTTCATAATAACCGCACCGGAAATTTTGCACGGTGAAACTTTGGGCCCGGGGGGCGTTTTTACGCGGACTTTCGGCAGCCGTCCTGCGCTCTCAAAATTTTTTTCGCAGTTTCACATGCCCATCTTCAAACGACGATTCCCAAGCAACTAAAAGAGTCTAACTATCGCAGTAAGTTTCAGAATCTGCGGAATATATTCTAGTTTCATAATAACCGCACCGGAAATTTTGCACGGTGAAACTTTGGGCCCGGGGGGCGTTTTTACGCGGACTTTCGGCAGCCGTCCTGCGCTCTCAAAATTTTTCTCGCAGTTTCACATGCCCATCTTCAAACGACGATTCCCAAGCAACTAAAAGAGTCTAACTATCGCAGTAAGTTTCAGAATCTGCGAAATGTATTCTAGTTTCATAATAACATCACCGGGAATTTTGCACGGTGAAACTTTAGGCCCGGGGGGCGTTTTTACGCGGACTTTCGGCAGCCGTCCTGCGCTCTCAAAATTTTTCTCGCAGTTTCACATGCCCATCTTCAAACGACGATTCCCAAGCAACTAAAAGAGTCTAACTATCGCAATAACTTTCAGAATCTGCGAAATGTATTCTAGTTTCATAATAACATCACCGGGAATTTTGCACGGTGAAACTTTAGGCCCGGGGGGCGTTTTTACGCAGACTTTCGGCAGCCGTCCTGCGCTCTCAAAATTTTTCTCGCAGTTTCACATGCCCATCTTCAAACGACGATTCCCAAGCAACTAAAAGAGTCTAACTATCGCAGTAAGTTTCAGAATCTGCGGAATATATTCTAGTTTCATAATAACCGCACCGGAAATTTTGCACGGTGAAACTTTGGGCCCGGGGGGCGTTTTTACGCGGACTTTCGGCAGCCGTCCTGCGCTCTCAAAATTTTTCTCGCAGTTTCACATGCCCATCTTCAAACGACGATTCCCAAGCAACTAAAAGAGTCTAACTATCGCAGTAAGTTTCAGAATCTGCGAAATGTATTCTAGTTTCATAATAACATCACCGGGAATTTTGCACGGTGAAACTTTAGGCCCGGGGGGCGTTTTTACGCGGACTTTCGGCAGCCGTCCTGCGCTCTCAAAATTTTTCTCGCAGTTTCACATGCCCATCTTCAAACGACGATTCCCAAGCAACTAAAAGAGTCTAACTATCGCAATAACTTTCAGAATCTGCGAAATGTATTCTAGTTTCATAATAACCGCACCGGAAATTTTGCACGGTGAAACTTTGGGCCCGGGGGGCGTTTTTACGCGGACTTTCGGCAGCCGTCCTGCGCTCTCAAAATTTTTCTCGCAGTTTCACATGCCCATCTTCAAACGACGATTCCCAAGCAACTAAAAGAGTCTAACTATCGCAGTAAGTTTCAGAATCTGCGGAATATATTCTAGTTTCATAATAACCGCACCGGAAATTTTGCACGGTGAAACTTTGGGCCCGGGGGGCGTTTTTACGCGGACTTTCGGCAGCCGTCCTGCGCTCTCAAAATTTTTCTCGCAGTTTCACATGCCCATCTTCAAACGACGATTCCCAAGCAACTAAAAGAGTCTAACTATCGCAGTAAGTTTCAGAATCTGCGAAATGTATTCTAGTTTCATAATAACATCACCGGGAATTTTGCACGGTGAAACTTTAGGCCCGGGGGGCGTTTTTACGCGGACTTTCGGCAGCCGTCCTGCGCTCTCAAAATTTTTCTCGCAGTTTCACATGCCCATCTTCAAACGACGATTCCCAAGCAACTAAAAGAGTCTAACTATCGCAATAACTTTCAGAATCTGCGAAATGTATTCTAGTTTCATAATAACCGCACCGGAAATTTTGCACGGTGAAACTTTGGGCCCGGGGGGCGTTTTTACGCGGACTTTCGGCAGCCGTCCTGCGCTCTCAAAATTTTTCTCGCAGTTTCACATGCCCATCTTCAAACGACGATTCCCAAGCAACTAAAAGAGTCTAACTATCGCAGTAAGTTTCAGAATCTGCGGAATATATTCTAGTTTCATAATAACCGCACCGGAAATTTTGCTCGGTGAAACTTTGGGCCCGGGGGGCGTTTTTACGCGGACTTTCGGCAGCCGTCCTGCGCTCTCAAAATTTTTCTCGCAGTTTCACATGCCCATCTTCAAACGACGATTCCCAAGCAACTAAAAGAGTCTAACTATCGCAGTAAGTTTCAGAATCTGCGAAATGTATTCTAGTTTCATAATAACATCACCGGGAATTTTGCACGGTGAAACTTTAGGCCCGGGGGGCGTTTTTACGCGGACTTTCGGCAGCCGTCCTGCGCTCTCAAAATTTTTCTCGCAGTTTCACATGCCCATCTTCAAACGACGATTCCCAAGCAACTAAAAGAGTCTAACTATCGCAATAACTTTCAGAATCTGCGAAATGTATTCTAGTTTCATAATAACCGCACCGGAAATTTTGCACGGTGAAACTTTGGGCCCGGGGGGCGTTTTTACGCGGACTTTCGGCAGCCGTCCTGCGCTCTCAAAATTTTTTTCGCAGTTTCACATGCCCATCTTCAAACGACGATTCCCAAGCAACTAAAAGAGTCTAACTATCGCAGTAAGTTTCAGAATCTGCGGAATATATTCTAGTTTCATAATAACCGCACCGGAAATTTTGCACGGTGAAACTTTGGGCCCGGGGGGCGTTTTTACGCGGACTTTCGGCAGCCGTCCTGCGCTCTCAAAATTTTCTCGCAGTTTCACATGCCCATCTTCAAACGACGATTCCCAAGCAACTAAAAGAGTCTAACTATCGCAGTAAGTTTCAGAATCTGCGAAATGTATTCTAGTTTCATAATAACATCACCGGGAATTTTGCACGGTGAAACTTTAGGCCCGGGGGGCGTTTTTACGCGGACTTTCGGCAGCCGTCCTGCGCTCTCAAAATTTTTCTCGCAGTTTCACATGCCCATCTTCAAACGACGATTCCCAAGCAACTAAAAGAGTCTAACTATCGCAATAACTTTCAGAATCTGCGAAATGTATTCTAGTTTCATAATAACCGCACCGGAAATTTTGCACGGTGAAACTTTGGGCCCGGGGGGCGTTTTTACGCGGACTTTCGGCAGCCGTCCTGCGCTCTCAAAATTTTTCTCGCAGTTTCACATGCCCATCTTCAAACGACGATTCCCAAGCAACTAAAAGAGTCTAACTATCGCAGTAAGTTTCAGAATCTGCGGAATATATTCTAGTTTCATAATAACCGCACCGGAAATTTTGCACGGTGAAACTTTGGGCCCGGGGGGCGTTTTTACGCGGACTTTCGGCAGCCGTCCTGCGCTCTCAAAATTTTTCTCGCAGTTTCACATGCCCATCTTCAAACGACGATTCCCAAGCAACTAAAAGAGTCTAACTATCGCAGTAAGTTTCAGAATCTGCGAAATGTATTCTAGTTTCATAATAACATCACCGGGAATTTTGCACGGTGAAACTTTAGGCCCGGGGGGCGTTTTTACGCGGACTTTCGGCAGCCGTCCTGCGCTCTCAAAATTTTTCTCGCAGTTTCACATGCCCATCTTCAAACGACGATTCCCAAGCAACTAAAAGAGTCTAACTATCGCAATAACTTTCAGAATCTGCGAAATGTATTCTAGTTTCATAATAACCGCACCGGAAATTTTGCACGGTGAAACTTTGGGCCCGGGGGGCGTTTTTACGCGGACTTTCGGCAGCCGTCCTGCGCTCTCAAAATTTTTTTCGCAGTTTCACATGCCCATCTTCAAACGACGATTCCCAAGCAACTAAAAGAGTCTAACTATCGCAGTAAGTTTCAGAATCTGCGGAATATATTCTAGTTTCATAATAACCGCACCGGAAATTTTGCACGGTGAAACTTTGGGCCCGGGGGGCGTTTTTACGCGGACTTTCGGCAGCCGTCCTGCGCTCTCAAAATTTTTCTCGCAGTTTCACATGCCCATCTTCAAACGACGATTCCCAAGCAACTAAAAGAGTCTAACTATCGCAGTAAGTTTCAGAATCTGCGAAATGTATTCTAGTTTCATAATAACATCACCGGGAATTTTGCACGGTGAAACTTTAGGCCCGGGGGGCGTTTTTACGCGGACTTTCGGCAGCCGTCCTGCGCTCTCAAAATTTTTCTCGCAGTTTCACATGCCCATCTTCAAACGACGATTCCCAAGCAACTAAAAGAGTCTAACTATCGCAATAACTTTCAGAATCTGCGAAATGTATTCTAGTTTCATAATAACATCACCGGGAATTTTGCACGGTGAAACTTTAGGCCCGGGGGGCGTTTTTACGCAGACTTTCGGCAGCCGTCCTGCGCTCTCAAAATTTTTCTCGCAGTTTCACATGCCCATCTTCAAACGACGATTCCCAAGCAACTAAAAGAGTCTAACTATCGCAGTAAGTTTCAGAATCTGCGGAATATATTCTAGTTTCATAATAACCGCACCGGAAATTTTGCACGGTGAAACTTTGGGCCCGGGGGGCGTTTTTACGCGGACTTTCGGCAGCCGTCCTGCGCTCTCAAAATTTTTTTCGCAGTTTCACATGCCCATCTTCAAACGACGATTCCCAAGCAACTAAAAGAGTCTAACTATCGCAGTAAGTTTCAGAATCTGCGGAATATATTCTAGTTTCATAATAACCGCACCGGAAATTTTGCACGGTGAAACTTTGGGCCCGGGGGGCGTTTTTACGCGGACTTTCAGCAGCCGTCCTGCGCTCTCAAAATTTTTCTCGCAGTTTCACATGCCCATCTTCAAACGACGATTCCCAAGCAACTAAAAGAGTCTAACTATCGCAGTAAGTTTCAGAATCTGCGAAATGTATTCTAGTTTCATAATAACATCACCGGGAATTTTGCACGGTGAAACTTTAGGCCCGGGGGGCGTTTTTACGCGGACTTTCGGCAGCCGTCCTGCGCTCTCAAAATTTTTCTCGCAGTTTCACATGCCCATCTTCAAACGACGATTCCCAAGCAACTAAAAGAGTCTAACTATCGCAATAACTTTCAGAATCTGCGAAATGTATTCTAGTTTCATAATAACCGCACCGGAAATTTTGCACGGTGAAACTTTGGGCCCGGGGGGCGTTTTTACGCGGACTTTCGGCAGCCGTCCTGCGCTCTCAAAATTTTTCTCGCAGTTTCACATGCCCATCTTCAAACGACGATTCCCAAGCAACTAAAAGAGTCTAACTATCGCAGTAAGTTTCAGAATCTGCGGAATATATTCTAGTTTCATAATAACCGCACCGGAAATTTTGCACGGTGAAACTTTGGGCCCGGGGGGCGTTTTTACGCGGACTTTCGGCAGCCGTCCTGCGCTCTCAAAATTTTTTTCGCAGTTTCACATGCCCATCTTCAAACGACGATTCCCAAGCAACTAAAAGAGTCTAACTATCGCAGTAAGTTTCAGAATCTGCGGAATATATTCTAGTTTCATAATAACCGCACCGGAAATTTTGCACGGTGAAACTTTGGGCCCGGGGGGCGTTTTTACGCGGACTTTCGGCAGCCGTCCTGCGCTCTCAAAATTTTTCTCGCAGTTTCACATGCCCATCTTCAAACGACGATTCCCAAGCAACTAAAAGAGTCTAACTATCGCAGTAAGTTTCAGAATCTGCGAAATGTATTCTAGTTTCATAATAACATCACCGGGAATTTTGCACGGTGAAACTTTAGGCCCGGGGGGCGTTTTTACGCGGACTTTCGGCAGCCGTCCTGCGCTCTCAAAATTTTTCTCGCAGTTTCACATGCCCATCTTCAAACGACGATTCCCAAGCAACTAAAAGAGTCTAACTATCGCAATAACTTTCAGAATCTGCGAAATGTATTCTAGTTTCATAATAACATCACCGGGAATTTTGCACGGTGAAACTTTAGGCCCGGGGGGCGTTTTTACGCAGACTTTCGGCAGCCGTCCTGCGCTCTCAAAATTTTTCTCGCAGTTTCACATGCCCATCTTCAAACGACGATTCCCAAGCAACTAAAAGAGTCTAACTATCGCAGTAAGTTTCAGAATCTGCGGAATATATTCTAGTTTCATAATAACCGCACCGGAAATTTTGCACGGTGAAACTTTGGGCCCGGGGGGCGTTTTTACGCGGACTTTCGGCAGCCGTCCTGCGCTCTCAAAATTTTTCTCGCAGTTTCACATGCCCATCTTCAAACGACGATTCCCAAGCAACTAAAAGAGTCTAACTATCGCAGTAAGTTTCAGAATCTGCGAAATGTATTCTAGTTTCATAATAACATCACCGGGAATTTTGCACGGTGAAACTTTAGGCCCGGGGGGCGTTTTTACGCGGACTTTCGGCAGCCGTCCTGCGCTCTCAAAATTTTTCTCGCAGTTTCACATGCCCATCTTCAAACGACGATTCCCAAGCAACTAAAAGAGTCTAACTATCGCAATAACTTTCAGAATCTGCGAAATGTATTCTAGTTTCATAATAACATCACCGGGAATTTTGCACGGTGAAACTTTAGGCCCGGGGGGCGTTTTTACGCAGACTTTCGGCAGCCGTCCTGCGCTCTCAAAATTTTTCTCGCAGTTTCACATGCCCATCTTCAAACGACGATTCCCAAGCAACTAAAAGAGTCTAACTATCGCAGTAAGTTTCAGAATCTGCGGAATATATTCTAGTTTCATAATAAACGCACCGGAAATTTTGCACGGTGAAACTTTGGGCCCGGGGGGCGTTTTTACGCGGACTTTCGGCAGCCGTCCTGCGCTCTCAAAATTTTTTTCGCAGTTTCACATGCCCATCTTCAAACGACGATTCCCAAGCAACTAAAAGAGTCTAACTATCGCAGTAAGTTTCAGAATCTGCGGAATATATTCTAGTTTCATAATAACCGCACCGGAAATTTTGCACGGTGAAACTTTGGGCCCGGGGGGCGTTTTTACGCGGACTTTCGGCAGCCGTCCTGCGCTTTCAAAATTTTTCTCGCAGTTTCACATGCCCATCTTCAAACGACGATTCCCAAGCAACTAAAAGAGTCTAACTATCGCAGTAAGTTTCAGAATCTGCGAAATGTATTCTAGTTTCATAATAACATCACCGGGAATTTTGCACGGTGAAACTTTAGGCCCGGGGGGCGTTTTTACGCGGACTTTCGGCAGCCGTCCTGCGCTCTCAAAATTTTTCTCGCAGTTTCACATGCCCATCTTCAAACGACGATTCCCAAGCAACTAAAAGAGTCTAACTATCGCAATAACTTTCAGAATCTGCGAAATGTATTCTAGTTTCATAATAACCGCACCGGAAATTTTGCACGGTGAAACTTTGGGCCCGGGGGGCGTTTTTACGCGGACTTTCGGCAGCCGTCCTGCGCTCTCAAAATTTTTCTCGCAGTTTCACATGCCCATCTTCAAACGACGATTCCCAAGCAACTAAAAGAGTCTAACTATCGCAGTAAGTTTCAGAATCTGCGGAATATATTCTAGTTTCATAATAACCGCACCGGAAATTTTGCACGGTGAAACTTTGGGCCCGGGGGGCGTTTTTACGCGGACTTTCGGCAGCCGTCCTGCGCTCTCAAAATTTTTCTCGCAGTTTCACATGCCCATCTTCAAACGACGATTCCCAAGCAACTAAAAGAGTCTAACTATCGCAGTAAGTTTCAGAATCTGCGAAATGTATTCTAGTTTCATAATAACATCACCGGGAATTTTGCACGGTGAAACTTTAGGCCCGGGGGGCGTTTTTACGCGGACTTTCGGCAGCCGTCCTGCGCTCTCAAAATTTTTCTCGCAGTTTCACATGCCCATCTTCAAACGACGATTCCCAAGCAACTAAAAGAGTCTAACTATCGCAATAACTTTCAGGATCTGCGAAATGTATTCTAGTTTCATAATAACCGCACCGGAAATTTTGCACGGTGAAACTTTGGGCCCGGGGGGCGTTTTTACGCGGACTTTCGGCAGCCGTCCTGCGCTCTCAAAATTTTTTTCGCAGTTTCACATGCCCATCTTCAAACGACGATTCCCAAGCAACTAAAAGAGTCTAACTATCGCAGTAAGTTTCAGAATCTGCGGAATATATTCTAGTTTCATAATAACCGCACCGGAAATTTTGCACGGTGAAACTTTGGGCCCGGGGGGCGTTTTTACGCGGACTTTCGGCAGCCGTCCTGCGCTCTCAAAATTTTTCTCGCAGTTTCACATGCCCATCTTCAAACGACGATTCCCAAGCAACTAAAAGAGTCTAACTATCGCAGTAAGTTTCAGAATCTGCGAAATGTATTCTAGTTTCATAATAACATCACCGGGAATTTTGCACGGTGAAACTTTAGGCCCGGGGGGCGTTTTTACGCGGACTTTCGGCAGCCGTCCTGCGCTCTCAAAATTTTTCTCGCAGTTTCACATGCCCATCTTCAAACGACGATTCCCAAGCAACTAAAAGAGTCTAACTATCGCAATAACTTTCAGAATCTGCGAAATGTATTCTAGTTTCATAATAACCGCACCGGAAATTTTGCACGGTGAAACTTTGGGCCCGGGGGGCGTTTTTACGCGGACTTTCGGCAGCCGTCCTGCGCTCTCAAAATTTTTCTCGCAGTTTCACATGCCCATCTTCAAACGACGATTCCCAAGCAACTAAAAGAGTCTAACTATCGCAGTAAGTTTCAGAATCTGCGGAATATATTCTAGTTTCATAATAACCGCACCGGAAATTTTGCACGGTGAAACTTTGGGCCCGGGGGGCGTTTTTACGCGGACTTTCGGCAGCCGTCCTGCGCTCTCAAAATTTTTCTCGCAGTTTCACATGCCCATCTTCAAACGACGATTCCCAAGCAACTAAAAGAGTCTAACTATCGCAGTAAGTTTCAGAATCTGCGGAATATATTCTAGTTTCATAATAACCGCACCGGAAATTTTGCACGGTGAAACTTTGGGCCCGGGGGGCGTTTTTACGCGGACTTTCGGCAGCCGTCCTGCGCTCTCAAAATTTTTCTCGCAGTTTCACATGCCCATCTTCAAACGACGATTCCCAAGCAACTAAAAGAGTCTAACTATCGCAGTAAGTTTCAGAATCTGCGGAATATATTCTAGTTTCATAATAACCGCACCGGAAATTTTGCACGGTGAAACTTTGGGCCCGGGGGGCGTTTTTACGCGGACTTTCGGCAGCCGTCCTGCGCTCTCAAAATTTTTTTCGCAGTTTCACATGCCCATCTTCAAACGACGATTCCCAAGCAACTAAAAGAGTCTAACTATCGCAGTAAGTTTCAGAATCTGCGGAATATATTCTAGTTTCATAATAACCGCACCGGAAATTTTGCACGGTGAAACTTTGGGCCCGGGGGGCGTTTTTACGCGGACTTTCGGCAGCCGTCCTGCGCTCTCAAAATTTTTCTCGCAGTTTCACATGCCCATCTTCAAACGACGATTCCCAAGCAACTAAAAGAGTCTAACTATCGCAGTAAGTTTCAGAATCTGCGAAATGTATTCTAGTTTCATAATAACATCACCGGGAATTTTGCACGGTGAAACTTTAGGCCCGGGGGGCGTTTTTACGCGGACTTTCGGCAGCCGTCCTGCGCTCTCAAAATTTTTCTCGCAGTTTCACATGCCCATCTTCAAACGACGATTCCCAAGCAACTAAAAGAGTCTAACTATCGCAATAACTTTCAGAATCTGCGAAATGTATTCTAGTTTCATAATAACCGCACCGGAAATTTTGCACGGTGAAACTTTGGGCCCGGGGGGCGTTTTTACGCGGACTTTCGGCAGCCGTCCTGCGCTCTCAAAAATTTTCTCGCAGTTTCACATGCCCATCTTCAAACGACGATTCCCAAGCAACTAAAAGAGTCTAACTATCGCAGTAAGTTTCAGAATCTGCGGAATATATTCTAGTTTCATAATAACCGCACCGGAAATTTTGCACGGTGAAACTTTGGGCCCGGGGGGCGTTTTTACGCGGACTTTCGGCAGCCGTCCTGCGCTCTCAAAATTTTTCTCGCAGTTTCACATGCCCATCTTCAAACGACGATTCCCAAGCAACTAAAAGAGTCTAACTATCGCAGTAAGTTTCAGAATCTGCGAAATGTATTCTAGTTTCATAATAACATCACCGGGAATTTTGCACGGTGAAACTTTAGGCCCGGGGGGCGTTTTTACGCGGACTTTCGGCAGCCGTCCTGCGCTCTCAAAATTTTTCTCGCAGTTTCACATGCCCATCTTCAAACGACGATTCCCAAGCAACTAAAAGAGTCTAACTATCGCAATAACTTTCGGAATCTGCGAAATGTATTCTAGTTTCATAATAACCGCACCGGAAATTTTGCACGGTGAAACTTTGGGCCCGGGGGGCGTTTTTACGCGGACTTTCGGCAGCCGTCCTGCGCTCTCAAAATTTTTTTCGCAGTTTCACATGCCCATCTTCAAACGACGATTCCCAAGCAACTAAAAGAGTCTAACTATCGCAGTAAGTTTCAGAATCTGCGGAATATATTCTAGTTTCATAATAACCGCACCGGAAATTTTGCACGGTGAAACTTTGGGCCCGGGGGGCGTTTTTACGCGGACTTTCGGCAGCCGTCCTGCGCTCTCAAAATTTTTCTCGCAGTTTCACATGCCCATCTTCAAACGACGATTCCCAAGCAACTAAAAGAGTCTAACTATCGCAGTAAGTTTCAGAATCTGCGAAATGTATTCTAGTTTCATAATAACATCACCGGGAATTTTGCACGGTGAAACTTTAGGCCCGGGGGGCGTTTTTACGCGGACTTTCGGCAGCCGTCCTGCGCTCTCAAAATTTTTCTCGCAGTTTCACATGCCCATCTTCAAACGACGATTCCCAAGCAACTAAAAGAGTCTAACTATCGCAATAACTTTCAGAATCTGCGAAATATATTCTAGTTTCATAATAACCGCACCGGAAATTTTGCACGGTGAAACTTTGGGCCCGGGGGGCGTTTTTACGCGGACTTTCGGCAGCCGTCCTGCGCTCTCAAAATTTTTCTCGCAGTTTCACATGCCCATCTTCAAACGACGATTCCCAAGCAACTAAAAGAGTCTAACTATCGCAGTAAGTTTCAGAATCTGCGGAATATATTCTAGTTTCATAATAACCGCACCGGAAATTTTGCACGGTGAAACTTTGGGCCCGGGGGGCGTTTTCACGCGGACTTTCGGCAGCCGTCCTGCGCTCTCAAAATTTTTCTCGCAGTTTCACATGCCCATCTTCAAACGACGATTCCCAAGCAACTAAAAGAGTCTAACTATCGCAGTAAGTTTCAGAATCTGCGAAATGTATTCTAGTTTCATAATAACATCACCGGGAATTTTGCACGGTGAAACTTTAGGCCCGGGGGGCGTTTTTACGCGGACTTTCGGCAGCCGTCCTGCGCTCTCAAAATTTTTCTCGCAGTTTCACATGCCCATCTTCAAACGACGATTCCCAAGCAACTAAAAGAGTCTAACTATCGCAATAACTTTCAGAATCTGCGAAATGTATTCTAGTTTCATAATAACCGCACCGGAAATTTTGCACGGTGAAACTTTGGGCCCGGGGGGCGTTTTTACGCGGACTTTCGGCAGCCGTCCTGCGCTCTCAAAATTTTTTTCGCAGTTTCACATGCCCATCTTCAAACGACGATTCCCAAGCAACTAAAAGAGTCTAACTATCGCAGTAAGTTTCAGAATCTGCGGAATATATTCTAGTTTCATAATAACCGCACCGGAAATTTTGCACGGTGAAACTTTGGGCCCGGGGGGCGTTTTTACGCGGACTTTCGGCAGCCGTCCTGCGCTCTCAAAATTTTTCTCGCAGTTTCACATGCCCATCTTCAAACGACGATTCCCAAGCAACTAAAAGAGTCTAACTATCGCAGTAAGTTTCAGAATCTGCGGAATATATTCTAGTTTCATAATAACCGCACCAGAAATTTTGCACGGTGAAACTTTGGGCCCGGGGGGCGTTTTTACGCGGACTTTCGGCAGCCGTCCTGCGCTCTCAAAATTTTTTTCGCAGTTTCACATGCCCATCTTCAAACGACGATTCCCAAGCAACTAAAAGAGTCTAACTATCGCAGTAAGTTTCAGAATCTGCGGAATATATTCTAGTTTCATAATAACCGCACCGGAAATTTTGCACGGTGAAACTTTGGGCCCGGGGGGCGTTTTTACGCGGACTTTCGGCAGCCGTCCTGCGCTCTCAAAATTTTTCTCGCAGTTTCACATGCCCATCTTCAAACGACGATTCCCAAGCAACTAAAAGAGTCTAACTATCGCAGTAAGTTTCAGAATCTGCGAAATGTATTCTAGTTTCATAATAACATCACCGGGAATTTTGCACGGTGAAACTTTAGGCCCGGGGGGCGTTTTTACGCGGACTTTCGGCAGCCGTCCTGCGCTCTCAAAATTTTTCTCGCAGTTTCACATGCCCATCTTCAAACGACGATTCCCAAGCAACTAAAAGAGTCTAACTATCGCAATAACTTTCAGAATCTGCGAAATGTATTCTAGTTTCATAATAACCGCACCGGAAATTTTGCACGGTGAAACTTTGGGCCCGGGGGGCGTTTTTACGCGGACTTTCGGCAGCCGTCCTGCGCTCTCAAAATTTTTCTCGCAGTTTCACATGCCCATCTTCAAACGACGATTCCCAAGCAACTAAAAGAGTCTAACTATCGCAATAACTTTCAGAATCTGCGAAATGTATTCTAGTTTCATAATAACATCACCGGGAATTTTGCACGGTGAAACTTTAGGCCCGGGGGGCGTTTTTACGCAGACTTTCGGCAGCCGTCCTGCGCTCTCAAAATTTTTCTCGCAGTTTCACATGCCCATCTTCAAACGACGATTCCCAAGCAACTAAAAGAGTCTAACTATCGCAGTAAGTTTCAGAATCTGCGGAATATATTCTAGTTTCATAATAACCGCACCGGAAATTTTGCACGGTGAAACTTTGGGCCCGGGGGGCGTTTTTACGCGGACTTTCGGCAGCCGTCCTGCGCTCTCAAAATTTTTTTCGCAGTTTCACATGCCCATCTTCAAACGACGATTCCCAAGCAACTAAAAGAGTCTAACTATCGCAGTAAGTTTCAGAATCTGCGGAATATATTCTAGTTTCATAATAACCGCACCGGAAATTTTGCACGGTGAAACTTTGGGCCCGGGGGGCGTTTTTACGCGGACTTTCGGCAGCCGTCCTGCGCTCTCAAAATTTTTCTCGCAGTTTCACATGCCCATCTTCAAACGACGATTCCCAAGCAACTAAAAGAGTCTAACTATCGCAGTAAGTTTCAGAATCTGCGAAATGTATTCTAGTTTCATAATAACATCACCGGGAATTTTGCACGGTGAAACTTTAGGCCCGGGGGGCGTTTTTACGCGGACTTTCGGCAGCCGTCCTGCGCTCTCAAAATTTTTCTCGCAGTTTCACATGCCCATCTTCAAACGACGATTCCCAAGCAACTAAAAGAGTCTAACTATCGCAATAACTTTCAGAATCTGCGAAATGTATTCTAGTTTCATAATAACATCACCGGGAATTTTGCACGGTGAAACTTTAGGCCCGGGGGGCGTTTTTACGCAGACTTTCGGCAGCCGTCCTGCGCTCTCAAAATTTTTCTCGCAGTTTCACATGCCCATCTTCAAACGACGATTCCCAAGCAACTAAAAGAGTCTAACTATCGCAGTAAGTTTCAGAATCTGCGGAATATATTCTAGTTTCATAATAACCGCACCGGAAATTTTGCACGGTGAAACTTTGGGCCCGGGGGGCGTTTTTACGCGGACTTTCGGCAGCCGTCCTGCGCTCTCAAAATTTTTTTCGCAGTTTCACATGCCCATCTTCAAACGACGATTCCCAAGCAACTAAAAGAGTCTAACTATCGCAGTAAGTTTCAGAATCTGCGGAATATATTCTAGTTTCATAATAACCGCACCGGAAATTTTGCACGGTGAAACTTTGGGCCCGGGGGGCGTTTTTACGCGGACTTTCGGCAGCCGTCCTGCGCTCTCAAAATTTTTCTCGCAGTTTCACATGCCCATCTTTAAACGACGATTCCCAAGCAACTAAAAGAGTCTAACTATCGCAGTAAGTTTCAGAATCTGCGAAATGTATTCTAGTTTCATAATAACATCACCGGGAATTTTGCACGGTGAAACTTTAGGCCCGGGGGGCGTTTTTACGCGGACTTTCGGCAGCCGTCCTGCGCTCTCAAAATTTTTCTCGCAGTTTCACATGCCCATCTTCAAACGACGATTCCCAAGCAACTAAAAGAGTCTAACTATCGCAATAACTTTCAGAATCTGCGAAATGTATTCTAGTTTCATAATAACATCACCGGGAATTTTGCACGGTGAAACTTTAGGCCCGGGGGGCGTTTTTACGCAGACTTTCGGCAGCCGTCCTGCGCTCTCAAAATTTTTCTCGCAGTTTCACATGCCCATCTTCAAACGACGATTCCCAAGCAACTAAAAGAGTCTAACTATCGCAGTAAGTTTCAGAATCTGCGGAATATATTCTAGTTTCATAATAACCGCACCGGAAATTTTGCACGGTGAAACTTTGGGCCCGGGGGGCGTTTTTACGCGGACTTTCGGCAGCCGTCCTGCGCTCTCAAAATTTTTTTCGCAGTTTCACATGCCCATCTTCAAACGACGATTCCCAAGCAACTAAAAGAGTCTAACTATCGCAGTAAGTTTCAGAATCTGCGGAATATATTCTAGTTTCATAATAACCGCACCGGAAATTTTGCACGGTGAAACTTTGGGCCCGGGGGGCGTTTTTACGCGGACTTTCGGCAGCCGTCCTGCGCTCTCAAAATTTGTCTCGCAGTTTCACATGCCCATCTTCAAACGACGATTCCCAAGCAACTAAAAGAGTCTAACTATCGCAGTAAGTTTCAGAATCTGCGAAATGTATTCTAGTTTCATAATAACATCACCGGGAATTTTGCACGGTGAAACTTTAGGCCCGGGGGGCGTTTTTACGCGGACTTTCGGCAGCCGTCCTGCGCTCTAAAAATTTTTCTCGCAGTTTCACATGCCCATCTTCAAACGACGATTCCCAAGCAACTAAAAGAGTCTAACTATCGCAATAACTTTCAGAATCTGCGAAATGTATTCTAGTTTCATAATAACCGCACCGGAAATTTTGCACGGTGAAACTTTGGGCCCGGGGGGCGTTTTTACGCGGACTTTCGGCAGCCGTCCTGCGCTCTCAAAATTTTTCTCGCAGTTTCACATGCCCATCTTCAAACGACGATTCCCAAGCAACTAAAAGAGTCTAACTATCGCAGTAAGTTTCAGAATCTGCGGAATATATTCTAGTTTCATAATAACCGCACCGGAAATTTTGCACGGTGAAACTTTGGGCCCGGGGGGCGTTTTTACGCGGACTTTCGGCAGCCGTCCTGCGCTCTCAAAATTTTTTTCGCAGTTTCACATGCCCATCTTCAAACGACGATTCCCAAGCAACTAAAAGAGTCTAACTATCGCAGTAAGTTTCAGAATCTGCGGAATATATTCTAGTTTCATAATAACCGCACCGGAAATTTTGCACGGTGAAACTTTGGGCCCGGGGGGGGTTTTTACGCGGACTTTCGGCAGCCGTCCTGCGCTCTCAAAATTTTTCTCGCAGTTTCACATGCCCATCTTCAAACGACGATTCCCAAGCAACTAAAAGAGTCTAACTATCGCAGTAAGTTTCAGAATCTGCGAAATGTATTCTAGTTTCATAATAACATCACCGGGAATTTTGCACGGTGAAACTTTAGGCCCGGGGGGCGTTTTTACGCGGACTTTCGGCAGCCGTCCTGCGCTCTCAAAATTTTTCTCGCAGTTTCACATGCCCATCTTCAAACGACGATTCCCAAGCAACTAAAAGAGTCTAACTATCGCAATAACTTTCAGAATCTGCGAAATGTATTCTAGTTTCATAATAACATCACCGGGAATTTTGCACGGTGAAACTTTAGGCCCGGGGGGCGTTTTTACGCAGACTTTCGGCAGCCGTCCTGCGCTCTCAAAATTTTTCTCGCAGTTTCACATGCCCATCTTCAAACGACGATTCCCAAGCAACTAAAAGAGTCTAACTATCGCAGTAAGTTTCAGAATCTGCGGAATATATTCTAGTTTCATAATAACCGCACCGGAAATTTTGCACGGTGAAACTTTGGGCCCGGGGGGCGTTTTTACGCGGACTTTCGGCAGCCGTCCTGCGCTCTCAAAATTTTTTTCGCAGTTTCACATGCCCATCTTCAAACGACGATTCCCAAGCAACTAAAAGAGTCTAACTATCGCAGTAAGTTTCAGAATCTGCGGAATATATTCTAGTTTCATAATAACCGCACCGGAAATTTTGCACGGTGAAACTTTGGGCCCGGGGGGCGTTTTTACGCGGACTTTCGGCAGCCGTCCTGCGCTCTCAAAATTTTTCTCGCAGTTTCACATGCCCATCTTCAAACGACGATTCCCAAGCAACTAAAAGAGTCTAACTATCGCAGTAAGTTTCAGAATCTGCGAAATGTATTCTAGTTTCATAATAACATCACCGGGAATTTTGCACGGTGAAACTTTAGGCCCGGGGGGCGTTTTTACGCGGACTTTCGGCAGCCGTCCTGCGCTCTCAAAATTTTTCTCGCAGTTTCACATGCCCATCTTCAAACGACGATTCCCAAGCAACTAAAAGAGTCTAACTATCGCAATAACTTTCAGAATCTGCGAAATGTATTCTAGTTTCATAATAACATCACCGGGAATTTTGCACGGTGAAACTTTAGGCCCGGGGGGCGTTTTTACGCAGACTTTCGGCAGCCGTCCTGCGCTCTCAAAATTTTTCTCGCAGTTTCACATGCCCATCTTCAAACGACGATTCCCAAGCAACTAAAAGAGTCTAACTATCGCAGTAAGTTTCAGAATCTGCGGAATATATTCTAGTTTCATAATAACCGCACCGGAAATTTTGCACGGTGAAACTTTGGGCCCGGGGGGCGTTTTTACGCGGACTTTCGGCAGCCGTCCTGCGCTCTCAAAATTTTTTTCGCAGTTTCACATGCCCATCTTCAAACGACGATTCCCAAGCAACTAAAAGAGTCTAACTATCGCAGTAAGTTTCAGAATCTGCGGAATATATTCTAGTTTCATAATAACCGCACCGGAAATTTTGCACGGTGAAACTTTGGGCCCGGGGGGCGTTTTTACGCGGACTTTCGGCAGCCGTCCTGCGCTCTCAAAATTTGTCTCGCAGTTTCACATGCCCATCTTCAAACGACGATTCCCAAGCAACTAAAAGAGTCTAACTATCGCAGTAAGTTTCAGAATCTGCGAAATGTATTCTAGTTTCATAATAACATCACCGGGAATTTTGCACGGTGAAACTTTAGGCCCGGGGGGCGTTTTTACGCGGATTTTCGGCAGCCGTCCTGCGCTCTCAAAATTTTTCTCGCAGTTTCACATGCCCATCTTCAAACGACGATTCCCAAGCAACTAAAAGAGTCTAACTATCGCAATAACTTTCAGAATCTGCGAAATGTATTCTAGTTTCATAATAACCGCACCGGAAATTTTGCACGGTGAAACTTTGGGCCCGGGGGGCGTTTTTACGCGGACTTTCGGCAGCCGTCCTGCGCTCTCAAAATTTTTCTCGCAGTTTCACATGCCCATCTTCAAACGACGATTCCCAAGCAACTAAAAGAGACTAACTATCGCAGTAAGTTTCAGAATCTGCGGAATATATTCTAGTTTCATAATAACCGCACCGGAAATTTTGCACGGTGAAACTTTGGGCCCGGGGGGCGTTTTTACGCGGACTTTCGGCAGCCGTCCTGCGCTCTCAAAATTTTTCTCGCAGTTTCACATGCCCATCTTCAAACGACGATTCCCAAGCAACTAAAAGAGTCTAACTATCGCAGTAAGTTTCAGAATCTGCGAAATGTATTCTAGTTTCATAATAACATCACCGGGAATTTTGCACGGTGAAACTTTAGGCCCGGGGGGCGTTTTTACGCGGACTTTCGGCAGCCGTCCTGCGCTCTCAAAATTTTTCTCGCAGTTTCACATGCCCATCTTCAAACGACGATTCCCAAGCAACTAAAAGAGTCTAACTATCGCAATAACTTTCAGAATCTGCGAAATGTATTCTAGTTTCATTAAAACCGCACCGGAAATTTTGCACGGTGAAACTTTGGGCCCGGGGGGCGTTTTTACGCGGACTTTCGGCAGCCGTCCTGCGCTCTCAAAATTTTTTTCGCAGTTTCACATGCCCATCTTCAAACGACGATTCCCAAGCAACTAAAAGAGTCTAACTATCGCAGTAAGTTTCAGAATCTGCGGAATATATTCTAGTTTCATAATAACCGCACCGGAAATTTTGCACGGTGAAACTTTGGGCCCGGGGGGCGTTTTTACGCGGACTTTCGGCAGCCGTCCTGCGCTCTCAAAATTTTTCTCGCAGTTTCACATGCCCATCTTCAAACGACGATTCCCAAGCAACTAAAAGAGTCTAACTATCGCAGTAAGTTTCAGAATCTGCGGAATATATTCTAGTTTCATAATAACCGCACCGGAAATTTTGCACGGTGAAACTTTGGGCCCGGGGGGCGTTTTTACGCGGACTTTCGGCAGCCGTCCTGCGCTCTCAAAATTTTTCTCGCAGTTTCACATGCCCATCTTCAAACGACGATTCCCAAGCAACTAAAAGAGTCTAACTATCGCAGTAAGTTTCAGAATCTGCGAAATGTATTCTAGTTTCATAATAACATCACCGGGAATTTTGCACGGTGAAACTTTAGGCCCGGGGGGCGTTTTTACGCGGACTTTCGGCAGCCGTCCTGCGCTCTCAAAATTTTTCTCGCAGTTTCACATGCCCATCTTCAAACGACGATTCCCAAGCAACTAAAAGAGTCTAACTATCGCAGTAAGTTTCAGAATCTGCGAAATGTATTCTAGTTTCATAATAACATCACCGGGAATTTTGCACGGTGAAACTTTAGGCCCGGGGGGCGTTTTTACGCGGACTTTCGGCAGCCGTCCTGCGCTCTCAAAATTTTTCTCGCAGTTTCACATGCCCATCTTCAAACGACGATTCCCAAGCAACTAAAAGAGTCTAACTATCGCAATAACTTTCAGAATCTGCGAAATGTATTCTAGTTTCATAATAACCGCACCGGAAATTTTGCACGGTGAAACTTTGGGCCCGGGGGGCGTTTTTACGCGGACTTTCGGCAGCCGTCCTGCGCTCTCAAAATTTTTTTCGCAGTTTCACATGGCCATCTTCAAACGACGATTCCCAAGCAACTAAAAGAGTCTAACTATCGCAGTAAGTTTCAGAATCTGCGGAATATATTCTAGTTTCATAATAACCGCACCGGAAATTTTGCACGGTGAAACTTTGGGCCCGGGGGGCGTTTTTACGCGGACTTTCGGCAGCCGTCCTGCGCTCTCAAAATTTTTCTCGCAGTTTCACATGCCCATCTTCAAACGACGATTCCCAAGCAACTAAAAGAGTCTAACTATCGCAGTAAGTTTCAGAATCTGCGGAATATATTCTAGTTTCATAATAACCGCACCGGAAATTTTGCACGGTGAAACTTTGGGCCCGGGGGGCGTTTTTACGCGGACTTTCGGCAGCCGTCCTGCGCTCTCAAAATTTTTCTCGCAGTTTCACATGCCCATCTTCAAACGACGATTCCCAAGCAACTAAAAGAGTCTAACTATCGCAATAACTTTCAGAATCTGCGAAATGTATTCTAGTTTCATAATAACCGCACCGGAAATTTTGCACGGTGAAACTTTGGGCCCGGGGGGCGTTTTTACGCGGACTTTCGGCAGCCGTCCTGCGCTCTCAAAATTTTTCTCGCAGTTTCACATGCCCATCTTCAAACGACGATTCCCAAGCAACTAAAAGAGTCTAACTATCGCAGTAAGTTTCAGAATCTGCGGAATATATTCTAGTTTCATAATAACCGCACCGGAAATTTTGCACGGTGAAACTTTGGGCCCGGGGGGCGTTTTTACGCGGACTTTCGGCAGCCGTCCTGCGCTCTCAAAATTTTTCTCGCAGTTTCACATGCCCATCTTCAAACGACGATTCCCAAGCAACTAAAAGAGTCTAACTATCGCAGTAAGTTTCAGAATCTGCGAAATGTATTCTAGTTTCATAATAACATCACCGGGAATTTTGCACGGTGAAACTTTAGGCCCGGGGGGCGTTTTTACGCGGACTTTCGGCAGCCGTCCTGCGCTCTCAAAATTTTTCTCGCAGTTTCACATGCCCATCTTCAAACGACGATTCCCAAGCAACTAAAAGAGTCTAACTATCGCAATAACTTTCAGAATCTGCGAAATGTATTCTAGTTTCATAATAACCGCACCGGAAATTTTGCACGGTGAAACTTTGGGCCCGGGGGGCGTTTTTACGCGGACTTTCGGCAGCCGTCCTGCGCTCTCAAAATTTTTTTCGCAGTTTCACATGCCCATCTTCAAACGACGATTCCCAAGCAACTAAAAGAGTCTAACTATCGCAGTAAGTTTCAGAATCTGCGGAATATATTCTAGTTTCATAATAACCGCACCGGAAATTTTGCACGGTGAAACTTTGGGCCCGGGGGGCGTTTTTACGCGGACTTTCGGCAGCCGTCCTGCGCTCTCAAAATTTTTCTCGCAGTTTCACATGCCCATCTTCAAACGACGATTCCCAAGCAACTAAAATAGTCTAACTATCGCAGTAAGTTTCAGAATCTGCGGAATATATTCTAGTTTCATAATAACTGCACCGGAAATTTTGCACGGTGAAACTTTGGGCCCGGGGGGCGTTTTTACGCGGACTTTCGGCAGCCGTCCTGCGCTCTCAAAATTTTTTTCGCAGTTTCACATGCCCATCTTCAAACGACGATTCCCAAGCAACTAAAAGAGTCTAACTATCGCAGTAAGTTTCAGAATCTGCGGAATATATTCTAGTTTCATAATAACCGCACCGGAAATTTTGCACGGTGAAACTTTGGGCCCGGGGGGCGTTTTTACGCGGACTTTCGGCAGCCGTCCTGCGCTCTCAAAATTTTTCTCGCAGTTTCACATGCCCATCTTCAAACGACGATTCCCAAGCAACTAAAAGAGTCTAACTATCGCAGTAAGTTTCAGAATCTGCGAAATGTATTCTAGTTTCATAATAACATCACCGGGAATTTTGCACGGTGAAACTTTAGGCCCGGGGGGCGTTTTTACGCGGACTTTCGGCAGCCGTCCTGCGCTCTCAAAATTTTTCTCGCAGTTTCACATGCCCATCTTCAAACGACGATTCCCAAGCAACTAAAAGAGTCTAACTATCGCAATAACTTTCAGAATCTGCGAAATGTATTCTAGTTTCATAATAACCGCACCGGAAATTTTGCACGGTGAAACTTTGGGCCCGGGGGGCGTTTTTACGCGGACTTTCGGCAGCCGTCCTGCGCTCTCAAAATTTTTCTCGCAGTTTCACATGCCCATCTTCAAACGACGATTCCCAAGCAACTAAAAGAGTCTAACTATCGCAATAACTTTCAGAATCTGCGAAATGTATTCTAGTTTCATAATAACATCACCGGGAATTTTGCACGGTGAAACTTTAGGCCCGGGGGGCGTTTTTACGCAGACTTTCGGCAGCCGTCCTGCGCTCTCAAAATTTTTCTCGCAGTTTCACATGCCCATCTTCAAACGACGATTCCCAAGCAACTAAAAGAGTCTAACTATCGCAGTAAGTTTCAGAATCTGCGGAATATATTCTAGTTTCATAATAACCGCACCGGAAATTTTGCACGGTGAAACTTTGGGCCCGGGGGGCGTTTTTACGCGGACTTTCGGCAGCCGTCCTGCGCTCTCAAAATTTTTTTCGCAGTTTCACATGCCCATCTTCAAACGACGATTCCCAAGCAACTAAAAGAGTCTAACTATCGCAGTAAGTTTCAGAATCTGCGGAATATATTCTAGTTTCATAATAACCGCACCGGAAATTTTGCACGGTGAAACTTTGGGCCCGGGGGGCGTTTTTACGCGGACTTTCGGCAGCCGTCCTGCGCTCTCAAAATTTTTCTCGCAGTTTCACATGCCCATCTTCAAACGACGATTCCCAAGCAACTAAAAGAGTCTAACTATCGCAGTAAGTTTCAGAATCTGCGAAATGTATTCTAGTTTCATAATAACATCACCGGGAATTTTGCACGGTGAAACTTTAGGCCCGGGGGGCGTTTTTACGCGGACTTTCGGCAGCCGTCCTGCGCTCTCAAAATTTTTCTCGCAGTTTCACATGCCCATCTTCAAACGACGATTCCCAAGCAACTAAAAGAGTCTAACTATCGCAATAACTTTCAGAATCTGCGAAATGTATTCTAGTTTCATAATAACATCACCGGGAATTTTGCACGGTGAAACTTTAGGCCCGGGGGGCGTTTTTACGCAGACTTTCGGCAGCCGTCCTGCGCTCTCAAAATTTTTCTCGCAGTTTCACATGCCCATCTTCAAACGACGATTCCCAAGCAACTAAAAGAGTCTAACTATCGCAGTAAGTTTCAGAATCTGCGGAATATATTCTAGTTTCATAATAACCGCACCGGAAATTTTGCACGGTGAAACTTTGGGCCCGGGGGGCGTTTTTACGCGGACTTTCGGCAGCCGTCCTGCGCTCTCAAAATTTTTTTCGCAGTTTCACATGCCCATCTTCAAACGACGATTCCCAAGCAACTAAAAGAGTCTAACTATCGCAGTAAGTTTCAGAATCTGCGGAATATATTCTAGTTTCATAATAACCGCACCGGAAATTTTGCACGGTGAAACTTTGGGCCCGGGGGGCGTTTTTACGCGGACTTTCGGCAGCCGTCCTGCGCTCTCAAAATTTTTCTCGCAGTTTCACATGCCCATCTTCAAACGACGATTCCCAAGCAACTAAAAGAGTCTAACTATCGCAGTAAGTTTCAGAATCTGCGAAATGTATTCTAGTTTCATAACATCACCGGGAATTTTGCACGGTGAAACTTTAGGCCCGGGGGGCGTTTTTACGCGGACTTTCGGCAGCCGTCCTGCGCTCTCAAAATTTTTCTCGCAGTTTCACATGCCCATCTTCAAACGACGATTCCCAAGCAACTAAAAGAGTCTAACTATCGCAATAACTTTCAGAATCTGCGAAATGTATTCTAGTTTCATAATAACATCACCGGGAATTTTGCACGGTGAAACTTTAGGCCCGGGGGGCGTTTTTACGCAGACTTTCGGCAGCCGTCCTGCGCTCTCAAAATTTTTCTCGCAGTTTCACATGCCCATCTTCAAACGACGATTCCCAAGCAACTAAAAGAGTCTAACTATCGCAGTAAGTTTCAGAATCTGCGGAATATATTCTAGTTTCATAATAACCGCACCGGAAATTTTGCACGGTGAAACTTTGGGCCCGGGGGGCGTTTTTACGTGGACTTTCGGCAGCCGTCCTGCGCTCTCAAAATTTTTTTCGCAGTTTCACATGCCCATCTTCAAACGACGATTCCCAAGCAACTAAAAGAGTCTAACTATCGCAGTAAGTTTCAGAATCTGCGGAATATATTCTAGTTTCATAATAACCGCACCGGAAATTTTGCACGGTGAAACTTTGGGCCCGGGGGGCGTTTTTACGCGGACTTTCGGCAGCCGTCCTGCGCTCTCAAAATTTGTCTCGCAGTTTCACATGCCCATCTTCAAACGACGATTCCCAAGCAACTAAAAGAGTCTAACTATCGCAGTAAGTTTCAGAATCTGCGAAATGTATTCTAGTTTCATAATAACATCACCGGGAATTTTGCACGGTGAAACTTTAGGCCCGGGGGGCGTTTTTACGCGGACTTTCGGCAGCCGTCCTGCGCTCTCAAAATTTTTCTCGCAGTTTCACATGCCCATCTTCAAACGACGATTCCCAAGCAACTAAAAGAGTCTAACTATCGCAATAACTTTCAGAATCTGCGAAATGTATTCTAGTTTCATAATAACCGCACCGGAAATTTTGCACGGTGAAACTTTGGGCCCGGGGGGCGTTTTTACGCGGACTTTCGGCAGCCGTCCTGCGCTCTCAAAATTTTTCTCGCAGTTTCACATGCCCATCTTCAAACGACGATTCCCAAGCAACTAAAAGAGTCTAACTATCGCAGTAAGTTTCAGAATCTGCGAAATATATTCTAGTTTCATAATAACCGCACCGGAAATTTTGCACGGTGAAACTTTGGGCCCGGGGGGCGTTTTTACGCGGACTTTCGGCAGCCGTCCTGCGCTCTCAAAATTTTTCTCGCAGTTTCACATGCCCATCTTCAAACGACGATTCCCAAGCAACTAAAAGAGTCTAACTATCGCAGTAAGTTTCAGAATCTGCGAAATGTATTCTAGTTTCATAATAACATCACCGGGAATTTTGCACGGTGAAACTTTAGGCCCGGGGGGCGTTTTTACGCGGACTTTCGGCAGCCGTCCTGCGCTCTCAAAATTTTTCTCGCAGTTTCACATGCCCATCTTCAAACGACGATTCCCAAGCAACTAAAAGAGTCTAACTATCGCAATAACTTTCAGAATCTGCGAAATGTATTCTAGTTTCATAATAACCGCACCGGAAATTTTGCACGGTGAAACTTTGGGCCCGGGGGGCGTTTTTACGCGGACTTTCGGCAGCCGTCCTGCGCTCTCAAAATTTTTTTCGCAGTTTCACATGCCCATCTTCAAACGACGATTCCCAAGCAACTAAAAGAGTCTAACTATCGCAGTAAGTTTCAGAATCTGCGGAATATATTCTAGTTTCATAATAACCGCACCGGAAATTTTGCACGGTGAAACTTTGGGCCCGGGGGGCGTTTTTACGCGGACTTTCGGCAGCCGTCCTGCGCTCTCAAAATTTTTCTCGCAGTTTCACATGCCCATCTTCAAACGACGATTCCCAAGCAACTAAAAGAGTCTAACTATCGCAGTAAGTTTCAGAATCTGCGGAATATATTCTAGTTTCATAATAACCGCACCGGAAATTTTGCACGGTGAAACTTTGGTCCCGGGGGGCGTTTTTACGCGGACTTTCGGCAGCCGTCCTGCGCTCTCAAAATTTTTCTCGCAGTTTCACATGCCCATCTTCAAACGACGATTCCCAAGCAACTAAAAGAGTCTAACTATCGCAGTAAGTTTCAGAATCTGCGAAATGTATTCTAGTTTCATAATAACATCACCGGGAATTTTGCACGGTGAAACTTTAGGCCCGGGGGGCGTTTTTACGCGGACTTTCGGCAGCCGTCCTGCGCTCTCAAAATTTTTCTCGCAGTTTCACATGCCCATCTTCAAACGACGATTCCCAAGCAACTAAAAGAGTCTAACTATCGCAGTAAGTTTCAGAATCTGCGAAATGTATTCTAGTTTCATAATAACATCACCGGGAATTTTGCACGGTGAAACTTTAGGCCCGGGGGGCGTTTTTACGCGGACTTTCGGCAGCCGTCCTGCGCTCTCAAAATTTTTCTCGCAGTTTCACATGCCCATCTTCAAACGACGATTCCCAAGCAACTAAAAGAGTCTAACTATCGCAATAACTTTCAGAATCTGCGAAATGTATTCTAGTTTCATAATAACCGCACCGGAAATTTTGCACGGTGAAACTTTGGGCCCGGGGGGCGTTTTTACGCGGACTTTCGGCAGCCGTCCTGCGCTCTCAAAATTTTTTTCGCAGTTTCACATGCCCATCTTCAAACGACGATTCCCAAGCAACTAAAAGAGTCTAACTATCGCAGTAAGTTTCAGAATCTGCGGAATATATTCTAGTTTCATAATAACCGCACCGGAAATTTTGCACGGTGAAACTTTGGGCCCGGGGGGCGTTTTTACGCGGACTTTCGGCAGCCGTCCTGCGCTCTCAAAATTTTTCTCGCAGTTTCACATGCCCATCTTCAAACGACGATTCCCAAGCAACTAAAAGAGTCTAACTATCGCAGTAAGTTTCAGAATCTGCGGAATATATTCTAGTTTCATAATAACCGCACCGGAAATTTTGCACGGTGAAACTTTGGGCCCGGGGGGCGTTTTTACGCGGACTTTCGGCAGCCGTCCTGCGCTCTCAAAATTTTTCTCGCAGTTTCACATGCCCATCTTCAAACGACGATTCCCAAGCAACTAAAAGAGTCTAACTATCGCAGTAAGTTTCAGAATCTGCGAAATGTATTCTAGTTTCATAATAACATCACCGGGAATTTTGCACGGTGAAACTTTAGGCCCGGGGGGCGTTTTTACGCGGACTTTCGGCAGCCGTCCTGCGCTCTCAAAATTTTTCTCGCAGTTTCACATGCCCATCTTCAAACGACGATTCCCAAGCAACTAAAAGAGTCTAACTATCGCAATAACTTTCAGAATCTGCGAAATGTATTCTAGTTTCATAATAACCGCACCGGAAATTTTGCACGGTGAAACTTTGGGCCCGGGGGGCGTTTTTACGCGGACTTTCGGCAGCCGTCCTGCGCTCTCAAAATTTTTTTCGCAGTTTCACATGCCCATCTTCAAACGACGATTCCCAAGCAACTAAAAGAGTCTAACTATCGCAGTAAGTTTCAGAATCTGCGGAATATATTCTAGTTTCATAATAACCGCACCGGAAATTTTGCACGGTGAAACTTTGGGCCCGGGGGGCGTTTTTACGCGGACTTTCGGCAGCCGTCCTGCGCTCTCAAAAATTTTCTCGCAGTTTCACATGCCCATCTTCAAACGACGATTCCCAAGCAACTAAAAGAGTCTAACTATCGCAGTAAGTTTCAGAATCTGCGAAATGTATTCTAGTTTCATAATAACATCACCGGGAATTTTGCACGGTGAAACTTTAGGCCCGGGGGGCGTTTTTACGCGGACTTTCGGCAGCCGTCCTGCGCTCTCAAAATTTTTCTCGCAGTTTCACATGCCCATCTTCAAACGACGATTCCCAAGCAACTAAAAGAGTCTAACTATCGCAATAACTTTCAGAATCTGCGAAATGTATTCTAGTTTCATAATAACCGCACCGGAAATTTTGCACGGTGAAACTTTGGGCCCGGGGGGCGTTTTTACGCGGACTTTCGGCAGCCGTCCTGCGCTCTCAAAATTTTTCTCGCAGTTTCACATGCCCATCTTCAAACGACGATTCCCAAGCAACTAAAAGAGTCTAACTATCGCAGTAAGTTTCAGAATCTGCGGAATATATTCTAGTTTCATAATAACCGCACCGGAAATTTTGCACGGTGAAACTTTGGGCCCGGGGGGCGTTTTTACGCGGACTTTCGGCAGCCGTCCTGCGCTCTCAAAATTTTTCTCGCAGTTTCACATGCCCATCTTCAAACGACGATTCCCAAGCAACTAAAAGAGTCTAACTATCGCAGTAAGTTTCAGAATCTGCGAAATGTATTCTAGTTTCATAATAACATCACCGGGAATTTTGCACGGTGAAACTTTAGGCCCGGGGGGCGTTTTTACGCGGACTTTCGGCAGCCGTCCTGCGCTCTCAAAATTTTTCTCGCAGTTTCACATGCCCATCTTCAAACGACGATTCCCAAGCAACTAAAAGAGTCTAACTATCGCAATAACTTTCAGAATCTGCGAAATGTATTCTAGTTTCATAATAACCGCACCGGAAATTTTGCACGGTGAAACTTTGGGCCCGGGGGGCGTTTTTACGCGGACTTTCGGCAGCCGTCCTGCGCTCTCAAAATTTTTTTCGCAGTTTCACATGCCCATCTTCAAACGACGATTCCCAAGCAACTAAAAGAGTCTAACTATCGCAGTAAGTTTCAGAATCTGCGGAATATATTCTAGTTTCATAATAACCGCACCGGAAATTTTGCACGGTGAAACTTTGGGCCCGGGGGGGGTTTTTACGCGGACTTTCGGCAGCCGCCCTGCGCTCTCAAAATTTTTCTCGCAGTTTCACATGCCCATCTTCAAACGACGATTCCCAAGCAACTAAAAGAGTCTAACTATCGCAGTAAGTTTCAGAATCTGCGAAATGTATTCTAGTTTCATAATAACATCACCGGGAATTTTGCACGGTGAAACTTTAGGCCCGGGGGGCGTTTTTACGCGGACTTTCGGCAGCCGTCCTGCGCTCTCAAAATTTTTCTCGCAGTTTCACATGCCCATCTTCAAACGACGATTCCCAAGCAACTAAAAGAGTCTAACTATCGCAATAACTTTCAGAATCTGCGAAATGTATTCTAGTTTCATAATAACATCACCGGGAATTTTGCACGGTGAAACTTTAGGCCCGGGGGGCGTTTTTACGCAGACTTTCGGCAGCCGTCCTGCGCTCTCAAAATTTTTCTCGCAGTTTCACATGCCCATCTTCAAACGACGATTCCCAAGCAACTAAAAGAGTCTAACTATCGCAGTAAGTTTCAGAATCTGCGGAATATATTCTAGTTTCATAATAACCGCACCGGAAATTTTGCACGGTGAAACTTTGGGCCCGGGGGGCGTTTTTACGCGGACTTTCGGCAGCCGTCCTGCGCTCTCAAAATTTTTTTCGCAGTTTCACATGCCCATCTTCAAACGACGATTCCCAAGCAACTAAAAGAGTCTAACTATCGCAGTAAGTTTCAGAATCTGCGGAATATATTCCAGTTTCATAATAACCGCACCGGAAATTTTGCACGGTGAAACTTTGGGCCCGGGGGGCGTTTTTACGCGGACTTTCGGCAGCCGTCCTGCGCTCTCAAAATTTTTCTCGCAGTTTCACATGCCCATCTTCAAACGACGATTCCCAAGCAACTTATAGAGTCTAACTATCGCAGTAAGTTTCAGAATCTGCGAAATGTATTCTAGTTTCATAATAACATCACCGGGAATTTTGCACGGTGAAACTTTAGGCCCGGGGGGCGTTTTTACGCGGACTTTCGGCAGCCGTCCTGCGCTCTCAAAATTTTTCTCGCAGTTTCACATGCCCATCTTCAAACGACGATTCCCAAGCAACTAAAAGAGTCTAACTATCGCAATAACTTTCAGAATCTGCGAAATGTATTCTAGTTTCATAATAACATCACCGGGAATTTTGCACGGTGAAACTTTAGGCCCGGGGGGCGTTTTTACGCAGACTTTCGGCAGCCGTCCTGCGCTCTCAAAATTTTTCTCGCAGTTTCACATGCCCATCTTCAAACGACGATTCCCAAGCAACTAAAAGAGTCTAACTATCGCAGTAAGTTTCAGAATCTGCGGAATATATTCTAGTTTCATAATAACCGCACCGGAAATTTTGCACGGTGAAACTTTGGGCCCGGGGGGCGTTTTTACGCGGACTTTCGGCAGCCGTCCTGCGCTCTCAAAATTTTTTTCGCAGTTTCACATGCCCATCTTCAAACGACGATTCCCAAGCAACTAAAAGAGTCTAACTATCGCAGTAAGTTTCAGAATCTGCGGAATATATTCTAGTTTCATAATAACCGCACCGGAAATTTTGCACGTTGAAACTTTGGGCCCGGGGGGCGTTTTTACGCGGACTTTCGGCAGCCGTCCTGCGCTCTCAAAATTTTTCTCGCAGTTTCACATGCCCATCTTCAAACGACGATTCCCAAGCAACTAAAAGAGTCTAACTATCGCAGTAAGTTTCAGAATCTGCGAAATGTATTCTAGTTTCATAATAACATCACCGGGAATTTTGCACGGTGAAACTTTAGGCCCGGGGGGCGTTTTTACGCGGACTTTCGGCAGCCGTCCTGCGCTCTCAAAATTTTTCTCGCAGTTTCACATGCCCATCTTCAAACGACGATTCCCAAGCAACTAAAAGAGTCTAACTATCGCAATAACTTTCAGAATCTGCGAAATGTATTCTAGTTTCATAATAACCGCACCGGAAATTTTGCACGGTGAAACTTTGGGCCCGGGGGGCGTTTTTACGCGGACTTTCGGCAGCCGTCCTGCGCTCTCAAAATTTTTTTCGCAGTTTCACATGCCCATCTTCAAACGACGATTCCCAAGCAACTAAAAGAGTCTAACTATCGCAGTAAGTTTCAGAATCTGCGGAATATATTCTAGTTTCATAATAACCGCACCGGAAATTTTGCACGGTGAAACTTTGGGCCCGGGGGGCGTTTTTACGCGGACTTTCGGCAGCCGTCCTGCGCTCTCAAAATTTTTCTCGCAGTTTCACATGCCCATCTTCAAACGACGATTCCCAAGCAACTAAAAGAGTCTAACTATCGCAGTAAGTTTCAGAATCTGCGAAATGTATTCTAGTTTCATAATAACATCACCGGGAATTTTGCACGGTGAAACTTTAGGCCCGGGGGGCGTTTTTACGCGGACTTTCGGCAGCCGTCCTGCGCTCTCAAAATTTTTCTCGCAGTTTCACATGCCCATCTTCAAACGACGATTCCCAAGCAACTAAAAGAGTCTAACTATCGCAATAACTTTCAGAATCTGCGAAATGTATTCTAGTTTCATAATAACCGCACCGGAAATTTTGCACGGTGAAACTTTGGGCCCGGGGGGCGTTTTTACGCGGACTTTCGGCAGCCGTCCTGCGCTCTCAAAATTTTTTTCGCAGTTTCACATGCCCATCTTCAAACGACGATTCCCAAGCAACTAAAAGAGTCTAACTATCGCAGTAAGTTTCAGAATCTGCGGAATATATTCTAGTTTCATAATAACCGCACCGGAAATTTTGCACGGTGAAACTTTGGGCCCGGGAGGCGTTTTTACGCGGACTTTCGGCAGCCGTCCTGCGCTCTCAAAATTTTTCTCGCAGTTTCACATGCCCATCTTCAAACGACGATTCCCAAGCAACTAAAAGAGTCTAACTATCGCAGTAAGTTTCAGAATCTGCGAAATGTATTCTAGTTTCATAATAACATCACCGGGAATTTTGCACGGTGAAACTTTAGGCCCGGGGGGCGTTTTTACGCGGACTTTCGGCAGCCGTCCTGCGCTCTCAAAATTTTTCTCGCAGTTTCACATGCCCATCTTCAAACGACGATTCCCAAGCAACTAAAAGAGTCTAACTATCGCAATAACTTTCAGAATCTGCGAAATGTATTCTAGTTTCATAATAACATCACCGGGAATTTTGCACGGTGAAACTTTAGGCCCGGGGGGCGTTTTTACGCAGACTTTCGGCAGCCGTCCTGCGCTCTCAAAATTTTTCTCGCAGTTTCACATGCCCATCTTCAAACGACGATTCCCAAGCAACTAAAAGAGTCTAACTATTGCAGTAAGTTTCAGAATCTGCGGAATATATTCTAGTTTCATAATAACCGCACCGGAAATTTTGCACGGTGAAACTTTGGGCCCGGGGGGCGTTTTTACGCGGACTTTCGGCAGCCGTCCTGCGCTCTCAAAATTTTTTTCGCAGTTTCACATGCCCATCTTCAAACGACGATTCCCAAGCAACTAAAAGAGTCTAACTATCGCAGTAAGTTTCAGAATCTGCGGAATATATTCTAGTTTCATAATAACCGCACCGGAAATTTTGCACGGTGAAACTTTGGGCCCGGGGGGCGTTTTTACGCGGACTTTCGGCAGCCGTCCTGCGCTCTCAAAATTTTTCTCGCAGTTTCACATGCCCATCTTCAAACGACGATTCCCAAGCAACTAAAAGAGTCTAACTATCGCAGTAAGTTTCAGAATCTGCGAAATGTATTCTAGTTTCATAATAACATCATCGGGAATTTTGCACGGTGAAACTTTAGGCCCGGGGGGCGTTTTTACGCGGACTTTCGGCAGCCGTCCTGCGCTCTCAAAAATTTTCTCGCAGTTTCACATGCCCATCTTCAAACGACGATTCCCAAGCAACTAAAAGAGTCTAACTATCGCAATAACTTTCAGAATCTGCGAAATGTATTCTAGTTTCATAATAACATCACCGGGAATTTTGCACGGTGAAACTTTAGGCCCGGGGGGCGTTTTTACGCAGACTTTCGGCAGCCGTCCTGCGCTCTCAAAATTTTTCTCGCAGTTTCACATGCCCATCTTCAAACGACGATTCCCAAGCAACTAAAAGAGTCTAACTATCGCAGTAAGTTTCAGAATCTGCGGAATATATTCTAGTTTCATAATAACCGCACCGGAAATTTTGCACGGTGAAACTTTGGGCCCGGGGGCGTTTTTACGCGGACTTTCGGCAGCCGTCCTGCGCTCTCAAAATTTTTTTCGCAGTTTCACATGCCCATCTTCAAACGACGATTCCCAAGCAACTAAAAGAGTCTAACTATCGCAGTAAGTTTCAGAATCTGCGGAATATATTCTAGTTTCATAATAACCGCACCGGAAATTTTGCACGGTGAAACTTTGGGCCCGGGGGGCGTTTTTACGCGGACTTTCGGCAGCCGTCCTGCGCTCTCAAAATTTTTCTCGCAGTTTCACATGCCCATCTTCAAACGACGATTCCCAAGCAACTAAAAGAGTCTAACTATCGCAGTAAGTTTCAGAATCTGCGAAATGTATTCTAGTTTCATAATAACATCACCGGGAATTTTGCACGGTGAAACTTTAGGCCCGGGGGGCGTTTTTACGCGGACTTTCGGCAGCCGTCCTGCGCTCTCAAAATTTTTCTCGCAGTTTCACATGCCCATCTTCAAACGACGATTCCCAAGCAACTAAAAGAGTCTAACTATCGCAATAACTTTCAGAATCTGCGAAATGTATTCTAGTTTCATAATAACATCACCGGGAATTTTGCACGGTGAAACTTTAGGCCCGGGGGGCGTTTTTACGCAGACTTTCGGCAGCCGTCCTGCGCTCTCAAAATTTTTCTCGCAGTTTCACATGCCCATCTTCAAACGACGATTCCCAAGCAACTAAAAGAGTCTAACTATCGCAGTAAGTTTCAGAATCTGCGGAATATATTCTAGTTTCATAATAACCGCACCGGAAATTTTGCACGCTGAAACTTTGGGCCCGGGGGGCGTTTTTACGCGGACTTTCGGGAGCCGTCCTGCGCTCTCAAAATTTTTTTCGCAGTTTCACATGCCCATCTTCAAACGACGATTCCCAAGCAACTAAAAGAGTCTAACTATCGCAGTAAGTTTCAGAATCTGCGGAATATATTCTAGTTTCATAATAACCGCACCGGAAATTTTGCACGGTGAAACTTTGGGCCCGGGGGGCGTTTTTACGCGGACTTTCGGCAGCCGTCCTGCGCTCTCAAAATTTTTCTCGCAGTTTCACATGCCCATCTTCAAACGACGATTCCCAAGCAACTAAAAGAGTCTAACTATCGCAGTAAGTTTCAGAATCTGCGAAATGTATTCTAGTTTCATAATAACATCACCGGGAATTTTGCACGGTGAAACTTTAGGCCCGGGGGGCGTTTTTACGCGGACTTTCGGCAGCCGTCCTGCGCTCTCAAAATTTTTCTCGCAGTTTCACATGCCCATCTTCAAACGACGATTCCCAAGCAACTAAAAGAGTCTAACTATCGCAATAACTTTCAGAATCTGCTAAATGTATTCTAGTTTCATAATAACCGCACCGGAAATTTTGCACGGTGAAACTTTGGGCCCGGGGGGCGTTTTTACGCGGACTTTCGGCAGCCGTCCTGCGCTCTCAAAATTTTTCTCGCAGTTTCACATGCCCATCTTCAAACGACGATTCCCAAGCAACTAAAAGAGTCTAACTATCGCAGTAAGTTTCAGAATCTGCGGAATATATTCTAGTTTCATAATAACCGCACCGGAAATTTTGCACGGTGAAACTTTGGGCCCGGGGGGCGTTTTTACGCGGACTTTCGGCAGCCGTCCTGCGCTCTCAAAATTTTTCTCGCAGTTTCACATGCCCATCTTCAAACGACGATTCCCAAGCAACTAAAAGAGTCTAACTATCGCAGTAAGTTTCAGAATCTGCGAAATGTATTCTAGTTTCATAATAACATCACCGGGAATTTTGCACGGTGAAACTTTAGGCCCGGGGGGCGTTTTTACGCGGACTTTCGGCAGCCGTCCTGCGCTCTCAAAATTTTTCTCGCAGTTTCACATGCCCATCTTCAAACGACGATTCCCAAGCAACTAAAAGAGTCTAACTATCGCAATAACTTTTAGAATCTGCGAAATGTATTCTAGTTTCATAATAACCGCACCGGAAATTTTGCACGGTGAAACTTTGGGCCCGGGGGGCGTTTTTACGCGGACTTTCGGCAGCCGTCCTGCGCTCTCAAAATTTTTTTCGCAGTTTCACATGCCCATCTTCAAACGACGATTCCCAAGCAACTAAAAGAGTCTAACTATCGCAGTAAGTTTCAGAATCTGCGGAATATATTCTAGTTTCATAATAACCGCACCGGAAATTTTGCACGGTGAAACTTTGGGCCCGGGGGGCGTTTTTACGCGGACTTTCGGCAGCCGTCCTGCGCTCTCAAAACTTTTCTCGCAGTTTCACATGCCCATCTTCAAACGACGATTCCCAAGCAACTAAAAGAGTCTAACTATCGCAGTAAGTTTCAGAATCTGCGGAATATATTCTAGTTTCATAATAACCGCACCGGAAATTTTGCACGGTGAAACTTTGGGCCCGGGGGGCGTTTTTACGCGGACTTTCGGCAGCCGTCCTGCGCTCTCAAAATTTTTCTCGCAGTTTCACATGCCCATCTTCAAACGACGATTCCCAAGCAACTAAAAGAGTCTAACTATCGCAATAACTTTCAGAATCTGCGAAATGTATTCTAGTTTCATAATAACCGCACCGGAAATTTTGCACGGTGAAACTTTGGGCCCGGGGGGCGTTTTTACGCGGACTTTCGGCAGCCGTCCTGCGCTCTCAAAATTTTTTTCGCAGTTTCACATGCCCATCTTCAAACGACGATTCCCAAGCAACTAAAAGAGTCTAACTATCGCAGTAAGTTTCAGAATCTGCGGAATATATTCTAGTTTCATAATAACCGCACCGGAAATTTTGCACGGTGAAACTTTGGGCCCGGGGGGCGTTTTTACGCGGACTTTCGGCAGCCGTCCTGCGCTCTCAAAATTTTTCTCGCAGTTTCACATGCCCATCTTCAAACGACGATTCCCAAGCAACTAAAAGAGTCTAACTATCGCAGTAAGTTTCAGAATCTGCGAAATGTATTCTAGTTTCATAATAACATCACCGGGAATTTTGCACGGTGAAACTTTAGGCCCGGGGGGCGTTTTTACGCGGACTTTCGGCAGCCGTCCTGCGCTCTCAAAATTTTTCTCGCAGTTTCACATGCCCATCTTCAAACGACGATTCCCAAGCAACTAAAAGAGTCTAACTATCGCAATAACTTTCAGAATCTGCGAAATGTATTCTAGTTTCATAATAACCGCACCGGAAATTTTGCACGGTGAAACTTTGGGCCCGGGGGGCGTTTTTACGCGGACTTTCGGCAGCCGTCCTGCGCTTTCAAAATTTTTCTCGCAGTTTCACATGCCCATCTTCAAACGACGATTCCCAAGCAACTAAAAGAGTCTAACTATCGCAGTAAGTTTCAGAATCTGCGGAATATATTCTAGTTTCATAATAACCGCACCGGAAATTTTGCACGGTGAAACTTTGGGCCCGGGGGGCGTTTTTACGCGGACTTTCGGCAGCCGTCCTGCGCTCTCAAAATTTTTCTCGCAGTTTCACATGCCCATCTTCAAACGACGATTCCCAAGCAACTAAAAGAGTCTAACTATCGCAATAACTTTTAGAATCTGCGAAATGTATTCTAGTTTCATAATAACCGCACCGGAAATTTTGCACGGTGAAACTTTGGGCCCGGGGGGCGTTTTTACGCGGACTTTCGGCAGCCGTCCTGCGCTCTCAAAATTTTTTTCGCAGTTTCACATGCCCATCTTCAAACGACGATTCCCAAGCAACTAAAAGAGTCTAACTATCGCAGTAAGTTTCAGAATCTGCGGAATATATTCTAGTTTCATAATAACCGCACCGGAAATTTTGCACGGTGAAACTTTGGGCCCGGGGGGCGTTTTTACGCGGACTTTCGGCAGCCGTCCTGCGCTCTCAAAACTTTTCTCGCAGTTTCACATGCCCATCTTCAAACGACGATTCCCAAGCAACTAAAAGAGTCTAACTATCGCAGTAAGTTTCAGAATCTGCGGAATATATTCTAGTTTCATAATAACCGCACCGGAAATTTTGCACGGTGAAACTTTGGGCCCGGGGGGCGTTTTTACGCGGACTTTCGGCAGCCGTCCTGCGCTCTCAAAATTTTTCTCGCAGTTTCACATGCCCATCTTCAAACGACGATTCCCAAGCAACTAAAAGAGTCTAACTATCGCAGTAAGTTTCAGAATCTGCGGAATATATTCTAGTTTCATAATAACCGCACCGGAAATTTTGCACGGTGAAACTTTGGGCCCGGGGGGCGTTTTTACGCGGACTTTCGGCAGCCGTCCTGCGCTCTCAAAATTTTTCTCGCAGTTTCACATGCCCATCTTCAAACGACGATTCCCAAGCAACTAAAAGAGTCTAACTATCGCAGTAAGTTTCAGAATCTGCGAAATGTATTCTAGTTTCATAATAACATCACCGGGAATTTTGCACGGTGAAACTTTAGGCCCGGGGGGCGTTTTTACGCGGACTTTCGGCAGACGTCCTGCGCTCTCAAAATTTTTCTCGCAGTTTCACATGCCCATCTTCAAACGACGATTCCCAAGCAACTAAAAGAGTCTAACTATCGCAATAACTTTCAGAATCTGCGAAATGTATTCTAGTTTCATAATAACCGCACCGGAAATTTTGCACGGTGAAACTTTGGGCCCGGGGGGCGTTTTTACGCGGACTTTCGGCAGCCGTCCTGCGCTTTCAAAATTTTTCTCGCAGTTTCACATGCCCATCTTCAAACGACGATTCCCAAGCAACTAAAAGACTCTAACTATCGCAGTAAGTTTCAGAATCTGCGGAATATATTCTAGTTTCATAATAACCGCACCGGAAATTTTGCACGGTGAAACTTTGGGCCCGGGGGGCGTTTTTACGCGGACTTTCGGCAGCCGTCCTGCGCTCTCAAAATTTTTCTCGCAGTTTCACATGCCCATCTTCAAACGACGATTCCCAAGCAACTAAAAGAGTCTAACTATCGCAGTAAGTTTCAGAATCTGCGAAATGTATTCTAGTTTCATAATAACATCACCGGGAATTTTGCACGGTGAAACTTTAGGCCCGGGGGGCGTTTTTACGCGGACTTTCGGCAGCCGTCCTGCGCTCTCAAAATTTTTCTCGCAGTTTCACATGCCCATCTTCAAACGACGATTCCCAAGCAACTAAAAGAGTCTAACTATCGCAATAACTTTCAGAATCTGCGAAATGTATTCTAGTTTCATAATAACCGCACCGGAAATTTTGCACGGTGAAACTTTGGGCCCGGGGTGCGTTTTTACGCGGACTTTCGGCAGCCGTCCTGCGCTCTCAAAATTTTTTTCGCAGTTTCACATGCCCATCTTCAAACGACGATTCCCAAGCAACTAAAAGAGTCTAACTATCGCAGTAAGTTTCAGAATCTGCGGAATATATTCTAGTTTCATAATAACCGCACCGGAAATTTTGCACGGTGAAACTTTGGGCCCGGGGGGCGTTTTTACGCGGACTTTCGGCAGCCGTCCTGCGCTCTCAAAATTTTTCTCGCAGTTTCACATGCCCATCTTCAAACGACGATTCCCAAGCAACTAAAAGAGTCTAACTATCGCAGTAAGTTTCAGAATCTGCGAAATGTATTCTAGTTTCATAATAACATCACCGGGAATTTTGCACGGTGAAACTTTAGGCCCGGGGGGCGTTTTTACGCGGACTTTCGGCAGCCGTCCTGCGCTCTCAAAATTTTTCTCGCAGTTTCACATGCCCATCTTCAAACGACGATTCCCAAGCAACTAAAAGAGTCTAACTATCGCAATAACTTTCAGAATCTGCGAAATGTATTCTAGTTTCATAATAACATCACCGGGAATTTTGCACGGTGAAACTTTAGGCCCGGGGGGCGTTTTTACGCAGACTTTCGGCAGCCGTCCTGCGCTCTCAAAATTTTTCTCGCAGTTTCACATGCCCATCTTCAAACGACGATTCCCAAGCAACTAAAAGAGTCTAACTATCGCAGTAAGTTTCAGAATCTGCGGAATATATTCTAGTTTCATAATAACCGCACCGGAAATTTTGCACGGTGAAACTTTGGGCCCGGGGGGCGTTTTTACGCGGACTTTCGGCAGCCGTCCTGCGCTCTCAAAATTTTTTTCGCAGTTTCACATGCCCATCTTCAAACGACGATTCCCAAGCAACTAAAAGAGTCTAACTATCGCAGTAAGTTTCAGAATCTGCGGAATATATTCTAGTTTCATAATAACCGCACCGGAAATTTTGCACGGTGAAACTTTGGGCCCGGGGGGCGTTTTTGCGCGGACTTTCGGCAGCCGTCCTGCGCTCTCAAAATTTTTCTCGCAGTTTCACATGCCCATCTTCAAACGACGATTCCCAAGCAACTAAAAGAGTCTAACTATCGCAGTAAGTTTCAGAATCTGCGAAATGTATTCTAGTTTCATAATAACATCACCGGGAATTTTGCACGGTGAAACTTTAGGCCCGGGGGGCGTTTTTACGCGGACTTTCGGCAGCCGTCCTGCGCTCTCAAAATTTTTCTCGCAGTTTCACATGCCCATCTTCAAACGACGATTCCCAAGCAACTAAAAGAGTCTAACTATCGCAATAACTTTCAGAATCTGCGAAATGTATTCTAGTTTCATAATAACCGCACCGGAAATTTTGCACGGTGAAACTTTGGGCCCGGGGGGCGTTTTTACGCGGACTTTCGGCAGCCGTCCTGCGCTCTCAAAATTTTTCTCGCAGTTTCACATGCCCATCTTCAAACGACGATTCCCAAGCAACTAAAAGAGTCTAACTATCGCAGTAAGTTTCAGAATCTGCGGAATATATTCTAGTTTCATAATAACCGCACCGGAAATTTTGCACGGTGAAACTTTGGGCCCGGGGGGCGTTTTTACGCGGACTTTCGGCAGCCGTCCTGCGCTCTTAAAATTTTTCTCGCAGTTTCACATGCCCATCTTCAAACGACGATTCCCAAGCAACTAAAAGAGTCTAACTATCGCAGTAAGTTTCAGAATCTGCGAAATGTATTCTAGTTTCATAATAACATCACCGGGAATTTTGCACGGTGAAACTTTAGGCCCGGGGGGCGTTTTTACGCGGACTTTCGGCAGCCGTCCTGCGCTCTCAAAATTTTTCTCGCAGTTTCACATGCCCATCTTCAAACGACGATTCCCAAGCAACTAAAAGAGTCTAACTATCGCAATAACTTTCAGAATCTGCGAAATGTATTCTAGTTTCATAATAACCGCACCGGAAATTTTGCACGGTGAAACTTTGGGCCCGGGGGGCGTTTTTACGCGGACTTTCGGCAGCCGTCCTGCGCTCTCAAAATTTTTTTCGCAGTTTCACATGCCCATCTTCAAACGACGATTCCCAAGCAACTAAAAGAGTCTAACTATCGCAGTAAGTTTCAGAATCTGCGGAATATATTCTAGTTTCATAATAACCGCACCGGAAATTTTGCACGGTGAAACTTTGGGCCCGGGGGGCGTTTTTACGCGGACTTTCGGCAGCCGTCCTGCGCTCTCAAAATTTTTTTCGCAGTTTCACATGCCCATCTTCAAACGACGATTCCCAAGCAACTAAAAGAGTCTAACTATCGCAGTAAGTTTCAGAATCTGCGGAATATATTCTAGTTTCATAATAACCGCACCGGAAATTTTGCACGGTGAAACTTTGGGCCCGGGGGGCGTTTTTACGCGGACTTTCGGCAGCCGTCCTGCGCTCTCAAAATTTTTCTCGCAGTTTCACATGCCCATCTTCAAACGACGATTCCCAAGCAACTAAAAGAGTCTAACTATCGCAGTAAGTTTCAGAATCTGCGAAATGTATTCTAGTTTCATAATAACATCACCGGGAATTTTGCACGGTGAAACTTTAGGCCCGGGGGGCGTTTTTACGCGGACTTTCGGCAGCCGTCCTGCGCTCTCAAAATTTTTCTCGCAGTTTCACATGCCCATCTTCAAACGACGATTCCCAAGCAACTAAAAGAGTCTAACTATCGCAATAACTTTCAGAATCTGCGAAATGTATTCTAGTTTCATAATAACATCACCGGGAATTTTGCACGGTGAAACTTTAGGCCCGGGGGGCGTTTTTACGCAGACTTTCGGCAGCCGTCCTGCGCTCTCAAAATTTTTCTCGCAGTTTCACATGCCCATCTTCAAACGACGATTCCCAAGCAACTAAAAGAGTCTAACTATCGCAGTAAGTTTCAGAATCTGCGGAATATATTCTAGTTTCATAATAACCGCACCGGAAATTTTGCACGGTGAAACTTTGGGCCCGGGGGGCGTTTTTACGCGGACTTTCGGCAGCCGTCCTGCGCTCTCAAAATTTTTTTCGCAGTTTCACATGCCCATCTTCAAACGACGATTCCCAAGCAACTAAAAGAGTCTAACTATCGCAGTAAGTTTCAGAATCTGCGGAATATATTCTAGTTTCATAATAACCGCACCGGAAATTTTGCACGGTGAAACTTTGGGCCCGGGGGGCGTTTTTACGCGGACTTTCGGCAGCCGTCCTGCGCTCTCAAAATTTTTCTCGCAGTTTCACATGCCCATCTTCAAACGACGATTCCCAAGCAACTAAAAGAGTCTAACTATCGCAGTAAGTTTCAGAATCTGCGAAATGTATTCTAGTTTCATAATAACATCACCGGGAATTTTGCACGGTGAAACTTTAGGCCCGGGGGGCGTTTTTACGCGGACTTTCGGCAGCCGTCCTGCGCTCTCAAAATTTTTCTCGCAGTTTCACATGCCCATCTTCAAACGACGATTCCCAAGCAACTAAAAGAGTCTAACTATCGCAATAACTTTCAGAATCTGCGAAATGTATTCTAGTTTCATAATAACATCACCGGGAATTTTGCACGGTGAAACTTTAGGCCCGGGGGGCGTTTTTACGCAGACTTTCGGCAGCCGTCCTGCGCTCTCAAAATTTTTCTCGCAGTTTCACATGCCCATCTTCAAACGACGATTCCCAAGCAACTAAAAGAGTCTAACTATCGCAGTAAGTTTCAGAATCTGCGGAATATATTTTAGTTTCATAATAACCGCACCGGAAATTTTGCACGGTGAAACTTTGGCCCGGGGGGCGATTTTACGCGGACTTTCGGCAGCCGTCCTGCGCTCTCAAAATTTTTTTCGCAGTTTCACATGCCCATCTTCAAACGACGATTCCCAAGCAACTAAAAGAGTCTAACTATCGCAGTAAGTTTCAGAATCTGCGAAATGTATTCTAGTTTCATAATAACATCACCGGGAATTTTGCACGGTGAAACTTTAGGCCCGGGGGGCGTTTTTACGCGGACTTTCGGCAGCCGTCCTGCGCTCTCAAAATTTTTCTCGCAGTTTCACATGCCCATCTTCAAACGACGATTCCCAAGCAACTAAAAGAGTCTAACTATCGCAATAACTTTCAGAATCTGCGAAATGTATTCTAGTTTCATAATAACCGCACCGGAAATTTTGCACGGTGAAACTTTGGGCCCGGGGGGCGTTTTTACGCGGACTTTCGGCAGCCGTCCTGCGCTCTCAAAATTTTTTTTGCAGTTTCACATGCCCATCTTCAAACGACGATTCCCAAGCAACTAAAAGAGTCTAACTATCGCAGTAAGTTTCAGAATCTGCGGAATATATTCTAGTTTCATAATAACCGCACCGGAAATTTTGCACGGTGAAACTTTGGGCCCGGGGGGCGTTTTTACGCGGACTTTCGGCAGCCGTCCTGCGCTCTCAAAATTTTTTTCGCAGTTTCACATGCCCATCTTCAAACGACGATTCCCAAGCAACTAAAAGAGTCTAACTATCGCAGTAAGTTTCAGAATCTGCGGAATATATTCTAGTTTCATAATAACCGCACCGGAAATTTTGCACGGTGAAACTTTGGGCCCGGGGGGCGTTTTTACGCGGACTTTCGGCAGCCGTCCTGCGCTCTCAAAATTTTTCTCGCAGTTTCACATGCCCATCTTCAAACGACGATTCCCAAGCAACTAAAAGAGTCTAACTATCGCAGTAAGTTTCAGAATCTGCGAAATGTATTCTAGTTTCATAATAACATCACCGGGAATTTTGCACGGTGAAACTTTAGGCCCGGGGGGCGTTTTTACGCGGACTTTCGGCAGCCGTCCTGCGCTCTCAAAATTTTTCTCGCAGTTTCACATGCCCATCTTCAAACGACGATTCCCAAGCAACTAAAAGAGTCTAACTATCGCAATAACTTTCAGAATCTGCGAAATGTATTCTAGTTTCATAATAACATCACCGGGAATTTTGCACGGTGAAACTTTAGGCCCGGGGGGCGTTTTTACGCAGACTTTCGGCAGCCGTCCTGCGCTCTCAAAATTTTTCTCGCAGTTTCACATGCCCATCTTCAAACGACGATTCCCAAGCAACTAAAAGAGTCTAACTATCGCAGTAAGTTTCAGAATCTGCGAAATATATTCTAGTTTCATAATAACCGCACCGGAAATTTTGCACGGTGAAACTTTGGGCCCGGGGGGCGTTTTTACGCGGACTTTCGGCAGCCGTCCTGCGCTCTCAAAATTTTTTTCGCAGTTTCACATGCCCATCTTCAAACGACGATTCCCAAGCAACTAAAAGAGTCTAACTATCGCAGTAAGTTTCAGAATCTGCGGAATATATTCTAGTTTCATAATAACCGCACCGGAAATTTTGCACGGTGAAACTTTGGGCCCGGGGGGCGTTTTTACGCGGACTTTCGGCAGCCGTCCTGCGCTCTCAAAATTTTTCTCGCAGTTTCACATGCCCATCTTCAAACGACGATTCCCAAGCAACTAAAAGAGTCTAACTATCGCAGTAAGTTTCAGAATCTGCGAAATGTATTCTAGTTTCATAATAACATCACCGGGAATTTTGCACGGTGAAACTTTAGGCCCGGGGGGCGTTTTTACGCGGACTTTCGGCAGCCGTCCTGCGCTCTCAAAATTTTTCTCGCAGTTTCACATGCCCATCTTCAAACGACGATTCCCAAGCAACTAAAAGAGTCTAACTATCGCAATAACTTTCAGAATCTGCGAAATGTATTCTAGTTTCATAATAACATCACCGGGAATTTTGCACGGTGAAACTTTAGGCCCGGGGGGCGTTTTTACGCAGACTTTCGGCAGCCGTCCTGCGCTCTCAAAACTTTTCTCGCAGTTTCACATGCCCATCTTCAAACGACGATTCCCAAGCAACTAAAAGAGTCTAACTATCGCAGTAAGTTTCAGAATCTGCGGAATATATTTTAGTTTCATAATAACCGCACCGGAAATTTTGCACGGTGAAACTTTGGGCCCGGGGGGCGTTTTTACGCGGACTTTCGGCAGCCGTCCTGCGCTCTCAAAATTTTTTTCGCAGTTTCACATGCCCATCTTCAAACGACGATTCCCAAGCAACTAAAAGAGTCTAACTATCGCAGTAAGTTTCAGAATCTGCGGAATATATTCTAGTTTCATAATAACCGCACCGGAAATTTTGCACGGTGAAACTTTGGGCCCGGGGGGCGTTTTTACGCGGACTTTCGGCAGCCGTCCTGCGCTCTCAAAATTTTTCTCGCAGTTTCACATGCCCATCTTCAAACGACGATTCCCAAGCAACTAAAAGAGTCTAACTATCGCAATAACTTTCAGAATCTGCGAAATGTATTCTAGTTTCACAATAACATCACCGGGAATTTTGCACGGTGAAACTTTAGGCCCGGGGGGCGTTTTTACGCGGACTTTCGGCAGCCGTCCTGCGCTCTCAAAATTTTTCTCGCAGTTTCATATGCCCATCTTCAAACGACGATTCCCAAGCAACTAAAAGAGTCTAACTATCGCAATAACTTTCAGAATCTGCGAAATGTATTCTAGTTTCATAATAACCGCACCGGAAATTTTGCACGGTGAAACTTTGGGCCCGGGGGGCGTTTTTACGCGGACTTTCGGCAGCCGTCCTGCGCTCTCAAAATTTTTTTCGCAGTTTCACATGCCCATCTTCAAACGACGATTCCCAAGCAACTAAAAGAGTCTAACTATCGCAGTAAGTTTCAGAATCTGCGGAATATATTCTAGTTTCATAATAACCGCACCGGAAATTTTGCACGGTGAAACTTTGGGCCCGGGGGGCGTTTTTACGCGGACTTTCGGCAGCCGTCCTGCGCTCTCAAAATTTTTTTCGCAGTTTCACATGCCAATCTTCAAACGACGATTCCCAAGCAACTAAAAGAGTCTAACTATCGCAGTAAGTTTCAGAATCTGCGGAATATATTCTAGTTTCATAATAACCGCACCGGAAATTTTGCACGGTGAAACTTTGGGCCCGGGGGGCGTTTTTACGCGGACTTTCGGCAGCCGTCCTGCGCTCTCAAAATTTTTCTCGCAGTTTCACATGCCCATCTTCAAACGACGATTCCCAAGCAACTAAAAGAGTCTAACTATCGCAGTAAGTTTCAGAATCTGCGAAATGTATTCTAGTTTCATAATAACATCACCGGGAATTTTGCACGGTGAAACTTTAGGCCCGGGGGGCGTTTTTACGCGGACTTTCGGCAGCCGTCCTGCGCTCTCAAAATTTTTCTCGCAGTTTCACATGCCCATCTTCAAACGACGATTCCCAAGCAACTAAAAGAGTCTAACTATCGCAATAACTTTCAGAATCTGCTAAATGTATTCTAGTTTCATAATAACCGCACCGGAAATTTTGCACGGTGAAACTTTGGGCCCGGGGGGCGTTTTTACGCGGACTTTCGGCAGCCGTCCTGCGCTCTCAAAATTTTTCTCGCAGTTTCACATGCCCATCTTCAAACGACGATTCCCAAGCAACTAAAAGAGTCTAACTATCGCAGTAAGTTTCAGAATCTGCGGAATATATTCTAGTTTCATAATAACCGCACCGGAAATTTTGCACGGTGAAACTTTGGGCCCGGGGGGCGTTTTTACGCGGACTTTCGGCAGCCGTCCTGCGCTCTCAAAATTTTTCTCGCAGTTTCACATGCCCATCTTCAAACGACGATTCCCAAGCAACTAAAAGAGTCTAACTATCGCAGTAAGTTTCAGAATCTGCGAAATGTATTCTAGTTTCATAATAACATCACCGGGAATTTTGCACGGTGAAACTTTAGGCCCGGGGGGCGTTTTTACGCGGACTTTCGGCAGCCGTCCTGCGCTCTCAAAATTTTTCTCGCAGTTTCACATGCCCATCTTCAAACGACGATTCCCAAGCAACTAAAAGAGTCTAACTATCGCAATAACTTTTAGAATCTGCGAAATGTATTCTAGTTTCATAATAACCGCACCGGAAATTTTGCACGGTGAAACTTTGGGCCCGGGGGGCGTTTTTACGCGGACTTTCGGCAGCCGTCCTGCGCTCTCAAAATTTTTTTCGCAGTTTCACATGCCCATCTTCAAACGACGATTCCCAAGCAACTAAAAGAGTCTAACTATCGCAGTAAGTTTCAGAATCTGCGGAATATATTCTAGTTTCATAATAACCGCACCGGAAATTTTGCACGGTGAAACTTTGGGCCCGGGGGGCGTTTTTACGCGGACTTTCGGCAGCCGTCCTGCGCTCTCAAAACTTTTCTCGCAGTTTCACATGCCCATCTTCAAACGACGATTCCCAAGCAACTAAAAGAGTCTAACTATCGCAGTAAGTTTCAGAATCTGCGGAATATATTCTAGTTTCATAATAACCGCACCGGAAATTTTGCACGGTGAAACTTTGGGCCCGGGGGGCGTTTTTACGCGGACTTTCGGCAGCCGTCCTGCGCTCTCAAAATTTTTCTCGCAGTTTCACATGCCCATCTTCAAACGACGATTCCCAAGCAACTAAAAGAGTCTAACTATCGCAATAACTTTCAGAATCTGCGAAATGTATTCTAGTTTCATAATAACCGCACCGGAAATTTTGCACGGTGAAACTTTGGGCCCGGGGGGCGTTTTTACGCGGACTTTCGGCAGCCGTCCTGCGCTCTCAAAATTTTTTTCGCAGTTTCACATGCCCATCTTCAAACGACGATTCCCAAGCAACTAAAAGAGTCTAACTATCGCAGTAAGTTTCAGAATCTGCGGAATATATTCTAGTTTCATAATAACCGCACCGGAAATTTTGCACGGTGAAACTTTGGGCCCGGGGGGCGTTTTTACGCGGACTTTCGGCAGCCGTCCTGCGCTCTCAAAATTTTTCTCGCAGTTTCACATGCCCATCTTCAAACGACGATTCCCAAGCAACTAAAAGAGTCTAACTATCGCAGTAAGTTTCAGAATCTGCGAAATGTATTCTAGTTTCATAATAACATCACCGGGAATTTTGCACGGTGAAACTTTAGGCCCGGGGGGCGTTTTTACGCGGACTTTCGGCAGCCGTCCTGCGCTCTCAAAATTTTTCTCGCAGTTTCACATGCCCATCTTCAAACGACGATTCCCAAGCAACTAAAAGAGTCTAACTATCGCAATAACTTTCAGAATCTGCGAAATGTATTCTAGTTTCATAATAACCGCACCGGAAATTTTGCACGGTGAAACTTTGGGCCCGGGGGGCGTTTTTACGCGGACTTTCGGCAGCCGTCCTGCGCTTTCAAAATTTTTCTCGCAGTTTCACATGCCCATCTTCAAACGACGATTCCCAAGCAACTAAAAGAGTCTAACTATCGCAGTAAGTTTCAGAATCTGCGGAATATATTCTAGTTTCATAATAACCGCACCGGAAATTTTGCACGGTGAAACTTTGGGCCCGGGGGGCGTTTTTACGCGGACTTTCGGCAGCCGTCCTGCGCTCTCAAAATTTTTCTCGCAGTTTCACATGCCCATCTTCAAACGACGATTCCCAAGCAACTAAAAGAGTCTAACTATCGCAATAACTTTTAGAATCTGCGAAATGTATTCTAGTTTCATAATAACCGCACCGGAAATTTTGCACGGTGAAACTTTGGGCCCGGGGGGCGTTTTTACGCGGACTTTCGGCAGCCGTCCTGCGCTCTCAAAATTTTTTTCGCAGTTTCACATGCCCATCTTCAAACGACGATTCCCAAGCAACTAAAAGAGTCTAACTATCGCAGTAAGTTTCAGAATCTGCGGAATATATTCTAGTTTCATAATAACCGCACCGGAAATTTTGCACGGTGAAACTTTGGGCCCGGGGGGCGTTTTTACGCGGACTTTCGGCAGCCGTCCTGCGCTCTCAAAACTTTTCTCGCAGTTTCACATGCCCATCTTCAAACGACGATTCCCAAGCAACTAAAAGAGTCTAACTATCGCAGTAAGTTTCAGAATCTGCGGAATATATTCTAGTTTCATAATAACCGCACCGGAAATTTTGCACGGTGAAACTTTGGGCCCGGGGGGCGTTTTTACGCGGACTTTCGGCAGCCGTCCTGCGCTCTCAAAATTTTTCTCGCAGTTTCACATGCCCATCTTCAAACGACGATTCCCAAGCAACTAAAAGAGTCTAACTATCGCAGTAAGTTTCAGAATCTGCGGAATATATTCTAGTTTCATAATAACCGCACCGGAAATTTTGCACGGTGAAACTTTGGGCCCGGGGGGCGTTTTTACGCGGACTTTCGGCAGCCGTCCTGCGCTCTCAAAATTTTTCTCGCAGTTTCACATGCCCATCTTCAAACGACGATTCCCAAGCAACTAAAAGAGTCTAACTATCGCAGTAAGTTTCAGAATCTGCGAAATGTATTCTAGTTTCATAATAACATCACCGGGAATTTTGCACGGTGAAACTTTAGGCCCGGGGGGCGTTTTTACGCGGACTTTCGGCAGACGTCCTGCGCTCTCAAAATTTTTCTCGCAGTTTCACATGCCCATCTTCAAACGACGATTCCCAAGCAACTAAAAGAGTCTAACTATCGCAATAACTTTCAGAATCTGCGAAATGTATTCTAGTTTCATAATAACCGCACCGGAAATTTTGCACGGTGAAACTTTGGGCCCGGGGGGCGTTTTTACGCGGACTTTCGGCAGCCGTCCTGCGCTTTCAAAATTTTTCTCGCAGTTTCACATGCCCATCTTCAAACGACGATTCCCAAGCAACTAAAAGACTCTAACTATCGCAGTAAGTTTCAGAATCTGCGGAATATATTCTAGTTTCATAATAACCGCACCGGAAATTTTGCACGGTGAAACTTTGGGCCCGGGGGGCGTTTTTACGCGGACTTTCGGCAGCCGTCCTGCGCTCTCAAAATTTTTCTCGCAGTTTCACATGCCCATCTTCAAACGACGATTCCCAAGCAACTAAAAGAGTCTAACTATCGCAGTAAGTTTCAGAATCTGCGAAATGTATTCTAGTTTCATAATAACATCACCGGGAATTTTGCACGGTGAAACTTTAGGCCCGGGGGGCGTTTTTACGCGGACTTTCGGCAGCCGTCCTGCGCTCTCAAAATTTTTCTCGCAGTTTCACATGCCCATCTTCAAACGACGATTCCCAAGCAACTAAAAGAGTCTAACTATCGCAATAACTTTCAGAATCTGCGAAATGTATTCTAGTTTCATAATAACCGCACCGGAAATTTTGCACGGTGAAACTTTGGGCCCGGGGTGCGTTTTTACGCGGACTTTCGGCAGCCGTCCTGCGCTCTCAAAATTTTTTTCGCAGTTTCACATGCCCATCTTCAAACGACGATTCCCAAGCAACTAAAAGAGTCTAACTATCGCAGTAAGTTTCAGAATCTGCGGAATATATTCTAGTTTCATAATAACCGCACCGGAAATTTTGCACGGTGAAACTTTGGGCCCGGGGGGCGTTTTTACGCGGACTTTCGGCAGCCGTCCTGCGCTCTCAAAATTTTTCTCGCAGTTTCACATGCCCATCTTCAAACGACGATTCCCAAGCAACTAAAAGAGTCTAACTATCGCAGTAAGTTTCAGAATCTGCGAAATGTATTCTAGTTTCATAATAACATCACCGGGAATTTTGCACGGTGAAACTTTAGGCCCGGGGGGCGTTTTTACGCGGACTTTCGGCAGCCGTCCTGCGCTCTCAAAATTTTTCTCGCAGTTTCACATGCCCATCTTCAAACGACGATTCCCAAGCAACTAAAAGAGTCTAACTATCGCAATAACTTTCAGAATCTGCGAAATGTATTCTAGTTTCATAATAACATCACCGGGAATTTTGCACGGTGAAACTTTAGGCCCGGGGGGCGTTTTTACGCAGACTTTCGGCAGCCGTCCTGCGCTCTCAAAATTTTTCTCGCAGTTTCACATGCCCATCTTCAAACGACGATTCCCAAGCAACTAAAAGAGTCTAACTATCGCAGTAAGTTTCAGAATCTGCGGAATATATTCTAGTTTCATAATAACCGCACCGGAAATTTTGCACGGTGAAACTTTGGGCCCGGGGGGCGTTTTTACGCGGACTTTCGGCAGCCGTCCTGCGCTCTCAAAATTTTTTTCGCAGTTTCACATGCCCATCTTCAAACGACGATTCCCAAGCAACTAAAAGAGTCTAACTATCGCAGTAAGTTTCAGAATCTGCGGAATATATTCTAGTTTCATAATAACCGCACCGGAAATTTTGCACGGTGAAACTTTGGGCCCGGGGGGCGTTTTTGCGCGGACTTTCGGCAGCCGTCCTGCGCTCTCAAAATTTTTCTCGCAGTTTCACATGCCCATCTTCAAACGACGATTCCCAAGCAACTAAAAGAGTCTAACTATCGCAGTAAGTTTCAGAATCTGCGAAATGTATTCTAGTTTCATAATAACATCACCGGGAATTTTGCACGGTGAAACTTTAGGCCCGGGGGGCGTTTTTACGCGGACTTTCGGCAGCCGTCCTGCGCTCTCAAAATTTTTCTCGCAGTTTCACATGCCCATCTTCAAACGACGATTCCCAAGCAACTAAAAGAGTCTAACTATCGCAATAACTTTCAGAATCTGCGAAATGTATTCTAGTTTCATAATAACCGCACCGGAAATTTTGCACGGTGAAACTTTGGGCCCGGGGGGCGTTTTTACGCGGACTTTCGGCAGCCGTCCTGCGCTCTCAAAATTTTTCTCGCAGTTTCACATGCCCATCTTCAAACGACGATTCCCAAGCAACTAAAAGAGTCTAACTATCGCAGTAAGTTTCAGAATCTGCGGAATATATTCTAGTTTCATAATAACCGCACCGGAAATTTTGCACGGTGAAACTTTGGGCCCGGGGGGCGTTTTTACGCGGACTTTCGGCAGCCGTCCTGCGCTCTCAAAATTTTTCTCGCAGTTTCACATGCCCATCTTCAAACGACGATTCCCAAGCAACTAAAAGAGTCTAACTATCGCAGTAAGTTTCAGAATCTGCGAAATGTATTCTAGTTTCATAATAACATCACCGGGAATTTTGCACGGTGAAACTTTAGGCCCGGGGGGCGTTTTTACGCGGACTTTCGGCAGCCGTCCTGCGCTCTCAAAATTTTTCTCGCAGTTTCACATGCCCATCTTCAAACGACGATTCCCAAGCAACTAAAAGAGTCTAACTATCGCAATAACTTTCAGAATCTGCGAAATGTATTCTAGTTTCATAATAACCGCACCGGAAATTTTGCACGGTGAAACTTTGGGCCCGGGGGGCGTTTTTACGCGGACTTTCGGCAGCCGTCCTGCGCTCTCAAAATTTTTTTCGCAGTTTCACATGCCCATCTTCAAACGACGATTCCCAAGCAACTAAAAGAGTCTAACTATCGCAGTAAGTTTCAGAATCTGCGGAATATATTCTAGTTTCATAATAACCGCACCGGAAATTTTGCACGGTGAAACTTTGGGCCCGGGGGGCGTTTTTACGCGGACTTTCGGCAGCCGTCCTGCGCTCTCAAAATTTTTCTCGCAGTTTCACATGCCCATCTTCAAACGACGATTCCCAAGCAACTAAAAGAGTCTAACTATCGCAGTAAGTTTCAGAATCTGCGAAATGTATTCTAGTTTCATAATAACATCACCGGGAATTTTGCACGGTGAAACTTTAGGCCCGGGGGGCGTTTTTACGCGGACTTTCGGCAGCCGTCCTGCGCTCTCAAAATTTTTCTCGCAGTTTCACATGCCCATCTTCAAACGACGATTCCCAAGCAACTAAAAGAGTCTAACTATCGCAATAACTTTCAGAATCTGCGAAATGTATTCTAGTTTCATAATAACATCACCGGGAATTTTGCACGGTGAAACTTTAGGCCCGGGGGGCGTTTTTACGCAGACTTTCGGCAGCCGTCCTGCGCTCTCAAAATTTTTCTCGCAGTTTCACATGCCCATCTTCAAACGACGATTCCCAAGCAACTAAAAGAGTCTAACTATCGCAGTAAGTTTCAGAATCTGCGGAATATATTCTAGTTTCATAATAACCGCACCGGAAATTTTGCACGGTGAAACTTTGGGCCCGGGGGGCGTTTTTACGCGGACTTTCGGCAGCCGTCCTGCGCTCTCAAAATTTTTTTCGCAGTTTCACATGCCCATCTTCAAACGACGATTCCCAAGCAACTAAAAGAGTCTAACTATCGCAGTAAGTTTCAGAATCTGCGGAATATATTCTAGTTTCATAATAACCGCACCGGAAATTTTGCACGGTGAAACTTTGGGCCCGGGGGGCGTTTTTACGCGGACTTTCGGCAGCCGTCCTGCGCTCTCAAAATTTTTCTCGCAGTTTCACATGCCCATCTTCAAACGACGATTCCCAAGCAACTAAAAGAGTCTAACTATCGCAGTAAGTTTCAGAATCTGCGAAATGTATTCTAGTTTCATAATAACATCACCGGGAATTTTGCACGGTGAAACTTTAGGCCCGGGGGGCGTTTTTACGCGGACTTTCGGCAGCCGTCCTGCGCTCTCAAAATTTTTCTCGCAGTTTCACATGCCCATCTTCAAACGACGATTCCCAAGCAACTAAAAGAGTCTAACTATCGCAATAACTTTCAGAATCTGCGAAATGTATTCTAGTTTCATAATAACATCACCGGGAATTTTGCACGGTGAAACTTTAGGCCCGGGGGGCGTTTTTACGCAGACTTTCGGCAGCCGTCCTGCGCTCTCAAAATTTTTCTCGCAGTTTCACATGCCCATCTTCAAACGACGATTCCCAAGCAACTAAAAGAGTCTAACTATCGCAGTAAGTTTCAGAATCTGCGGAATATATTTTAGTTTCATAATAACCGCACCGGAAATTTTGCACGGTGAAACTTTGGCCCGGGGGGCGATTTTACGCGGACTTTCGGCAGCCGTCCTGCGCTCTCAAAATTTTTTTCGCAGTTTCACATGCCCATCTTCAAACGACGATTCCCAAGCAACTAAAAGAGTCTAACTATCGCAGTAAGTTTCAGAATCTGCGAAATGTATTCTAGTTTCATAATAACATCACCGGGAATTTTGCACGGTGAAACTTTAGGCCCGGGGGGCGTTTTTACGCGGACTTTCGGCAGCCGTCCTGCGCTCTCAAAATTTTTCTCGCAGTTTCACATGCCCATCTTCAAACGACGATTCCCAAGCAACTAAAAGAGTCTAACTATCGCAATAACTTTCAGAATCTGCGAAATGTATTCTAGTTTCATAATAACCGCACCGGAAATTTTGCACGGTGAAACTTTGGGCCCGGGGGGCGTTTTTACGCGGACTTTCGGCAGCCGTCCTGCGCTCTCAAAATTTTTTTTGCAGTTTCACATGCCCATCTTCAAACGACGATTCCCAAGCAACTAAAAGAGTCTAACTATCGCAGTAAGTTTCAGAATCTGCGGAATATATTCTAGTTTCATAATAACCGCACCGGAAATTTTGCACGGTGAAACTTTGGGCCCGGGGGGCGTTTTTACGCGGACTTTCGGCAGCCGTCCTGCGCTCTCAAAATTTTTTTCGCAGTTTCACATGCCCATCTTCAAACGACGATTCCCAAGCAACTAAAAGAGTCTAACTATCGCAGTAAGTTTCAGAATCTGCGGAATATATTCTAGTTTCATAATAACCGCACCGGAAATTTTGCACGGTGAAACTTTGGGCCCGGGGGGCGTTTTTACGCGGACTTTCGGCAGCCGTCCTGCGCTCTCAAAATTTTTCTCGCAGTTTCACATGCCCATCTTCAAACGACGATTCCCAAGCAACTAAAAGAGTCTAACTATCGCAGTAAGTTTCAGAATCTGCGAAATGTATTCTAGTTTCATAATAACATCACCGGGAATTTTGCACGGTGAAACTTTAGGCCCGGGGGGCGTTTTTACGCGGACTTTCGGCAGCCGTCCTGCGCTCTCAAAATTTTTCTCGCAGTTTCACATGCCCATCTTCAAACGACGATTCCCAAGCAACTAAAAGAGTCTAACTATCGCAATAACTTTCAGAATCTGCGAAATGTATTCTAGTTTCATAATAACATCACCGGGAATTTTGCACGGTGAAACTTTAGGCCCGGGGGGCGTTTTTACGCAGACTTTCGGCAGCCGTCCTGCGCTCTCAAAATTTTTCTCGCAGTTTCACATGCCCATCTTCAAACGACGATTCCCAAGCAACTAAAAGAGTCTAACTATCGCAGTAAGTTTCAGAATCTGCGAAATATATTCTAGTTTCATAATAACCGCACCGGAAATTTTGCACGGTGAAACTTTGGGCCCGGGGGGCGTTTTTACGCGGACTTTCGGCAGCCGTCCTGCGCTCTCAAAATTTTTTTCGCAGTTTCACATGCCCATCTTCAAACGACGATTCCCAAGCAACTAAAAGAGTCTAACTATCGCAGTAAGTTTCAGAATCTGCGGAATATATTCTAGTTTCATAATAACCGCACCGGAAATTTTGCACGGTGAAACTTTGGGCCCGGGGGGCGTTTTTACGCGGACTTTCGGCAGCCGTCCTGCGCTCTCAAAATTTTTCTCGCAGTTTCACATGCCCATCTTCAAACGACGATTCCCAAGCAACTAAAAGAGTCTAACTATCGCAGTAAGTTTCAGAATCTGCGAAATGTATTCTAGTTTCATAATAACATCACCGGGAATTTTGCACGGTGAAACTTTAGGCCCGGGGGGCGTTTTTACGCGGACTTTCGGCAGCCGTCCTGCGCTCTCAAAATTTTTCTCGCAGTTTCACATGCCCATCTTCAAACGACGATTCCCAAGCAACTAAAAGAGTCTAACTATCGCAATAACTTTCAGAATCTGCGAAATGTATTCTAGTTTCATAATAACATCACCGGGAATTTTGCACGGTGAAACTTTAGGCCCGGGGGGCGTTTTTACGCAGACTTTCGGCAGCCGTCCTGCGCTCTCAAAACTTTTCTCGCAGTTTCACATGCCCATCTTCAAACGACGATTCCCAAGCAACTAAAAGAGTCTAACTATCGCAGTAAGTTTCAGAATCTGCGGAATATATTTTAGTTTCATAATAACCGCACCGGAAATTTTGCACGGTGAAACTTTGGGCCCGGGGGGCGTTTTTACGCGGACTTTCGGCAGCCGTCCTGCGCTCTCAAAATTTTTTTCGCAGTTTCACATGCCCATCTTCAAACGACGATTCCCAAGCAACTAAAAGAGTCTAACTATCGCAGTAAGTTTCAGAATCTGCGGAATATATTCTAGTTTCATAATAACCGCACCGGAAATTTTGCACGGTGAAACTTTGGGCCCGGGGGGCGTTTTTACGCGGACTTTCGGCAGCCGTCCTGCGCTCTCAAAATTTTTCTCGCAGTTTCACATGCCCATCTTCAAACGACGATTCCCAAGCAACTAAAAGAGTCTAACTATCGCAATAACTTTCAGAATCTGCGAAATGTATTCTAGTTTCACAATAACATCACCGGGAATTTTGCACGGTGAAACTTTAGGCCCGGGGGGCGTTTTTACGCGGACTTTCGGCAGCCGTCCTGCGCTCTCAAAATTTTTCTCGCAGTTTCACATGCCCATCTTCAAACGACGATTCCCAAGCAACTAAAAGAGTCTAACTATCGCAATAACTTTCAGAATCTGCGAAATGTATTCTAGTTTCATAATAACCGCACCGGAAATTTTGCACGGTGAAACTTTGGGCCCGGGGGGCGTTTTTACGCGGACTTTCGGCAGCCGTCCTGCGCTCTCAAAATTTTTTTCGCAGTTTCACATGCCCATCTTCAAACGACGATTCCCAAGCAACTAAAAGAGTCTAACTATCGCAGTAAGTTTCAGAATCTGCGGAATATATTCTAGTTTCATAATAACCGCACCGGAAATTTTGCACGGTGAAACTTTGGGCCCGGGGGGCGTTTTTACGCGGACTTTCGGCAGCCGTCCTGCGCTCTCAAAATTTTTTTCGCAGTTTCACATGCCCATCTTCAAACGACGATTCCCAAGCAACTAAAAGAGTCTAACTATCGCAGTAAGTTTCAGAATCTGCGGAATATATTCTAGTTTCATAATAACCGCACCGGAAATTTTGCACGGTGAAACTTTGGGCCCGGGGGGCGTTTTTACGCGGACTTTCGGCAGCCGTCCTGCGCTCTCAAAATTTTTCTCGCAGTTTCACATGCCCATCTTCAAACGACGATTCCCAAGCAACTAAAAGAGTCTAACTATCGCAGTAAGTTTCAGAATCTGCGAAATGTATTCTAGTTTCATAATAACATCACCGGGAATTTTGCACGGTGAAACTTTAGGCCCGGGGGGCGTTTTTACGCGGACTTTCGGCAGCCGTCCTGCGCTCTCAAAATTTTTCTCGCAGTTTCACATGCCCATCTTCAAACGACGATTCCCAAGCAACTAAAAGAGTCTAACTATCGCAATAACTTTCAGAATCTGCGAAATGTATTCTAGTTTCATAATAACATCACCGGGAATTTTGCACGGTGAAACTTTAGGCCCGGGGGGCGTTTTTACGCAGACTTTCGGCAGCCGTCCTGCGCTCTCAAAATTTTTCTCGCAGTTTCACATGCCCATCTTCAAACGACGATTCCCAAGCAACTAAAAGAGTCTAACTATCGCAGTAAGTTTCAGAATCTGCGGAATATATTCTAGTTTCATAATAACCGCACCGGAAATTTTGCACGGTGAAACTTTGGGCCCGGGGGGCGTTTTTACGCGGACTTTCGGCAGCCGTCCTGCGCTCTCAAAATTTTTTTCGCAGTTTCACATGCCCATCTTCAAACGACGATTCCCAAGCAACTAAAAGAGTCTAACTATCGCAGTAAGTTTCAGAATCTGCGGAATATATTCTAGTTTCATAATAACCGCACCGGAAATTTTGCACGGTGAAACTTTGGGCCCGGGGGGCGTTTTTACGCGGACTTTCGGCAGCCGTCCTGCGCTCTCAAAATTTTTCTCGCAGTTTCACATGCCCATCTTCAAACGACGATTCCCAAGCAACTAAAAGAGTCTAACTATCGCAGTAAGTTTCAGAATCTGCGAAATGTATTCTAGTTTCATAATAACATCACCGGGAATTTTGCACGGTGAAACTTTAGGCCCGGGGGGCGTTTTTACGCGGACTTTCGGCAGCCGTCCTGCGCTCTCAAAATTTTTCTCGCAGTTTCACATGCCCATCTTCAAACGACGATTCCCAAGCAACTAAAAGAGTCTAACTATCGCAATAACTTTCAGAATCTGCGAAATGTATTCTAGTTTCATAATAACATCACCGGGAATTTTGCACGGTGAAACTTTAGGCCCGGGGGGCGTTTTTACGCAGACTTTCGGCAGCCGTCCTGCGCTCTCAAAATTTTTCTCGCAGTTTCACATGCCCATCTTCAAACGACGATTCCCAAGCAACTAAAAGAGTCTAACTATCGCAGTAAGTTTCAGAATCTGCGGAATATATTCTAGTTTCATAATAACCGCACCGGAAATTTTCCACGGTGAAACTTTGGGCCCGGGGGGCGTTTTTACGCGGACTTTCGGCAGCCGTCCTGCGCTCTCAAAATTTTTTTCGCAGTTTCACATGCCCATCTTCAAACGACGATTCCCAAGCAACTAAAAGAGTCTAACTATCGCAGTAAGTTTCAGAATCTGCGGAATATATTCTAGTTTCATAATAACCGCACCGGAAATTTTGCACGGTGAAACTTTGGGCCCGGGGGGCGTTTTTACGCGGATTTTCGGCAGCCGTCCTGCGCTCTCAAAATTTTTCTCGCAGTTTCACATGCCCATCTTCAAACGACGATTCCCAAGCAACTAAAAGAGTCTAACTATCGCAGTAAGTTTCAGAATCTGCGAAATGTATTCTAGTTTCATAATAACATCACCGGGAATTTTGCACGGTGAAACTTTAGGCCCGGGGGGCGTTTTTACGCGGACTTTCGGCAGCCGTCCTGCGCTCTCAAAATTTTTCTCGCAGTTTCACATGCCCATCTTCAAACGACGATTCCCAAGCAACTAAAAGAGTCTAACTATCGCAATAACTTTCAGAATCTGCGAAATGTATTCTAGTTTCATAATAACCGCACCGGAAATTTTGCACGGTGAAACTTTGGGCCCGGGGGGCGTTTTTACGCGGACTTTCGGCAGCCGTCCTGCGCTCTCAAAATTTTTCTCGCAGTTTCACATGCCCATCTTCAAACGACGATTCCCAAGCAACTAAAAGAGTCTAACTATCGCAGTAAGTTTCAGAATCTGCGGAATATATTCTAGTTTCATAATAACCGCACCGGAAATTTTGCACGGTGAAACTTTGGGCCCGGGGGGCGTTTTTACGCGGACTTTCGGCAGCCGTCCTGCGCTCTCAAAATTTTTCTCGCAGTTTCACATGCCCATCTTCAAACGACGATTCCCAAGCAACTAAAAGAGTCTAACTATCGCAGTAAGTTTCAGAATCTGCGAAATGTATTCTAGTTTCATAATAACATCACCGGGAATTTTGCACGGTGAAACTTTAGGCCCGGGGGGCGTTTTTACGCGGACTTTCGGCAGCCGTCCTGCGCTCTCAAAATTTTTCTCGCAGTTTCACATGCCCATCTTCAAACGACGATTCCCAAGCAACTAAAAGAGTCTAACTATCGCAATAACTTTCAGAATCTGCGAAATGTATTCTAGTTTCATAATAACCGCACCGGAAATTTTGCACGGTGAAACTTTGGGCCCGGGGGGCGTTTTTACGCGGACTTTCGGCAGCCGTCCTGCGCTCTCAAAATTTTTTTCGCAGTTTCACATGCCCATCTTCAAACGACGATTCCCAAGCAACTAAAAGAGTCTAACTATCGCAATAACTTTCAGAATCTGCGAAATGTATTCTAGTTTCATAATAACCGCACCGGAAATTTTGCACGGTGAAACTTTGGGCCCGGGGGGCGTTTTTACGCGGACTTTCGGCAGCCGTCATGCGCTCTCAAAATTTTTTTCGCAGTTTCACATGCCCATCTTCAAACGACGATTCCCAAGCAACTAAAAGAGTCTAACTATCGCAGTAAGTTTCAGAATCTGCGGAATATATTCTAGTTTCATAATAACCGCACCGGAAATTTTGCACGGTGAAACTTTGGGCCCGGGGGGCGTTTTTACGCGGACTTTCGGCAGCCGTCCTGCGCTCTCAAAATTTTTCTCGCAGTTTCACATGCCCATCTTCAAACGACGATTCCCAAGCAACTAAAAGAGTCTAACTATCGCAGTAAGTTTCAGAATCTGCGAAATGTATTCTAGTTTCATAATAACATCACCGGGAATTTTGCACGGTGAAACTTTAGGCCCGGGGGGCGTTTTTACGCGGACTTTCGGCAGCCGTCCTGCGCTCTCAAAATTTTTCTCGCAGTTTCACATGCCCATCTTCAAACGACGATTCCCAAGCAACTAAAAGAGTCTAACTATCGCAATAACTTTCAGAATCTGCGAAATGTATTCTAGTTTCATAATAACCGCACCGGAAATTCTGCACGGTGAAACTTTGGGCCCGGGGGGCGTTTTTACGCGGACTTTCGGCAGCCGTCCTGCGCTCTCAAAATTTTTCTCGCAGTTTCACATGCCCATCTTCAAACGACGATTCCCAAGCAACTAAAAGAGTCTAACTATCGCAGTAAGTTTCAGAATCTGCGGAATATATTCTAGTTTCATAATAACCGCACCGGAAATTTTGCACGGTGAAACTTTGGGCCCGGGGGGCGTTTTTACGCGGACTTTCGGCAGCCGTCCTGCGCTCTCAAAATTTTTCTCGCAGTTTCACATGCCCATCTTCAAACGACGATTCCCAAGCAACTAAAAGAGTCTAACTATCGCAGTAAGTTTCAGAATCTGCGAAATGTATTCTAGTTTCATAATAACATCACCGGGAATTTTGCACGGTGAAACTTTAGGCCCGGGGGGCGTTTTTACGCGGACTTTCGGCAGCCGTCCTGCGCTCTCAAAATTTTTCTCGCAGTTTCACATGCCCATCTTCAAACGACGATTCCCAAGCAACTAAAAGAGTCTAACTATCGCAATAACTTTCAGAATCTGCGAAATGTATTCTAGTTTCATAATAACCGCACCGGAAATTTTGCACGGTGAAACTTTGGGCCCGGGGGGCGTTTTTACGCGGACTTTCGGCAGCCGTCCTGCGCTCTCAAAATTTTTTTCGCAGTTTCACATGCCCATCTTCAAACGACGATTCCCAAGCAACTAAAAGAGTCTAACTATCGCAGTAAGTTTCAGAATCTGCGGAATATATTCTAGTTTCATAATAACCGCACCGGAAATTTTGCACGGTGAAACTTTGGGCCCGGGGGGCGTTTTTACGCGGACTTTCGGCAGCCGTCCTGCGCTCTCAAAATTTTTCTCGCAGTTTCACATGCCCATCTTCAAACGACGATTCCCAAGCAACTAAAAGAGTCTAACTATCGCAGTAAGTTTCAGAATCTGCGAAATGTATTCTAGTTTCATAATAACATCACCGGGAATTTTGCACGGTGAAACTTTAGGCCCGGGGGGCGTTTTTACGCGGACTTTCGGCAGCCGTCCTGCGCTCTCAAAATTTTTCTCGCAGTTTCACATGCCCATCTTCAAACGACGATTCCCAAGCAACTAAAAGAGTCTAACTATCGCAATAACTTTCAGAATCTGCGAAATGTATTCTAGTTTCATAATAACATCACCGGGAATTTTGCACGGTGAAACTTTAGGCCCGGGGGGCGTTTTTACGCAGACTTTCGGCAGCCGTCCTGCGCTCTCAAAACTTTTCTCGCAGTTTCACATGCCCATCTTCAAACGACGATTCCCAAGCAACTAAAAGAGTCTAACTATCGCAGTAAGTTTCAGAATCTGCGGAATATATTTTAGTTTCATAATAACCGCACCGGAAATTTTGCACGGTGAAACTTTGGGCCCGGGGGGCGTTTTTACGCGGACTTTCGGCAGCCGTCCTGCGCTCTCAAAATTTTTTTCGCAGTTTCACATGCCCATCTTCAAACGACGATTCCCAAGCAACTAAAAGAGTCTAACTATCGCAGTAAGTTTCAGAATCTGCGGAATATATTCTAGTTTCATAATAACCGCACCGGAAATTTTGCACGGTGAAACTTTGGGCCCGGGGGGCGTTTTTACGCGGACTTTCGGCAGCCGTCCTGCGCTCTCAAAATTTTTCTCGCAGTTTCACATGCCCATCTTCAAACGACGATTCCCAAGCAACTAAAAGAGTCTAACTATCGCAATAACTTTCAGAATCTGCGAAATGTATTCTAGTTTCACAATAACATCACCGGGAATTTTGCACGGTGAAACTTTAGGCCCGGGGGGCGTTTTTACGCGGACTTTCGGCAGCCGTCCTGCGCTCTCAAAATTTTTCTCGCAGTTTCACATGCCCATCTTCAAACGACGATTCCCAAGCAACTAAAAGAGTCTAACTATCGCAATAACTTTCAGAATCTGCGAAATGTATTCTAGTTTCATAATAACCGCACCGGAAATTTTGCACGGTGAAACTTTGGGCCCGGGGGGCGTTTTTACGCGGACTTTCGGCAGCCGTCCTGCGCTCTCAAAATTTTTTTCGCAGTTTCACATGCCCATCTTCAAACGACGATTCCCAAGCAACTAAAAGAGTCTAACTATCGCAGTAAGTTTCAGAATCTGCGGAATATATTCTAGTTTCATAATAACCGCACCGGAAATTTTGCACGGTGAAACTTTGGGCCCGGGGGGCGTTTTTACGCGGACTTTCGGCAGCCGTCCTGCGCTCTCAAAATTTTTTTCGCAGTTTCACATGCCCATCTTCAAACGACGATTCCCAAGCAACTAAAAGAGTCTAACTATCGCAGTAAGTTTCAGAATCTGCGGAATATATTCTAGTTTCATAATAACCGCACCGGAAATTTTGCACGGTGAAACTTTGGGCCCGGGGGGCGTTTTTACGCGGACTTTCGGCAGCCGTCCTGCGCTCTCAAAATTTTTCTCGCAGTTTCACATGCCCATCTTCAAACGACGATTCCCAAGCAACTAAAAGAGTCTAACTATCGCAGTAAGTTTCAGAATCTGCGAAATGTATTCTAGTTTCATAATAACATCACCGGGAATTTTGCACGGTGAAACTTTAGGCCCGGGGGGCGTTTTTACGCGGACTTTCGGCAGCCGTCCTGCGCTCTCAAAATTTTTCTCGCAGTTTCACATGCCCATCTTCAAACGACGATTCCCAAGCAACTAAAAGAGTCTAACTATCGCAATAACTTTCAGAATCTGCGAAATGTATTCTAGTTTCATAATAACATCACCGGGAATTTTGCACGGTGAAACTTTAGGCCCGGGGGGCGTTTTTACGCAGACTTTCGGCAGCCGTCCTGCGCTCTCAAAATTTTTCTCGCAGTTTCACATGCCCATCTTCAAACGACGATTCCCAAGCAACTAAAAGAGTCTAACTATCGCAGTAAGTTTCAGAATCTGCGGAATATATTCTAGTTTCATAATAACCGCACCGGAAATTTTGCACGGTGAAACTTTGGGCCCGGGGGGCGTTTTTACGCGGACTTTCGGCAGCCGTCCTGCGCTCTCAAAATTTTTTTCGCAGTTTCACATGCCCATCTTCAAACGACGATTCCCAAGCAACTAAAAGAGTCTAACTATCGCAGTAAGTTTCAGAATCTGCGGAATATATTCTAGTTTCATAATAACCGCACCGGAAATTTTGCACGGTGAAACTTTGGGCCCGGGGGGCGTTTTTACGCGGACTTTCGGCAGCCGTCCTGCGCTCTCAAAATTTTTCTCGCAGTTTCACATGCCCATCTTCAAACGACGATTCCCAAGCAACTAAAAGAGTCTAACTATCGCAGTAAGTTTCAGAATCTGCGAAATGTATTCTAGTTTCATAATAACATCACCGGGAATTTTGCACGGTGAAACTTTAGGCCCGGGGGGCGTTTTTACGCGGACTTTCGGCAGCCGTCCTGCGCTCTCAAAATTTTTCTCGCAGTTTCACATGCCCATCTTCAAACGACGATTCCCAAGCAACTAAAAGAGTCTAACTATCGCAATAACTTTCAGAATCTGCGAAATGTATTCTAGTTTCATAATAACATCACCGGGAATTTTGCACGGTGAAACTTTAGGCCCGGGGGGCGTTTTTACGCAGACTTTCGGCAGCCGTCCTGCGCTCTCAAAATTTTTCTCGCAGTTTCACATGCCCATCTTCAAACGACGATTCCCAAGCAACTAAAAGAGTCTAACTATCGCAGTAAGTTTCAGAATCTGCGGAATATATTCTAGTTTCATAATAACCGCACCGGAAATTTTCCACGGTGAAACTTTGGGCCCGGGGGGCGTTTTTACGCGGACTTTCGGCAGCCGTCCTGCGCTCTCAAAATTTTTTTCGCAGTTTCACATGCCCATCTTCAAACGACGATTCCCAAGCAACTAAAAGAGTCTAACTATCGCAGTAAGTTTCAGAATCTGCGGAATATATTCTAGTTTCATAATAACCGCACCGGAAATTTTGCACGGTGAAACTTTGGGCCCGGGGGGCGTTTTTACGCGGATTTTCGGCAGCCGTCCTGCGCTCTCAAAATTTTTCTCGCAGTTTCACATGCCCATCTTCAAACGACGATTCCCAAGCAACTAAAAGAGTCTAACTATCGCAGTAAGTTTCAGAATCTGCGAAATGTATTCTAGTTTCATAATAACATCACCGGGAATTTTGCACGGTGAAACTTTAGGCCCGGGGGGCGTTTTTACGCGGACTTTCGGCAGCCGTCCTGCGCTCTCAAAATTTTTCTCGCAGTTTCACATGCCCATCTTCAAACGACGATTCCCAAGCAACTAAAAGAGTCTAACTATCGCAATAACTTTCAGAATCTGCGAAATGTATTCTAGTTTCATAATAACCGCACCGGAAATTTTGCACGGTGAAACTTTGGGCCCGGGGGGCGTTTTTACGCGGACTTTCGGCAGCCGTCCTGCGCTCTCAAAATTTTTCTCGCAGTTTCACATGCCCATCTTCAAACGACGATTCCCAAGCAACTAAAAGAGTCTAACTATCGCAGTAAGTTTCAGAATCTGCGGAATATATTCTAGTTTCATAATAACCGCACCGGAAATTTTGCACGGTGAAACTTTGGGCCCGGGGGGCGTTTTTACGCGGACTTTCGGCAGCCGTCCTGCGCTCTCAAAATTTTTCTCGCAGTTTCACATGCCCATCTTCAAACGACGATTCCCAAGCAACTAAAAGAGTCTAACTATCGCAGTAAGTTTCAGAATCTGCGAAATGTATTCTAGTTTCATAATAACATCACCGGGAATTTTGCACGGTGAAACTTTAGGCCCGGGGGGCGTTTTTACGCGGACTTTCGGCAGCCGTCCTGCGCTCTCAAAATTTTTCTCGCAGTTTCACATGCCCATCTTCAAACGACGATTCCCAAGCAACTAAAAGAGTCTAACTATCGCAATAACTTTCAGAATCTGCGAAATGTATTCTAGTTTCATAATAACCGCACCGGAAATTTTGCACGGTGAAACTTTGGGCCCGGGGGGCGTTTTTACGCGGACTTTCGGCAGCCGTCCTGCGCTCTCAAAATTTTTTTCGCAGTTTCACATGCCCATCTTCAAACGACGATTCCCAAGCAACTAAAAGAGTCTAACTATCGCAATAACTTTCAGAATCTGCGAAATGTATTCTAGTTTCATAATAACCGCACCGGAAATTTTGCACGGTGAAACTTTGGGCCCGGGGGGCGTTTTTACGCGGACTTTCGGCAGCCGTCATGCGCTCTCAAAATTTTTTTCGCAGTTTCACATGCCCATCTTCAAACGACGATTCCCAAGCAACTAAAAGAGTCTAACTATCGCAGTAAGTTTCAGAATCTGCGGAATATATTCTAGTTTCATAATAACCGCACCGGAAATTTTGCACGGTGAAACTTTGGGCCCGGGGGGCGTTTTTACGCGGACTTTCGGCAGCCGTCCTGCGCTCTCAAAATTTTTCTCGCAGTTTCACATGCCCATCTTCAAACGACGATTCCCAAGCAACTAAAAGAGTCTAACTATCGCAGTAAGTTTCAGAATCTGCGAAATGTATTCTAGTTTCATAATAACATCACCGGGAATTTTGCACGGTGAAACTTTAGGCCCGGGGGGCGTTTTTACGCGGACTTTCGGCAGCCGTCCTGCGCTCTCAAAATTTTTCTCGCAGTTTCACATGCCCATCTTCAAACGACGATTCCCAAGCAACTAAAAGAGTCTAACTATCGCAATAACTTTCAGAATCTGCGAAATGTATTCTAGTTTCATAATAACCGCACCGGAAATTCTGCACGGTGAAACTTTGGGCCCGGGGGGCGTTTTTACGCGGACTTTCGGCAGCCGTCCTGCGCTCTCAAAATTTTTCTCGCAGTTTCACATGCCCATCTTCAAACGACGATTCCCAAGCAACTAAAAGAGTCTAACTATCGCAGTAAGTTTCAGAATCTGCGGAATATATTCTAGTTTCATAATAACCGCACCGGAAATTTTGCACGGTGAAACTTTGGGCCCGGGGGGCGTTTTTACGCGGACTTTCGGCAGCCGTCCTGCGCTCTCAAAATTTTTCTCGCAGTTTCACATGCCCATCTTCAAACGACGATTCCCAAGCAACTAAAAGAGTCTAACTATCGCAGTAAGTTTCAGAATCTGCGAAATGTATTCTAGTTTCATAATAACATCACCGGGAATTTTGCACGGTGAAACTTTAGGCCCGGGGGGCGTTTTTACGCGGACTTTCGGCAGCCGTCCTGCGCTCTCAAAATTTTTCTCGCAGTTTCACATGCCCATCTTCAAACGACGATTCCCAAGCAACTAAAAGAGTCTAACTATCGCAATAACTTTCAGAATCTGCGAAATGTATTCTAGTTTCATAATAACCGCACCGGAAATTTTGCACGGTGAAACTTTGGGCCCGGGGGGCGTTTTTACGCGGACTTTCGGCAGCCGTCCTGCGCTCTCAAAATTTTTTTCGCAGTTTCACATGCCCATCTTCAAACGACGATTCCCAAGCAACTAAAAGAGTCTAACTATCGCAGTAAGTTTCAGAATCTGCGGAATATATTCTAGTTTCATAATAACCGCACCGGAAATTTTGCACGGTGAAACTTTGGGCCCGGGGGGCGTTTTTACGCGGACTTTCGGCAGCCGTCCTGCGCTCTCAAAATTTTTCTCGCAGTTTCACATGCCCATCTTCAAACGACGATTCCCAAGCAACTAAAAGAGTCTAACTATCGCAGTAAGTTTCAGAATCTGCGAAATGTATTCTAGTTTCATAATAACATCACCGGGAATTTTGCACGGTGAAACTTTAGGCCCGGGGGGCGTTTTTACGCGGACTTTCGGCAGCCGTCCTGCGCTCTCAAAATTTTTCTCGCAGTTTCACATGCCCATCTTCAAACGACGATTCCCAAGCAACTAAAAGAGTCTAACTATCGCAATAACTTTCAGAATCTGCGAAATGTATTCTAGTTTCATAATAACATCACCGGGAATTTTGCACGGTGAAACTTTAGGCCCGGGGGGCGTTTTTACGCAGACTTTCGGCAGCCGTCCTGCGCTCTCAAAATTTTTCTCGCAGTTTCACATGCCCATCTTCAAACGACGATTCCCAAGCAACTAAAAGAGTCTAACTATCGCAGTAAGTTTCAGAATCTGCGGAATATATTCTAGTTTCATAATAACCGCACCGGAAATTTTGCACGGTGAAACTTTGGGCCCGGGGGGCGTTTTTACGCGGACTTTCGGCAGCCGTCCTGCGCTCTCAAAATTTTTTTCGCAGTTTCACATGCCCATCTTCAAACGACGATTCCCAAGCAACTAAAAGAGTCTAACTATCGCAGTAAGTTTCAGAATCTGCGGAATATATTCTAGTTTCATAATAACCGCACCGGAAATTTTGCACGGTGAAACTTTGGGCCCGGGGGGCGTTTTTACGCGGACTTTCGGCAGCCGTCCTGCGCTCTCAAAATTTTTCTCGCAGTTTCACATGCCCATCTTCAAACGACGATTCCCAAGCAACTAAAAGAGTCTAACTATCGCAGTAAGTTTCAGAATCTGCGAAATGTATTCTAGTTTCATAATAACATCACCGGGAATTTTGCACGGTGAAACTTTAGGCCCGGGGGGCGTTTTTACGCGGACTTTCGGCAGCCGTCCTGCGCTCTCAAAATTTTTCTCGCAGTTTCACATGCCCATCTTCAAACGACGATTCCCAAGCAACTAAAAGAGTCTAACTATCGCAATAACTTTCAGAATCTGCGAAATGTATTCTAGTTTCATAATAACATCACCGGGAATTTTGCACGGTGAAACTTTAGGCCCGGGGGGCGTTTTTACGCAGACTTTCGGCAGCCGTCCTGCGCTCTCAAAATTTTTCTCGCAGTTTCACATGCCCATCTTCAAACGACGATTCCCAAGCAACTAAAAGAGTCTAACTATCGCAGTAAGTTTCAGAATCTGCGGAATATATTCTAGTTTCATAATAACCGCACCGGAAATTTTGCACGGTGAAACTTTGGGCCCGGGGGGCGTTTTTACGCGGACTTTCGGCAGCCGTCCTGCGCTCTCAAAATTTTTTTCGCAGTTTCACATGCCCATCTTCAAACGACGATTCCCAAGCAACTAAAAGAGTCTAACTATCGCAATAACTTTCAGAATCTGCGAAATGTATTCTAGTTTCATAATAACCGCACCGGAAATTTTGCACGGTGAAACTTTGGGCCCGGGGGGCGTTTTTACGCGGACTTTCGGCAGCCGTCCTGCGCTCTCAAAATTTTTCTCGCAGTTTCACATGCCCATCTTCAAACGACGATTCCCAAGCAACTAAAAGAGTCTAACTATCGCAGTAAGTTTCAGAATCTGCGAAATGTATTCTAGTTTCATAATAACATCACCGGGAATTTTGCACGGTGAAACTTTAGGCCCGGGGGGCGTTTTTACGCGGACTTTCGGCAGCCGTCCTGCGCTCTCAAAATTTTTCTCGCAGTTTCACATGCCCATCTTCAAACGACGATTCCCAAGCAACTAAAAGAGTCTAACTATCGCAATAACTTTCAGAATCTGCGAAATGTATTCTAGTTTCATAATAACCGCACCGGAAATTTTGCACGGTGAAACTTTGGGCCCGGGGGGCGTTTTTACGCGGACTTTCGGCAGCCGTCCTGCGCTCTCAAAATTTTTTTCGCAGTTTCACATGCCCATCTTCAAACGACGATTCCCAAGCAACTAAAAGAGTCTAACTATCGCAATAACTTTCAGAATCTGCGAAATGTATTCTAGTTTCATAATAACCGCACCGGAAATTTTGCACGGTGAAACTTTGGGCCCGGGGGGCGTTTTTACGCGGACTTTCGGCAGCCGTCATGCGCTCTCAAAATTTTTTTCGCAGTTTCACATGCCCATCTTCAAACGACGATTCCCAAGCAACTAAAAGAGTCTAACTATCGCAGTAAGTTTCAGAATCTGCGGAATATATTCTAGTTTCATAATAACCGCACCGGAAATTTTGCACGGTGAAACTTTGGGCCCGGGGGGCGTTTTTACGCGGACTTTCGGCAGCCGTCCTGCGCTCTCAAAATTTTTCTCGCAGTTTCACATGCCCATCTTCAAACGACGATTCCCAAGCAACTAAAAGAGTCTAACTATCGCAGTAAGTTTCAGAATCTGCGAAATGTATTCTAGTTTCATAATAACATCACCGGGAATTTTGCACGGTGAAACTTTAGGCCCGGGGGGCGTTTTTACGCGGACTTTCGGCAGCCGTCCTGCGCTCTCAAAATTTTTCTCGCAGTTTCACATGCCCATCTTCAAACGACGATTCCCAAGCAACTAAAAGAGTCTAACTATCGCAATAACTTTCAGAATCTGCGAAATGTATTCTAGTTTCATAATAACCGCACCGGAAATTCTGCACGGTGAAACTTTGGGCCCGGGGGGCGTTTTTACGCGGACTTTCGGCAGCCGTCCTGCGCTCTCAAAATTTTTCTCGCAGTTTCACATGCCCATCTTCAAACGACGATTCCCAAGCAACTAAAAGAGTCTAACTATCGCAGTAAGTTTCAGAATCTGCGGAATATATTCTAGTTTCATAATAACCGCACCGGAAATTTTGCACGGTGAAACTTTGGGCCCGGGGGGCGTTTTTACGCGGACTTTCGGCAGCCGTCCTGCGCTCTCAAAATTTTTCTCGCAGTTTCACATGCCCATCTTCAAACGACGATTCCCAAGCAACTAAAAGAGTCTAACTATCGCAGTAAGTTTCAGAATCTGCGAAATGTATTCTAGTTTCATAATAACATCACCGGGAATTTTGCACGGTGAAACTTTAGGCCCGGGGGGCGTTTTTACGCGGACTTTCGGCAGCCGTCCTGCGCTCTCAAAATTTTTCTCGCAGTTTCACATGCCCATCTTCAAACGACGATTCCCAAGCAACTAAAAGAGTCTAACTATCGCAATAACTTTCAGAATCTGCGAAATGTATTCTAGTTTCATAATAACCGCACCGGAAATTTTGCACGGTGAAACTTTGGGCCCGGGGGGCGTTTTTACGCGGACTTTCGGCAGCCGTCCTGCGCTCTCAAAATTTTTTTCGCAGTTTCACATGCCCATCTTCAAACGACGATTCCCAAGCAACTAAAAGAGTCTAACTATCGCAGTAAGTTTCAGAATCTGCGGAATATATTCTAGTTTCATAATAACCGCACCGGAAATTTTGCACGGTGAAACTTTGGGCCCGGGGGGCGTTTTTACGCGGACTTTCGGCAGCCGTCCTGCGCTCTCAAAATTTTTCTCGCAGTTTCACATGCCCATCTTCAAACGACGATTCCCAAGCAACTAAAAGAGTCTAACTATCGCAGTAAGTTTCAGAATCTGCGAAATGTATTCTAGTTTCATAATAACATCACCGGGAATTTTGCACGGTGAAACTTTAGGCCCGGGGGGCGTTTTTACGCGGACTTTCGGCAGCCGTCCTGCGCTCTCAAAATTTTTCTCGCAGTTTCACATGCCCATCTTCAAACGACGATTCCCAAGCAACTAAAAGAGTCTAACTATCGCAATAACTTTCAGAATCTGCGAAATGTATTCTAGTTTCATAATAACATCACCGGGAATTTTGCACGGTGAAACTTTAGGCCCGGGGGGCGTTTTTACGCAGACTTTCGGCAGCCGTCCTGCGCTCTCAAAATTTTTCTCGCAGTTTCACATGCCCATCTTCAAACGACGATTCCCAAGCAACTAAAAGAGTCTAACTATCGCAGTAAGTTTCAGAATCTGCGGAATATATTCTAGTTTCATAATAACCGCACCGGAAATTTTGCACGGTGAAACTTTGGGCCCGGGGGGCGTTTTTACGCGGACTTTCGGCAGCCGTCCTGCGCTCTCAAAATTTTTTTCGCAGTTTCACATGCCCATCTTCAAACGACGATTCCCAAGCAACTAAAAGAGTCTAACTATCGCAGTAAGTTTCAGAATCTGCGGAATATATTCTAGTTTCATAATAACCGCACCGGAAATTTTGCACGGTGAAACTTTGGGCCCGGGGGGCGTTTTTACGCGGACTTTCGGCAGCCGTCCTGCGCTCTCAAAATTTTTCTCGCAGTTTCACATGCCCATCTTCAAACGACGATTCCCAAGCAACTAAAAGAGTCTAACTATCGCAGTAAGTTTCAGAATCTGCGAAATGTATTCTAGTTTCATAATAACATCACCGGGAATTTTGCACGGTGAAACTTTAGGCCCGGGGGGCGTTTTTACGCGGACTTTCGGCAGCCGTCCTGCGCTCTCAAAATTTTTCTCGCAGTTTCACATGCCCATCTTCAAACGACGATTCCCAAGCAACTAAAAGAGTCTAACTATCGCAATAACTTTCAGAATCTGCGAAATGTATTCTAGTTTCATAATAACATCACCGGGAATTTTGCACGGTGAAACTTTAGGCCCGGGGGGCGTTTTTACGCAGACTTTCGGCAGCCGTCCTGCGCTCTCAAAATTTTTCTCGCAGTTTCACATGCCCATCTTCAAACGACGATTCCCAAGCAACTAAAAGAGTCTAACTATCGCAGTAAGTTTCAGAATCTGCGGAATATATTCTAGTTTCATAATAACCGCACCGGAAATTTTGCACGGTGAAACTTTGGGCCCGGGGGGCGTTTTTACGCGGACTTTCGGCAGCCGTCCTGCGCTCTCAAAATTTTTTTCGCAGTTTCACATGCCCATCTTCAAACGACGATTCCCAAGCAACTAAAAGAGTCTAACTATCGCAGTAAGTTTCAGAATCTGCGGAATATATTCTAGTTTCATAATAACCGCACCGGAAATTTTGCACGGTGAAACTTTGGGCCCGGGGGGCGTTTTTACGCGGACTTTCGGCAGCCGTCCTGCGCTCTCAAAATTTTTCTCGCAGTTTCACATGCCCATCTTCAAACGACGATTCCCAAGCAACTAAAAGAGTCTAACTATCGCAGTAAGTTTCAGAATCTGCGAAATGTATTCTAGTTTCATAATAACATCACCGGGAATTTTGCACGGTGAAACTTTAGGCCCGGGGGGCGTTTTTACGCGGACTTTCGGCAGCCGTCCTGCGCTCTCAAAATTTTTCTCGCAGTTTCACATGCCCATCTTCAAACGACGATTCCCAAGCAACTAAAAGAGTCTAACTATCGCAATAACTTTCAGAATCTGCGAAATGTATTCTAGTTTCATAATAACCGCACCGGAAATTTTGCACGGTGAAACTTTGGGCCCGGGGGGCGTTTTTACGCGGACTTTCGGCAGCCGTCCTGCGCTCTCAAAATTTTTCTCGCAGTTTCACATGCCCATCTTCAAACGACGATTCCCAAGCAACTAAAAGAGTCTAACTATCGCAGTAAGTTTCAGAATCTGCGGAATATATTCTAGTTTCATAATAACCGCACCGGAAATTTTGCACGGTGAAACTTTGGGCCCGCGGGGCGTTTTTACGCGGACTTTCGGCAGCCGTCCTGCGCTCTCAAAATTTTTTTCGCAGTTTCACATGCCCATCTTCAAACGACGATTCCCAAGCAACTAAAAGAGTCTAACTATCGCAGTAAGTTTCAGAATCTGCGGAATATATTCTAGTTTCATAATAACCGCACCGGAAATTTTGCACGGTGAAACTTTGGGCCCGCGGGGCGTTTTTACGCGGACTTTCGGCAGCCGTCCTGCGCTCTCAAAATTTTTTTCGCAGTTTCACATGCCCATCTTCAAACGACGATTCCCAAGCAACTAAAAGAGTCTAACTATCGCAGTAAGTTTCAGAATCTGCGGAATATATTCTAGTTTCATAATAACCGCACCGGAAATTTTGCACGGTGAAACTTTGGGCCCGGGGGGCGTTTTTACGCGGACTTTCGGCAGCCGTCCTGCGCTCTCAAAATTTTTCTCGCAGTTTCACATGCCCATCTTCAAACGACGATTCCCAAGCAACTAAAAGAGTCTAACTATCGCAGTAAGTTTCAGAATCTGCGAAATGTATTCTAGTTTCATAATAACATCACCGGGAATTTTGCACGGTGAAACTTTAGGCCCGGGGGGCGTTTTTACGCGGACTTTCGGCAGCCGTCCTGCGCTCTCAAAATTTTTCTCGCAGTTTCACATGCCCATCTTCAAACGACGATTCCCAAGCAACTAAAAGAGTCTAACTATCGCAATAACTTTCAGAATCTGCGAAATGTATTCTAGTTTCATAATAACATCACCGGGAATTTTGCACGGTGAAACTTTAGGCCCGGGGGGCGTTTTTACGCAGACTTTCGGCAGCCGTCCTGCGCTCTCAAAATTTTTCTCGCAGTTTCACATGCCCATCTTCAAACGACGATTCCCAAGCAACTAAAAGAGTCTAACTATCGCAGTAAGTTTCAGAATCTGCGGAATATATTCTAGTTTCATAATAACCGCACCGGAAATTTTGCACGGTGAAACTTTGGGCCCGGGGGGCGTTTTTACGCGGACTTTCGGCAGCCGTCCTGCGCTCTCAAAATTTTTTTCGCAGTTTCACATGCCCATCTTCAAACGACGATTCCCAAGCAACTAAAAGAGTCTAACTATCGCAGTAAGTTTCAGAATCTGCGGAATATATTCTAGTTTCATAATAACCGCACCGGAAATTTTGCACGGTGAAACTTTGGGCCCGGGGGGCGTTTTTACGCGGACTTTCGGCAGCCGTCCTGCGCTCTCAAAATTTTTCTCGCAGTTTCACATGCCCATCTTCAAACGACGATTCCCAAGCAACTAAAAGAGTCTAACTATCGCAGTAAGTTTCAGAATCTGCGAAATGTATTCTAGTTTCATAATAACATCACCGGGAATTTTGCACGGTGAAACTTTAGGCCCGGGGGGCGTTTTTACGCGGACTTTCGGCAGCCGTCCTGCGCTCTCAAAATTTTTCTCGCAGTTTCACATGCCCATCTTCAAACGACGATTCCCAAGCAACTAAAAGAGTCTAACTATCGCAATAACTTTCAGAATCTGCGAAATGTATTCTAGTTTCATAATAACCGCACCGGAAATTTTGCACGGTGAAACTTTGGGCCCGGGGGGCGTTTTTACGCGGACTTTCGGCAGCCGTCCTGCGCTCTCAAAATTTTTTTCGCAGTTTCACATGCCCATCTTCAAACGACGATTCCCAAGCAACTAAAAGAGTCTAACTATCGCAGTAAGTTTCAGAATCTGCGGAATATATTCTAGTTTCATAATAACCGCACCGGAAATTTTGCACGGTGAAACTTTGGGCCCGGGGGGCGTTTTTACGCGGACTTTCGGCAGCCGTCCTGCGCTCTCAAAATTTTTCTCGCAGTTTCACATGCCCATCTTCAAACGACGATTCCCAAGCAACTAAAAGAGTCTAACTATCGCAGTAAGTTTCAGAATCTGCGGAATATATTCTAGTTTCATAATAACCGCACCGGAAATTTTGCACGGTGAAACTTTGGGCCCGGGGGACGTTTTTACGCGGACTTTCGGCAGCCGTCCTGCGCTCTCAAAATTTTTCTCGCAGTTTCACATGCCCATCTTCAAACGACGATTCCCAAGCAACTAAAAGAGTCTAACTATCGCAGTAAGTTTCAGAATCTGCGAAATGTATTCTAGTTTCATAATAACATCACCGGGAATTTTGCACGGTGAAACTTTAGGCCCGGGGGGCGTTTTTACGCGGACTTTCGGCAGCCGTCCTGCGCTCTCAAAATTTTTCTCGCAGTTTCACATGCCCATCTTCAAACGACGATTCCCAAGCAACTAAAAGAGTCTAACTATCGCAATAACTTTCAGAATCTGCGAAATGTATTCTAGTTTCATAATAACCGCACCGGAAATTTTGCACGGTGAAACTTTGGGCCCGGGGGGCGTTTTTACGCGGACTTTCGGCAGCCGTCCTGCGCTCTCAAAATTTTTTTCGCAGTTTCACATGCCCATCTTCAAACGACGATTCCCAAGCAACTAAAAGAGTCTAACTATCGCAGTAAGTTTCAGAATCTGCGGAATATATTCTAGTTTCATAATAACCGCACCGGAAATTTTGCACGGTGAAACTTTGGGCCCGGGGGGCGTTTTTACGCGGACTTTCGGCAGCCGTCCTGCGCTCTCAAAATTTTTCTCGCAGTTTCACATGCCCATCTTCAAACGACGATTCCCAAGCAACTAAAAGAGTCTAACTATCGCAGTAAGTTTCAGAATCTGCGAAATGTATTCTAGTTTCATAATAACATCACCGGGAATTTTGCACGGTGAAACTTTAGGCCCGGGGGGCGTTTTTACGCGGACTTTCGGCAGCCTTCCTGCGCTCTCAAAATTTTTCTCGCAGTTTCACATGCCCATCTTCAAACGACGATTCCCAAGCAACTAAAAGAGTCTAACTATCGCAATAACTTTCAGAATCTGCGAAATGTATTCTAGTTTCATAATAACCGCACCGGAAATTCTGCACGGTGAAACTTTGGGCCCGGGGGGCGTTTTTACGCGGACTTTCGGCAGCCGTCCTGCGCTCTCAAAATTTTTCTCGCAGTTTCACATGCCCATCTTCAAACGACCATTCCCAAGCAACTAAAAGAGTCTAACTATCGCAGTAAGTTTCAGAATCTGCGGAATATATTCTAGTTTCATAATAACCGCACCGGAAATTTTGCACGGTGAAACTTTGGGCCCGGGGGGCGTTTTTACGCGGACTTTCGGCAGCCGTCCTGCGCTCTCAAAATTTTTCTCGCAGTTTCACATGCCCATCTTCAAACGACGATTCCCAAGCAACTAAAAGAGTCTAACTATCGCAGTAAGTTTCAGAATCTGCGAAATGTATTCTAGTTTCATAATAACATCACCGGGAATTTTGCACGGTGAAACTTTAGGCCCGGGGGGCGTTTTTACGCGGACTTTCGGCAGCCGTCCTGCGCTCTCAAAATTTTTCTCGCAGTTTCACATGCCCATCTTCAAACGACGATTCCCAAGCAACTAAAAGAGTCTAACTATCGCAATAACTTTCAGAATCTGCGAAATGTATTCTAGTTTCATAATAACCGCACCGGAAATTTTGCACGGTGAAACTTTGGGCCCGGGGGGCGTTTTTACGCGGACTTTCGGCAGCCGTCCTGCGCTCTCAAAATTTTTTTCGCAGTTTCACATGCCCATCTTCAAACGACGATTCCCAAGCAACTAAAAGAGTCTAACTATCGCAGTAAGTTTCAGAATCTGCGGAATATATTCTAGTTTCATAATAACCGCACCGGAAATTTTGCACGGTGAAACTTTGGGCCCGGGGGGCGTTTTTACGCGGACTTTCGGCAGCCGTCCTGCGCTCTCAAAATTTTTCTCGCAGTTTCACATGCCCATCTTCAAACGACGATTCCCAAGCAACTAAAAGAGTCTAACTATCGCAGTAAGTTTCAGAATCTGCGAAATGTATTCTAGTTTCATAATAACATCACCGGGAATTTTGCACGGTGAAACTTTAGGCCCGGGGGGCGTTTTTACGCGGACTTTCGGCAGCCGTCCTGCGCTCTCAAAATTTTTCTCGCAGTTTCACATGCCCATCTTCAAACGACGATTCCCAAGCAACTAAAAGAGTCTAACTATCGCAATAACTTTCAGAATCTGCGAAATGTATTCTAGTTTCATAATAACATCACCGGGAATTTTGCACGGTGAAACTTTAAGCCCGGGGGGCGTTTTTACGCAGACTTTCGGCAGCCGTCCTGCGCTCTCAAAATTTTTCTCGCAGTTTCACATGCCCATCTTCAAACGACGATTCCCAAGCAACTAAAAGAGTCTAACTATCGCAGTAAGTTTCAGAATCTGCGGAATATATTCTAGTTTCATAATAACCGCACCGGAAATTTTGCACGGTGAAACTTTGGGCCCGGGGGGCGTTTTTACGCGGACTTTCGGCAGCCGTCCTGCGCTCTCAAAATTTTTTTCGCAGTTTCACATGCCCATCTTCAAACGACGATTCCCAAGCAACTAAAAGAGTCTAACTATCGCAGTAAGTTTCAGAATCTGCGGAATATATTCTAGTTTCATAATAACCGCACCGGAAATTTTGCACGGTGAAACTTTGGGCCCGGGGGGCGTTTTTACGCGGACTTTCGGCAGCCGTCCTGCGCTCTCAAAATTTTTCTCGCAGTTTCACATGCCCATCTTCAAACGACGATTCCCAAGCAACTAAAAGAGTCTAACTATCGCAGTAAGTTTCAGAATCTGCGAAATGTATTCTAGTTTCATAATAACATCACCGGGAATTTTGCACGGTGAAACTTTAGGCCCGGGGGGCGTTTTTACGCGGACTTTCGGCAGCCGTCCTGCGCTCTCAAAATTTTTCTCGCAGTTTCACATGCCCATCTTCAAACGACGATTCCCAAGCAACTAAAAGAGTCTAACTATCGCAATAACTTTCAGAATCTGCGAAATGTATTCTAGTTTCATAATAACCGCACCGGAAATTTTGCACGGTGAAACTTTGGGCCCGGGGGGCGTTTTTACGCGGACTTTCGGCAGCCGTCCTGCGCTCTCAAAATTTTTCTCGCAGTTTCACATGCCCATCTTCAAACGACGATTCCCAAGCAACTAAAAGAGTCTAACTATCGCAGTAAGTTTCAGAATCTGCGGAATATATTCTAGTTTCATAATAACCGCACCGGAAATTTTGCACGGTGAAACTTTGGGCCCGGGGGGCGTTTTTACGCGGACTTTCGGCAGCCGTCCTGCGCTCTCAAAATTTTTCTCGCAGTTTCACATGCCCATCTTCAAACGACGATTCCCAAGCAACTAAAAGAGTCTAACTATCGCAGTAAGTTTCAGAATCGGCGAAATGTATTCTAGTTTCATAATAACATCACCGGGAATTTTGCACGGTGAAACTTTAGGCCCGGGGGGCGTTTTTACGCGGACTTTCGGCAGCCGTCCTGCGCTCTCAAAATTTTTCTCGCAGTTTCACATGCCCATCTTCAAACGACGATTCCCAAGCAACTAAAAGAGTCTAACTATCGCAATAACTTTCAGAATCTGCGAAATGTATTCTAGTTTCATAATAACCGCACCGGAAATTTTGCACGGTGAAACTTTGGGCCCGGGGGGCGTTTTTACGCGGACTTTCGGCAGCCGTCCTGCGCTCTCAAAATTTTTTTCGCAGTTTCACATGCCCATCTTCAAACGACGATTCCCAAGCAACTAAAAGAGTCTAACTATCGCAGTAAGTTTCAGAATCTACGGAATATATTCTAGTTTCATAATAACCGCACCGGAAATTTTGCACGGTGAAACTTTGGGCCCGGGGGGCGTTTTTACGCGGACTTTCGGCAGCCGTCCTGCGCTCTCAAAATTTTTTTCGCAGTTTCACATGCCCATCTTCAAACGACGATTCCCAAGCAACTAAAAGAGTCTAACTATCGCAGTAAGTTTCAGAATCTGCGGAATATATTCTAGTTTCATAATAACCGCACCGGAAATTTTGCACGGTGTAACTTTGGGCCCGGGGGGCGTTTTTACGCGGACTTTCGGCAGCCGTCCTGCGCTCTCAAAATTTTTCTCGCAGTTTCACATGCCCATCTTCAAACGACGATTCCCAAGCAACTAAAAGAGTCTAACTATCGCAGTAAGTTTCAGAATCTGCGAAATGTATTCTAGTTTCATAATAACATCACCGGGAATTTTGCACGGTGAAACTTTAGGCCCGGGGGGCGTTTTTACGCGGACTTTCGGCAGCCGTCCTGCGCTCTCAAAATTTTTCTCGCAGTTTCACATGCCCATCTTCAAACGACGATTCCCAAGCAACTAAAAGAGTCTAACTATCGCAATAACTTTCAGAATCTGCGAAATGTATTCTAGTTTCATAATAACATCACCGGGAATTTTGCACGGTGAAACTTTAGGCCCGGGGGGCGTTTTTACGCAGACTTTCGGCAGCCGTCCTGCGCTCTCAAAATTTTTCTCGCAGTTTCACATGCCCATCTTCAAACGACGATTCCCAAGCAACTAAAAGAGTCTAACTATCGCAGTAAGTTTCAGAATCTGCGGAATATATTCTAGTTTCATAATAACCGCACCGGAAATTTTGCACGGTGAAACTTTGGGCCCGGGGGGCGTTTTTACGCGGACTTTCGGCAGCCGTCCTGCGCTCTCAAAATTTTTTTCGCAGTTTCACATGCCCATCTTCAAACGACGATTCCCAAGCAACTAAAAGAGTCTAACTATCGCAGTAAGTTTCAGAATCTGCGGAATATATTCTAGTTTCATAATAACCGCACCGGAAATTTTGCACGGTGAAACTTTGGGCCCAGGGGGCGTTTTTACGCGGACTTTCGGCAGCCGTCCTGCGCTCTCAAAATTTTTCTCGCAGTTTCACATGCCCATCTTCAAACGACGATTCCCAAGCAACTAAAAGAGTCTAACTATCGCAGTAAGTTTCAGAATCTGCGAAATGTATTCTAGTTTCATAATAACATCACCGGGAATTTTGCACGGTGAAACTTTAGGCCCGGGGGGCGTTTTTACGCGGACTTTCGGCAGCCGTCCTGCGCTCTCAAAATTTTTCTCGCAGTTTCACATGCCCATCTTCAAACGACGATTCCCAAGCAACTAAAAGAGTCTAACTATCGCAATAACTTTCAGAATCTGCGAAATGTATTCTAGTTTCATAATAACCGCACCGGAAATTTTGCACGGTGAAACTTTGGGCCCGGGGGGCGTTTTTACGCGGACTTTCGGCAGCCGTCCTGCGCTCTCAAAATTTTTCTCGCAGTTTCACATGCCCATCTTCAAACGACGATTCCCAAGCAACTAAAAGAGTCTAACTATCGCAGTAAGTTTCAGAATCTGCGGAATATATTCTAGTTTCATAATAACCGCACCGGAAATTTTGCACGGTGAAACTTTGGGCCCGGGGGGCGTTTTTACGCGGACTTTCGGCAGCCGTCCTGCGCTCTCAAAATTTTTCTCGCAGTTTCACATGCCCATCTTCAAACGACGATTCCCAAGCAACTAAAAGAGTCTAACTATCGCAGTAAGTTTCAGAATCTGCGAAATGTATTCTAGTTTCATAATAACATCACCGGGAATTTTGCACGGTGAAACTTTAGGCCCGGGGGGCGTTTTTACGTAGACTTTCGGCAGCCGTCCTGCGCTCTCAAAATTTTTCTCGCAGTTTCACATGCCCATCTTCAAACGACGATTCCCAAGCAACTAAAAGAGTCTAACTATCGCAATAACTTTCAGAATCTGCGAAATGTATTCTAGTTTCATAATAACATCACCGGGAATTTTGCACGGTGAAACTTTAGGCCCGGGGGGCGTTTTTACGCGGACTTTCGGCAGCCGTCCTGCGCTCTCAAAATTTTTCTCGCAGTTTCACATGCCCATCTTCAAACGACGATTCCCAAGCAACTAAAAGAGTCTAACTATCGCAATAACTTTCAGAATCTGCGAAATGTATTCTAGTTTCATAATAACATCACCGGGAATTTTGCACGGTGAAACTTTAGGCCCGGGGGGCGTTTTTACGCAGACTTTCGGCAGCCGTCCTGCGCTCTCAAAATTTTTCTCGCAGTTTCACATGCCCATCTTCAAACGACGATTCCCAAGCAACTAAAAGAGTCTAACTATCGCAGTAAGTTTCAGAATCTGCGGAATATATTCTAGTTTCATAATAACCGCACCGGAAATTTTGCACGGTGAAACTTTGGGCCCGGGGGGCGTTTTTACGCGGACTTTCGGCAGCCGTCCTGCGCTCTCAAAATTTTTTTCGCAGTTTCACATGCCCATCTTCAAACGACGATTCCCAAGCAACTAAAAGAGTCTAACTATCGCAGTAAGTTTCAGAATCTGCGGAATATATTCTAGTTTCATAATAACCGCACCGGAAATTTTGCACGGTGAAACTTTGGGCCCGGGGGGCGTTTTTACGCGGACTTTCGGCAGCCGTCCTGCGCTCTCAAAATTTTTCTCGCAGTTTCACATGCCCATCTTCAAACGACGATTCCCAAGCAACTAAAAGAGTCTAACTATCGCAGTAAGTTTCAGAATCTGCGAAATGTATTCTAGTTTCATAATAACATCACCGGGAATTTTGCACGGTGAAACTTTAGGCCCGGGGGGCGTTTTTACGCGGACTTTCGGCAGCCGTCCTGCGCTCTCAAAATTTTTCTCGCAGTTTCACATGCCCAACTTCAAACGACGATTCCCAAGCAACTAAAAGAGTCTAACTATCGCAATAACTTTCAGAATCTGCGAAATGTATTCTAGTTTCATAATAACATCACCGGGAATTTTGCACGGTGAAACTTTAGGCCCGGGGGGCGTTTTTACGCAGACTTTCGGCAGCCGTCCTGCGCTCTCAAAATTTTTCTCGCAGTTTCACATGCCCATCTTCAAACGACGATTCCCAAGCAACTAAAAGAGTCTAACTATCGCAGTAAGTTTCAGAATCTGCGGAATATATTCTAGTTTCATAATAATCGCACCGGAAATTTTGCACGGTGAAACTTTGGGCCCGGGGGGCGTTTTTACGCGGACTTTCGGCAGCCGTCCTGCGCTCTCAAAATTTTTTTCGCAGTTTCACATGCCCATCTTCAAACGACGATTCCCAAGCAACTAAAAGAGTCTAACTATCGCAGTAAGTTTCAGAATATGCGGAATATATTCTAGTTTCATAATAACCGCACCGGAAATTTTGCACGGTGAAACTTTGGGCCCGGGGGGCGTTTTTACGCGGACTTTCGGCAGCCGTCCTGCGCTCTCAAAATTTTTCTCGCAGTTTCACATGCCCATCTTCAAACGACGATTCCCAAGCAACTAAAAGAGTCTAACTATCGCAGTAAGTTTCAGAATCTGCGAAATGTATTCTAGTTTCATAATAACATCACCGGGAATTTTGCACGGTGAAACTTTAGGCCCGGGGGGCGTTTTTACGCGGACTTTCGGCAGCCGTCCTGCGCTCTCAAAATTTTTCTCGCAGTTTCACATGCCCATCTTCAAACGACGATTCCCAAGCAACTAAAAGAGTCTAACTATCGCAATAACTTTCAGAATCTGCGAAATGTATTCTAGTTTCATAATAACCGCACCGGAAATTTTGCACGGTGAAACTTTGGGCCCGGGGGGCGTTTTTACGCGGACTTTCGGCAGCCGTCCTGCGCTCTCAAAATTTTTCTCGCAGTTTCACATGCCCATCTTCAAACGACGATTCCCAAGCAACTAAAAGAGTCTAACTATCGCAGTAAGTTTCAGAATCTGCGGAATATATTCTAGTTTCATAATAACCGCACCGGAAATTTTGCACGGTGAAACTTTGGGCCCGGGGGGCGTTTTTACGCGGACTTTCGGCAGCCGTCCTGCGCTCTCAAAATTTTTCTCGCAGTTTCACATGCCCATCTTCAAACGACGATTCCCAAGCAACTAAAAGAGTCTAACTATCGCAGTAAGTTTCAGAATCTGCGAAATGTATTCTAGTTTCATAATAACATCACCGGGAATTTTGCACGGTGAAACTTTAGGCCCGGGGGGCGTTTTTACGCGGACTTTCGGCAGCCGTCCTGCGCTCTCAAAATTTTTCTCGCAGTTTCACATGCCCATCTTCAAACGACGATTCCCAAGCAACTAAAAGAGTCTAACTATCGCAATAACTTTCAGAATCTGCGAAATGTATTCTAGTTTCATAATAACCGCACCGGAAATTTTGCACGGTGAAACTTTGGGCCCGGGGGGCGTTTTTACGCGGACTTTCGGCAGCCGTCCTGCGCTCTCAAAATTTTTTTCGCAGTTTCACATGCCCATCTTCAAACGACGATTCCCAAGCAACTAAAAGAGTCTAACTATCGCAGTAAGTTTCAGAATCTGCGGAATATATTCTAGTTTCATAATAACCGCACCGGAAATTTTGCACGGTGAAACTTTGGGCCCGGGGGGCGTTTTTACGCGGACTTTCGGCAGCCGTCCTGCGCTCTCAAAATTTTTTTCGCAGTTTCACATGCCCATCTTCAAACGACGATTCCCAAGCAACTAAAAGAGTCTAACTATCGCAGTAAGTTTCAGAATCTGCGGAATATATTCTAGTTTCATAATAACCGCACCGGAAATTTTGCACGGTGAAACTTTGGGCCCGGGGGGCGTTTTTACGCGGACTTTCGGCAGCCGTCCTGCGCTCTCAAAATTTTTCTCGCAGTTTCACATGCCCATCTTCAAACGACGATTCCCAAGCAACTAAAAGAGTCTAACTATCGCAGTAAGTTTCAGAATCTGCGAAATGTATTCTAGTTTCATAATAACATCACCGGGAATTTTGCACGGTGAAACTTTAGGCCCGGGGGGCGTTTTTACGCGGACTTTCGGCAGCCGTCCTGCGCTCTCAAAATTTTTCTCGCAGTTTCACATGCCCATCTTCAAACGACGATTCCCAAGCAACTAAAAGAGTCTAACTATCGCAATAACTTTCAGAATCTGCGAAATGTATTCTAGTTTCATAATAACCGCACCGGAAATTTTGCACGGTGAAACTTTGGGCCCGGGGGGCGTTTTTACGCGGACTTTCGGCAGCCGTCCTGCGCTCTCAAAATTTTTTTCGCAGTTTCACATGCCCATCTTCAAACGACGATTCCCAAGCAACTAAAAGAGTCTAACTATCGCAGTAAGTTTCAGAATCTGCGGAATATATTCTAGTTTCATAATAACCGCACCGGAAATTTTGCACGGTGAAACTTTGGGCCCGGGGGGCGTTTTTACGCGGACTTTCGGCAGCCGTCCTGCGCTCTCAAAATTTTTTTCGCAGTTTCACATGCCCATCTTCAAACGACGATTCCCAAGCAACTAAAAGAGTCTAACTATCGCAGTAAGTTTCAGAATCTGCGGAATATATTCTAGTTTCATAATAACCGCACCGGAAATTTTGCACGGTGAAACTTTGGGCCCGGGGGGCGTTTTTACGCGGACTTTCGGCAGCCGTCCTGCGCTCTCAAAATTTTTCTCGCAGTTTCACATGCCCATCTTCAAACGACGATTCCCAAGCAACTAAAAGAGTCTAACTATCGCAGTAAGTTTCAGAATCTGCGAAATGTATTCTAGTTTCATAATAACATCACCGGGAATTTTGCACGGTGAAACTTTAGGCCCGGGGGGCGTTTTTACGCGGACTTTCGGCAGCCGTCCTGCGCTCTCAAAATTTTTCTCGCAGTTTCACATGCCCATCTTCAAACGACGATTCCCAAGCAACTAAAAGAGTCTAACTATCGCAATAACTTTCAGAATCTGCGAAATGTATTCTAGTTTCATAATAACATCACCGGGAATTTTGCACGGTGAAACTTTAGGCCCGGGGGGCGTTTTTACGCAGACTTTCGGCAGCCGTCCTGCGCTCTCAAAATTTTTCTCGCAGTTTCACATGCCCATCTTCAAACGACGATTCCCAAGCAACTAAAAGAGTCTAACTATCGCAGTAAGTTTCAGAATCTGCGGAATATATTCTAGTTTCATAATAACCGCACCGGAAATTTTGCACGGTGAAACTTTGGGCCCGGGTGCGTTTTTACGCGGACTTTCGGCAGCCGTCCTGCGCTCTCAAAATTTTTTTCGCAGTTTCACATGCCCATCTTCAAACGACGATTCCCAAGCAACTAAAAGAGTCTAACTATCGCAGTAAGTTTCAGAATCTGCGGAATATATTCTAGTTTCATAATAACCGCACCGGAAATTTTGCACGGTGAAACTTTGGGCCCGGGGGGCGTTTTTACGCGGACTTTCGGCAGCCGTCCTGCGCTCTCAAAATTTTTCTCGCAGTTTCACATGCCCATCTTCAAACGACGATTCCCAAGCAACTAAAAGAGTCTAACTATCGCAGTAAGTTTCAGAATCTGCGAAATGTATTCTAGTTTCATAATAACATCACCGGGAATTTTGCACGGTGAAACTTTAGGCCCGGGGGGCGTTTTTACGCGGACTTTCGGCAGCCGTCCTGCGCTCTCAAAATTTTTCTCGCAGTTTCACATGCCCATCTTCAAACGACGATTCCCAAGCAACTAAAAGAGTCTAACTATCGCAATAACTTTCAGAATCTGCGAAATGTATTCTAGTTTCATAATAACATCACCGGGAATTTTGCACGGTGAAACTTTAGGCCCGGGGGGCGTTTTTACGCAGACTTTCGGCAGCCGTCCTGCGCTCTCAAAATTTTTCTCGCAGTTTCACATGCCCATCTTCAAACGACGATTCCCAAGCAACAAAAAGAGTCTAACTATCGCAGTAAGTTTCAGAATCTGCGGAATATATTCTAGTTTCATAATAACCGCACCGGAAATTTTGCACGGTGAAACTTTGGGCCCGGGGGGCGTTTTTACGCGGACTTTTGGCAGCCGTCCTGCGCTCTCAAAATTTTTTTCGCAGTTTCACATGCCCATCTTCAAACGACGATTCCCAAGCAACTAAAAGAGTCTAACTATCGCAGTAAGTTTCAGAATCTGCGGAATATATTCTAGTTTCATAATAACCGCACCGGAAATTTTGCACGGTGAAACTTTGGGCCCGGGGGGCGTTTTTACGCGGACTTTCGGCAGCCGTCCTGCGCTCTCAAAATTTTTCTCGCAGTTTCACATGCCCATCTTCAAACGACGATTCCCAAGCAACTAAAAGAGTCTAACTATCGCAGTAAGTTTCAGAATCTGCGAAATGTATTCTAGTTTCATAATAACATCACCGGGAATTTTGCACGGTGAAACTTTAGGCCCGGGGGGCGTTTTTACGCGGACTTTCGGCAGCCGTCCTGCGCTCTCAAAATTTTTCTCGCAGTTTCACATGCCCATCTTCAAACGACGATTCCCAAGCAACTAAAAGAGTCTAACTATCGCAATAACTTTCAGAATCTGCGAAATGTATTCTAGTTTCATAATAACCGCACCGGAAATTTTGCACGGTGAAACTTTGGGCCCGGGGGGCGTTTTTACGCGGACTTTCGGCAGCCGTCCTGCGCTCTCAAAATTTTTCTCGCAGTTTCACATGCCCATCTTCAAACGACGATTCCCAAGCAACTAAAAGAGTCTAACTATCGCAGTAAGTTTCAGAATCTGCGGAATATATTCTAGTTTCATAATAACTGCACCGGAAATTTTGCACGGTGAAACTTTGGGCCCGGGGGGCGTTTTTACGCGGACTTTCGGCAGCCGTCCTGCGCTCTCAAAATTTTTCTCGCAGTTTCACATGCCCATCTTCAAACGACGATTCCCAAGCAACTAAAAGAGTCTAACTATCGCAGTAAGTTTCAGAATCTGCGAAATGTATTCTAGTTTCATAATAACATCACCGGGAATTTTGCACGGTGAAACTTTAGGCCCGGGGGGCGTTTTTACGCGGACTTTCGGCAGCCGTCCTGCGCTCTCAAAATTTTTCTCGCAGTTTCACATGCCCATCTTCAAACGACGATTCCCAAGCAACTAAAAGAGTCTAACTATCGCAATAACTTTCAGAATCTGCGAAATGTATTCTAGTTTCATAATAACCGCACCGGAAATTTTGCACGGTGAAACTTTGGGCCCGGGGGGCGTTTTTACGCGGACTTTCGGCAGCCGTCCTGCGCTCTCAAAATTTTTTTCGCAGTTTCACATGCCCATCTTCAAACGACGATTCCCAAGCAACTAAAAGAGTCTAACTATCGCAGTAAGTTTCAGAATCTGCGGAATATATTCTAGTTTCATAATAACCGCACCGGAAATTTTGCACGGTGAAACTTTGGGCCCGGGGGGCGTTTTTACGCGGACTTTCGGCAGCCGTCCTGCGCTCTCAAAATTTTTCTCGCAGTTTCACATGCCCATCTTCAAACGACGATTCCCAAGCAACTAAAAGAGTCTAACTATCGCAGTAAGTTTCAGAATCTGCGGAATATATTCTAGTTTCATAATAACCGCACCGGAAATTTTGCACGGTGAAACTTTGGGCCCGGGGGGCGTTTTTACGCGGACTTTCGGCAGCCGTCCTGCGCTCTCAAAATTTTTCTCGCAGTTTCACATGCCCATCTTCAAACGACGATTCCCAAGCAACTAAAAGAGTCTAACTATCGCAGTAAGTTTCAGAATCTGCGAAATGTATTCTAGTTTCATAATAACATCACCGGGAATTTTGCACGGTGAAACTTTAGGCCCGGGGGGCGTTTTTACGCGGACTTTCGGCAGCCGTCCTGCGCTCTCAAAATTTTTCTCGCAGTTTCACATGCCCATCTTCAAACGACGATTCCCAAGCAACTAAAAGAGTCTAACTATCGCAATAACTTTCAGAATCTGCGAAATGTATTCTAGTTTCATAATAACCGCACCGGAAATTTTGCACGGTGAAACTTTGGGCCCGGGGGGCGTTTTTACGCGGACTTTCGGCAGCCGTCCTGCGCTCTCAAAATTTTTTTCGCAGTTTCACATGCCCATCTTCAAACGACGATTCCCAAGCAACTAAAAGAGTCTAACTATCGCAGTAAGTTTCAGAATCTGCGGAATATATTCTAGTTTCATAATAACCGCACCGGAAATTTTGCACGGTGAAACTTTGGGCCCGGGGGGCGTTTTTACGCGGACTTTCGGCAGCCGTCCTGCGCTCTCAAAATTTTTCTCGCAGTTTCACATGCCCATCTTCAAACGACGATTCCCAAGCAACTAAAAGAGTCTAACTATCGCAGTAAGTTTCAGAATCTGCGAAATGTATTCTAGTTTCATAATAACATCACCGGGAATTTTGCACGGTGAAACTTTAGGCCCGGGGGGCGTTTTTACGCGGACTTTCGGCAGCCGTCCTGCGCTCTCAAAATTTTTCTCGCAGTTTCACATGCCCATCTTCAAACGACGATTCCCAAGCAACTAAAAGAGTCTAACTATCGCAATAACTTTCAGAATCTGCGAAATGTATTCTAGTTTCATAATAACCGCACCGGAAATTTTGCACGGTGAAACTTTGGGCCCGGGGGGCGTTTTTACGCGGACTTTCGGCAGCCGTCCTGCGCTCTCAAAATTTTTCTCGCAGTTTCACATGCCCATCTTGAAACGACGATTCCCAAGCAACTAAAAGAGTCTAACTATCGCAGTAAGTTTCAGAATCTGCGGAATATATTCTAGTTTCATAATAACCGCACCGGAAATTTTGCACGGTGAAACTTTGGGCCCGGGGGGCGTTTTTACGCGGACTTTCGGCAGCCGTCCTGCGCTCTCAAAATTTTTCTCGCAGTTTCACATGCCCATCTTCAAACGACGATTCCCAAGCAACTAAAAGAGTCTAACTATCGCAGTAAGTTTCAGAATCTGCGAAATGTATTCTAGTTTCATAATAACATCACCGGGAATTTTGCACGGTGAAACTTTAGGCCCGGGGGGCGTTTTTACGCGGACTTTCGGCAGCCGTCCTGCGCTCTCAAAATTTTTCTCGCAGTTTCACATGCCCATCTTCAAACGACGATTCCCAAGCAACTAAAAGAGTCTAACTATCGCAATAACTTTCAGAATCTGCGAAATGTATTCTAGTTTCATAATAACCGCACCGGAAATTTTGCACGGTGAAACTTTGGGCCCGGGGGGCGTTTTTACGCGGACTTTCGGCAGCCGTCCTGCGCTCTCAAAATTTTTCTCGCAGTTTCACATGCCCATCTTCAAACGACGATTCCCAAGCAACTAAAAGAGTCTAACTATCGCAGTAAGTTTCAGAATCTGCGGAATATATTCTAGTTTCATAATAACCGCACCGGAAATTTTGCACGGTGAAACTTTGGGCCCGGGGGGCGTTTTTGGGCGGACTTTCGGCAGCCGTCCTGCGCTCTCAAAATTTTTTTCGCAGTTTCACATGCCCATCTTCAAACGACGATTCCCAAGCAACTAAAAGAGTCTAACTATCGCAGTAAGTTTCAGAATCTGCGGAATATATTCTAGTTTCATAATAACCGCACCGGAAATTTTGCACGGTGAAACTTTGGGCCCGGGAGGCGTTTTTACGCGGACTTTCGGCAGCCGTCCTGCGCTCTCAAAATTTTTCTCGCAGTTTCACATGCCCATCTTCAAACGACGATTCCCAAGCAACTAAAAGAGTCTAACTATCGCAGTAAGTTTCAGAATCTGCGAAATGTATTCTAGTTTCATAATAACATCACCGGGAATTTTGCACGGTGAAACTTTAGGCCCGGGGGGCGTTTTTACGCGGACTTTCGGCAGCCGTCCTGCGCTCTCAAAATTTTTCTCGCAGTTTCACATGCCCATCTTCAAACGACGATTCCCAAGCAACTAAAAGAGTCTAACTATCGCAATAACTTTCAGAATCTGCGAAATGTATTCTAGTTTCATAATAACCGCACCGGAAATTTTGCACGGTGAAACTTTGGGCCCGGGGGGCGTTTTTACGCGGACTTTCGGCAGCCGTCCTGCGCTCTCAAAATTTTTCTCGCAGTTTCACATGCCCATCTTTAAAACAACGATTCCCAAGCAACTAAAAGAGTCTAACTATCGCAGTAAGTTTCAGAATCTGCGGAATATATTCTAGTTTCATAATAACCGCACCGGAAATTTTGCACGGTGAAACTTTGGGCCCGGGGGGCGTTTTTACGCGGACTTTCGGCAGCCGTCCTGCGCTCTCAAAATTTTTCTCGCAGTTTCACATGCCCATCTTCAAACGACGATTCCCAAGCAACTAAAAGAGTCTAACTATCGCAGTAAGTTTCAGAATCTGCGAAATGTATTCTAGTTTCATAATAACATCACCGGGAATTTTGCACGGTGAAACTTTAGGCCCGGGGGGCGTTTTTACGCGGACTTTCGGCAGCCGTCCTGCGCTCTCAAAATTTTTCTCGCAGTTTCACATGCCCATCTTCAAAGGACGATTCCCAAGCAACTAAAAGAGTCTAACTATCGCAATAACTTTCAGAATCTGCGAAATGTATTCTAGTTTCATAATAACCGCACCGGAAATTTTGCACGGTGAAACTTTGGGCCCGGGGGGCGTTTTTACGCGGACTTTCGGCAGCCGTCCTGCGCTCTCAAAATTTTTTTCGCAGTTTCACATGCCCATCTTCAAACGACGATTCCCAAGCAACTAAAAGAGTCTAACTATCGCAGTAAGTTTCAGAATCTGCGGAATATATTCTAGTTTCGTAATAACCGCACCGGAAATTTTGCACGGTGAAACTTTGGGCCCGGGGGGCGTTTTTACGCGGACTTTCGGCAGCCGTCCTGCGCTCTCAAAATTTTTCTCGCAGTTTCACATGCCCATCTTCAAACGACGATTCCCAAGCAACTAAAAGAGTCTAACTATCGCAGTAAGTTTCAGAATCTGCGAAATGTATTCTAGTTTCATAATAACATCACCGGGAATTTTGCACGGTGAAACTTTAGGCCCGGGGGGCGTTTTTACGCGGACTTTCGGCAGCCGTCCTGCGCTCTCAAAATTTTTCTCGCAGTTTCACATGCCCATCTTCAAAGGACGATTCCCAAGCAACTAAAAGAGTCTAACTATCGCAATAACTTTCAGAATCTGCGAAATGTATTCTAGTTTCATAATAACCGCACCGGAAATTTTGCACGGTGAAACTTTGGGCCCGGGGGGCGTTTTTACGCGGACTTTCGGCAGCCGTCCTGCGCTCTCAAAATTTTTTTCGCAGTTTCACATGCCCATCTTCAAACGACGATTCCCAAGCAACAAAAAGAGTCTAACTATCGCAGTAAGTTTCAGAATCTGCGGAATATATTCTAGTTTCATAATAACCGCACCGGAAATTTTGCACGGTGAAACTTTGGGCCCGGGGGGCGTTTTTACGCGGACTTTTGGCAGCCGTCCTGCGCTCTCAAAATTTTTTTCGCAGTTTCACATGCCCATCTTCAAACGACGATTCCCAAGCAACTAAAAGAGTCTAACTATCGCAGTAAGTTTCAGAATCTGCGGAATATATTCTAGTTTCATAATAACCGCACCGGAAATTTTGCACGGTGAAACTTTGGGCCCGGGGGGCGTTTTTACGCGGACTTTCGGCAGCCGTCCTGCGCTCTCAAAATTTTTCTCGCAGTTTCACATGCCCATCTTCAAACGACGATTCCCAAGCAACTAAAAGAGTCTAACTATCGCAGTAAGTTTCAGAATCTGCGAAATGTATTCTAGTTTCATAATAACATCACCGGGAATTTTGCACGGTGAAACTTTAGGCCCGGGGGGCGTTTTTACGCGGACTTTCGGCAGCCGTCCTGCGCTCTCAAAATTTTTCTCGCAGTTTCACATGCCCATCTTCAAACGACGATTCCCAAGCAACTAAAAGAGTCTAACTATCGCAATAACTTTCAGAATCTGCGAAATGTATTCTAGTTTCATAATAACCGCACCGGAAATTTTGCACGGTGAAACTTTGGGCCCGGGGGGCGTTTTTACGCGGACTTTCGGCAGCCGTCCTGCGCTCTCAAAATTTTTCTCGCAGTTTCACATGCCCATCTTCAAACGACGATTCCCAAGCAACTAAAAGAGTCTAACTATCGCAGTAAGTTTCAGAATCTGCGGAATATATTCTAGTTTCATAATAACTGCACCGGAAATTTTGCACGGTGAAACTTTGGGCCCGGGGGGCGTTTTTACGCGGACTTTCGGCAGCCGTCCTGCGCTCTCAAAATTTTTCTCGCAGTTTCACATGCCCATCTTCAAACGACGATTCCCAAGCAACTAAAAGAGTCTAACTATCGCAGTAAGTTTCAGAATCTGCGAAATGTATTCTAGTTTCATAATAACATCACCGGGAATTTTGCACGGTGAAACTTTAGGCCCGGGGGGCGTTTTTACGCGGACTTTCGGCAGCCGTCCTGCGCTCTCAAAATTTTTCTCGCAGTTTCACATGCCCATCTTCAAACGACGATTCCCAAGCAACTAAAAGAGTCTAACTATCGCAATAACTTTCAGAATCTGCGAAATGTATTCTAGTTTCATAATAACCGCACCGGAAATTTTGCACGGTGAAACTTTGGGCCCGGGGGGCGTTTTTACGCGGACTTTCGGCAGCCGTCCTGCGCTCTCAAAATTTTTTTCGCAGTTTCACATGCCCATCTTCAAACGACGATTCCCAAGCAACTAAAAGAGTCTAACTATCGCAGTAAGTTTCAGAATCTGCGGAATATATTCTAGTTTCATAATAACCGCACCGGAAATTTTGCACGGTGAAACTTTGGGCCCGGGGGGCGTTTTTACGCGGACTTTCGGCAGCCGTCCTGCGCTCTCAAAATTTTTCTCGCAGTTTCACATGCCCATCTTCAAACGACGATTCCCAAGCAACTAAAAGAGTCTAACTATCGCAGTAAGTTTCAGAATCTGCGGAATATATTCTAGTTTCATAATAACCGCACCGGAAATTTTGCACGGTGAAACTTTGGGCCCGGGGGGCGTTTTTACGCGGACTTTCGGCAGCCGTCCTGCGCTCTCAAAATTTTTCTCGCAGTTTCACATGCCCATCTTCAAACGACGATTCCCAAGCAACTAAAAGAGTCTAACTATCGCAGTAAGTTTCAGAATCTGCGAAATGTATTCTAGTTTCATAATAACATCACCGGGAATTTTGCACGGTGAAACTTTAGGCCCGGGGGGCGTTTTTACGCGGACTTTCGGCAGCCGTCCTGCGCTCTCAAAATTTTTCTCGCAGTTTCACATGCCCATCTTCAAACGACGATTCCCAAGCAACTAAAAGAGTCTAACTATCGCAATAACTTTCAGAATCTGCGAAATGTATTCTAGTTTCATAATAACCGCACCGGAAATTTTGCACGGTGAAACTTTGGGCCCGGGGGGCGTTTTTACGCGGACTTTCGGCAGCCGTCCTGCGCTCTCAAAATTTTTTTCGCAGTTTCACATGCCCATCTTCAAACGACGATTCCCAAGCAACTAAAAGAGTCTAACTATCGCAGTAAGTTTCAGAATCTGCGGAATATATTCTAGTTTCATAATAACCGCACCGGAAATTTTGCACGGTGAAACTTTGGGCCCGGGGGGCGTTTTTACGCGGACTTTCGGCAGCCGTCCTGCGCTCTCAAAATTTTTCTCGCAGTTTCACATGCCCATCTTCAAACGACGATTCCCAAGCAACTAAAAGAGTCTAACTATCGCAGTAAGTTTCAGAATCTGCGAAATGTATTCTAGTTTCATAATAACATCACCGGGAATTTTGCACGGTGAAACTTTAGGCCCGGGGGGCGTTTTTACGCGGACTTTCGGCAGCCGTCCTGCGCTCTCAAAATTTTTCTCGCAGTTTCACATGCCCATCTTCAAACGACGATTCCCAAGCAACTAAAAGAGTCTAACTATCGCAATAACTTTCAGAATCTGCGAAATGTATTCTAGTTTCATAATAACCGCACCGGAAATTTTGCACGGTGAAACTTTGGGCCCGGGGGGCGTTTTTACGCGGACTTTCGGCAGCCGTCCTGCGCTCTCAAAATTTTTCTCGCAGTTTCACATGCCCATCTTGAAACGACGATTCCCAAGCAACTAAAAGAGTCTAACTATCGCAGTAAGTTTCAGAATCTGCGGAATATATTCTAGTTTCATAATAACCGCACCGGAAATTTTGCACGGTGAAACTTTGGGCCCGGGGGGCGTTTTTACGCGGACTTTCGGCAGCCGTCCTGCGCTCTCAAAATTTTTCTCGCAGTTTCACATGCCCATCTTCAAACGACGATTCCCAAGCAACTAAAAGAGTCTAACTATCGCAGTAAGTTTCAGAATCTGCGAAATGTATTCTAGTTTCATAATAACATCACCGGGAATTTTGCACGGTGAAACTTTAGGCCCGGGGGGCGTTTTTACGCGGACTTTCGGCAGCCGTCCTGCGCTCTCAAAATTTTTCTCGCAGTTTCACATGCCCATCTTCAAACGACGATTCCCAAGCAACTAAAAGAGTCTAACTATCGCAATAACTTTCAGAATCTGCGAAATGTATTCTAGTTTCATAATAACCGCACCGGAAATTTTGCACGGTGAAACTTTGGGCCCGGGGGGCGTTTTTACGCGGACTTTCGGCAGCCGTCCTGCGCTCTCAAAATTTTTCTCGCAGTTTCACATGCCCATCTTCAAACGACGATTCCCAAGCAACTAAAAGAGTCTAACTATCGCAGTAAGTTTCAGAATCTGCGGAATATATTCTAGTTTCATAATAACCGCACCGGAAATTTTGCACGGTGAAACTTTGGGCCCGGGGGGCGTTTTTGGGCGGACTTTCGGCAGCCGTCCTGCGCTCTCAAAATTTTTTTCGCAGTTTCACATGCCCATCTTCAAACGACGATTCCCAAGCAACTAAAAGAGTCTAACTATCGCAGTAAGTTTCAGAATCTGCGGAATATATTCTAGTTTCATAATAACCGCACCGGAAATTTTGCACGGTGAAACTTTGGGCCCGGGAGGCGTTTTTACGCGGACTTTCGGCAGCCGTCCTGCGCTCTCAAAATTTTTCTCGCAGTTTCACATGCCCATCTTCAAACGACGATTCCCAAGCAACTAAAAGAGTCTAACTATCGCAGTAAGTTTCAGAATCTGCGAAATGTATTCTAGTTTCATAATAACATCACCGGGAATTTTGCACGGTGAAACTTTAGGCCCGGGGGGCGTTTTTACGCGGACTTTCGGCAGCCGTCCTGCGCTCTCAAAATTTTTCTCGCAGTTTCACATGCCCATCTTCAAACGACGATTCCCAAGCAACTAAAAGAGTCTAACTATCGCAATAACTTTCAGAATCTGCGAAATGTATTCTAGTTTCATAATAACCGCACCGGAAATTTTGCACGGTGAAACTTTGGGCCCGGGGGGCGTTTTTACGCGGACTTTCGGCAGCCGTCCTGCGCTCTCAAAATTTTTCTCGCAGTTTCACATGCCCATCTTTAAAACAACGATTCCCAAGCAACTAAAAGAGTCTAACTATCGCAGTAAGTTTCAGAATCTGCGGAATATATTCTAGTTTCATAATAACCGCACCGGAAATTTTGCACGGTGAAACTTTGGGCCCGGGGGGCGTTTTTACGCGGACTTTCGGCAGCCGTCCTGCGCTCTCAAAATTTTTCTCGCAGTTTCACATGCCCATCTTCAAACGACGATTCCCAAGCAACTAAAAGAGTCTAACTATCGCAGTAAGTTTCAGAATCTGCGAAATGTATTCTAGTTTCATAATAACATCACCGGGAATTTTGCACGGTGAAACTTTAGGCCCGGGGGGCGTTTTTACGCGGACTTTCGGCAGCCGTCCTGCGCTCTCAAAATTTTTCTCGCAGTTTCACATGCCCATCTTCAAAGGACGATTCCCAAGCAACTAAAAGAGTCTAACTATCGCAATAACTTTCAGAATCTGCGAAATGTATTCTAGTTTCATAATAACCGCACCGGAAATTTTGCACGGTGAAACTTTGGGCCCGGGGGGCGTTTTTACGCGGACTTTCGGCAGCCGTCCTGCGCTCTCAAAATTTTTTTCGCAGTTTCACATGCCCATCTTCAAACGACGATTCCCAAGCAACTAAAAGAGTCTAACTATCGCAGTAAGTTTCAGAATCTGCGGAATATATTCTAGTTTCGTAATAACCGCACCGGAAATTTTGCACGGTGAAACTTTGGGCCCGGGGGGCGTTTTTACGCGGACTTTCGGCAGCCGTCCTGCGCTCTCAAAATTTTTCTCGCAGTTTCACATGCCCATCTTCAAACGACGATTCCCAAGCAACTAAAAGAGTCTAACTATCGCAGTAAGTTTCAGAATCTGCGAAATGTATTCTAGTTTCATAATAACATCACCGGGAATTTTGCACGGTGAAACTTTAGGCTCGGGGGGCGTTTTTACGCGGACTTTCGGCAGCCGTCCTGCGCTCTCAAAATTTTTCTCGCAGTTTCACATGCCCATCTTCAAACGACGATTCCCAAGCAACTAAAAGAGTCTAACTATCGCAATAACTTTCAGAATCTGCGAAATGTATTCTAGTTTCATAATAACATCACCGGGAATTTTGCACGGTGAAACTTTAGGCCCGGGGGGCGTTTTTACGCAGACTTTCGGCAGCCGTCCTGCGCTCTCAAAATTTTTCTCGCAGTTTCACATGCCCATCTTCAAACGACGATTCCCAATCAACTAAAAGAGTCTAACTATCGCAGTAAGTTTCAGAATCTGCGGAATATATTCTAGTTTCATAATAACCGCACCGGAAATTTTGCACGGTGAAACTTTGGGCCCGGGGGGCGTTTTTACGCGGACTTTCGGCAGCCGTCCTGCGCTCTCAAAATTTGTTTCGCAGTTTCACATGCCCATCTTCAAACGACGATTCCCAAGCAACTAAAAGAGTCTAACTATCGCAGTAAGTTTCAGAATCTGCGGAATATATTCTAGTTTCATAATAACCGCACCGGAAATTTTGCACGGTGAAACTTTGGGCCCGGGGGGCGTTTTTACGCGGACTTTCGGCAGCCGTCCTGCGCTCTCAAAATTTTTCTCGCAGTTTCACATGCCCATCTTCAAACGACGATTCCCAAGCAACTAAAAGAGTCTAACTATCGCAGTAAGTTTCAGAATCTGCGAAATGTATTCTAGTTTCATAATAACATCACCGGGAATTTTGCACGGTGAAACTTTAGGCCCGGGGGGCGTTTTTACGCGGACTTTCGGCAGCCGTCCTGCGCTCTCAAAATTTTTCTCGCAGTTTCACATGCCCATCTTCAAACGACGATTCCCAAGCAACTAAAAGAGTCTAACTATCGCAATAACTTTCAGAATCTGCGAAATGTATTCTAGTTTCATAATAACCGCACCGGAAATTTTGCACGGTGAAACTTTGGGCCCGGGGGGCGTTTTTACGCGGACTTTCGGCAGCCGTCCTGCGCTCTCAAAATTTTTTTCGCAGTTTCACATGCCCATCTTCAAACGACGATTCCCAAGCAACTAAAAGAGTCTAACTATCGCAGTAAGTTTCAGAATCTGCGGAATATATTCTAGTTTCATAATAACCGCACCGGAAATTTTGCACGGTGAAACTTTGGGCACGGGGGGCGTTTTTACGCGGACTTTCGGCAGCCGTCCTGCGCTCTCAAAATTTTTCTCGCAGTTTCACATGCCCATCTTCAAACGACGATTCCCAAGCAACTAAAAGAGTCTAACTATCGCAGTAAGTTTCAGAATCTGCGAAATGTATTCTAGTTTCATAATAACATCACCGGGAATTTTGCACGGTGAAACTTTAGGCCCGGGGGGCGTTTTTACGCGGACTTTCGGCAGCCGTCCTGCGCTCTCAAAATTTTTCTCGCAGTTTCACATGCCCATCTTCAAACGACGATTCCCAAGCAACTAAAAGAGTCTAACTATCGCAATAACTTTCAGAATCTGCGAAATGTATTCTAGTTTCATAATAACCGCACCGGAAATTTTGCACGGTGAAACTTTGGGCCCGGGGGGCGTTTTTACGCGGACTTTCGGCAGCCGTCCTGCGCTCTCAAAATTTTTCTCGCAGTTTCACATGCCCATCTTCAAACGACGATTCCCAAGCAACTAAAAGAGTCTAACTATCGCAGTAAGTTTCAGAATCTGCGGAATATATTCTAGTTTCATAATAACCGCACCGGAAATTTTGCACGGTGAAACTTTGGGCCCGGGGGGCGTTTTTACGCGGACTTTCGGCAGCCGTCCTGCGCTCTCAAAATTTTTCTCGCAGTTTCACATGCCCATCTTCAAACGACGATTCCCAAGCAACTAAAAGAGTCTAACTATCGCAGTAAGTTTCAGAATCTGCGAAATGTATTCTAGTTTCATAATAACATCACCGGGAATTTTGCACGGTGAAACTTTAGGCCCGGGGGGCGTTTTTACGCGGACTTTCGGCAGCCGTCCTGCGCTCTCAAAATTTTTCTCGCAGTTTCACATGCCCATCTTCAAACGACGATTCCCAAGCAACTAAAAGAGTCTAACTATCGCAATAACTTTCAGAATCTGCGAAATGTATTCTAGTTTCATAATAACCGCACCAGAAATTTTGCACGGTGAAACTTTGGGCCCGGGGGGCGTTTTTACGCGGACTTTCGGCAGCCGTCCTGCGCTCTCAAAATTTTTTTCGCAGTTTCACATGCCCATCTTCAAACGACGATTCCCAAGCAACTAAAAGAGTCTAACTATCGCAGTAAGTTTCAGAATCTGCGGAATATATTCTAGTTTCATAATAACCGCACCGGAAATTTTGCACGGTGAAACTTTGGGCCCGGGGGGCGTTTTTACGCGGACTTTCGGCAGCCGTCCTGCGCTCTCAAAATTTTTCTCGCAGTTTCACATGCCCATCTTCAAACGACGATTCCCAAGCAACTAAAAGAGTCTAACTATCGCAGTAAGTTTCAGAATCTGCGGAATATATTCTAGTTTCATAATAACCGCACCGGAAATTTTGCACGGTGAAACTTTGGGCCCGGGGGGCGTTTTTACGCGGACTTTCGGCAGCCGTCCTGCGCTCTCAAAATTTTTCTCGCAGTTTCACATGCCCATCTTCAAACGACGATTCCCAAGCAACTAAAAGAGTCTAACTATCGCAGTAAGTTTCAGAATCTGCGAAATGTATTCTAGTTTCATAATAACATCACCGGGAATTTTGCACGGTGAAACTTTAGGCCCGGGGGGCGTTTTTACGCGGACTTTCGGCAGCCGTCCTGCGCTCTCAAAATTTTTCTCGCAGTTTCACATGCCCATCTTCAAACGACGATTCCCAAGCAACTAAAAGAGTCTAACTATCGCAATAACTTTCAGAATCTGCGAAATGTATTCTAGTTTCATAATAACCGCACCGGAAATTTTGCACGGTGAAACTTTGGGCCCGGGGGGCGTTTTTACGCGGACTTTCGGCAGCCGTCCTGCGCTCTCAAAATTTTTTTCGCAGTTTCACATGCCCATCTTCAAACGACGATTCCCAAGCAACTAAAAGAGTCTAACTATCGCAGTAAGTTTCAGAATCTGCGGAATATATTCTAGTTTCATAATAACCGCACCGGAAATTTTGCACGGTGAAACTTTGGGCCCGGGGGGCGTTTTTACGCGGACTTTCGGCAGCCGTCCTGCGCTCTCAAAATTTTTCTCGCAGTTTCACATGCCCATCTTCAAACGACGATTCCCAAGCAACTAAAAGAGTCTAACTATCGCAGTAAGTTTCAGAATCTGCGAAATGTATTCTAGTTTCATAATAACATCACCGGGAATTTTGCACGGTGAAACTTTAGGCCCGGGGGGCGTTTTTACGCGGACTTTCGGCAGCCGTCCTGCGCTCTCAAAATTTTTCTCGCAGTTTCACATGCCCATCTTCAAACGACGATTCCCAAGCAACTAAAAGAGTCTAACTATCGCAATAACTTTCAGAATCTGCGAAATGTATTCTAGTTTCATAATAACCGCACCGGAAATTTTGCACGGTGAAACTTTGGGCCCGGGGGGCGTTTTTACGCGGACTTTCGGCAGCCGTCCTGCGCTCTCAAAATTTTTCTCGCAGTTTCACATGCCCATCTTCAAACGACGATTCCCAAGCAACTAAAAGAGTCTAACTATCGCAGTAAGTTTCAGAATCTGCGGAATATATTCTAGTTTCATAATAACCGCACCGGAAATTTTGCACGGTGAAACTTTGGGCCCGGGGGGCGTTTTTACGCGGACTTTCGGCAGCCGTCCTGCGCTCTCAAAATTTTTCTCGCAGTTTCACATGCCCATCTTCAAACGACGATTCCCAAGCAACTAAAAGAGTCTAACTATCGCAGTAAGTTTCAGAATCTGCGAAATGTATTCTAGTTTCATAATAACATCACCGGGAATTTTGCACGGTGAAACTTTAGGCCCGGGGGGCGTTTTTACGCGGACTTTCGGCAGCCGTCCTGCGCTCTCAAAATTTTTCTCGCAGTTTCACATGCCCATCTTCAAACGACGATTCCCAAGCAACTAAAAGAGTCTAACTATCGCAATAACTTTCAGAATCTGCGAAATGTATTCTAGTTTCATAATAACCGCACCGGAAATTTTGCACGGTGAAACTTTGGGCCCGGGGGGCGTTTTTACGCGGACTTTCGGCAGCCGTCCTGCGCTCTCAAAATTTTTTTCGCAGTTTCACATGCCCATCTTCAAACGACGATTCCCAAGCAACTAAAAGAGTCTAACTATCGCAGTAAGTTTCAGAATCTGCGGAATATATTCTAGTTTCATAATAACCGCACCGGAAATTTTGCACGGTGAAACTTTGGGCCCGGGGGGCGTTTTTACGCGGACTTTCGGCAGCCGTCCTGCGCTCTCAAAATTTTTCTCGCAGTTTCACATGCCCATCTTCAAACGACGATTCCCAAGCAACTAAAAGAGTCTAACTATCGCAGTAAGTTTCAGAATCTGCGAAATGTATTCTAGTTTCATAATAACATCACCGGGAATTTTGCACGGTGAAACTTTAGGCCCGGGGGGCGTTTTTACGCGGACTTTCGGCAGCCGTCCTGCGCTCTCAAAACTTTTCTCGCAGTTTCACATGCCCATCTTCAAACGACGATTCCCAAGCAACTAAAAGAGTCTAACTATCGCAATAACTTTCAGAATCTGCGAAATGTATTCTAGTTTCATAATAACATCACCGGGAATTTTGCACGGTGAAACTTTAGGCCCGGGGGGCGTTTTTACGCAGACTTTCGGCAGCCGTCCTGCGCTCTCAAAATTTTTCTCGCAGTTTCACATGCCCATCTTCAAACGACGATTCCCAAGCAACTAAAAGAGTCTAACTATCGCAGTAAGTTTCAGAATCTGCGGAATATATTCTAGTTTCATAATAACCGCACCGGAAATTTTGCACGGTGAAACTTTGGGCCCGGAGGGCGTTTTTACGCGGACTTTCGGCAGCCGTCCTGCGCTCTCAAAATTTTTTTCGCAGTTTCACATGCCCATCTTCAAACGACGATTCCCAAGCAACTAAAAGAGTCTAACTATCGCAGTAAGTTTCAGAATCTGCGGAATATATTCTAGTTTCATAATAACCGCACCGGAAATTTTGCACGGTGAAACTTTGGGCCCGGGGGGCGTTTTTACGCGGACTTTCGGCAGCCGTCCTGCGCTCTCAAAATTTTTCTCGCAGTTTCACATGCCCATCTTCAAACGACGATTCCCAAGCAACTAAAAGAGTCTAACTATCGCAGTATGTTTCAGAATCTGCGAAATGTATTCTAGTTTCCTAATAACATCACCGGGAATTTTGCACGGTGAAACTTTAGGCCCGGGGGGCGTTTTTACGCGGACTTTCGGCAGCCGTCCTGCGCTCTCAAAATTTTTCTCGCAGTTTCACATGCCCATCTTCAAACGACGATTCCCAAGCAACTAAAAGAGTCTAACTATCGCAATAACTTTCAGAATCTGCGAAATGTATTCTAGTTTCATAATAACATCACCGGGAATTTTGCACGGTGAAACTTTAGGCCCGGGGGGCGTTTTTACGCAGACTTTCGGCAGCCGTCCTGCGCTCTCAAAATTTTTCTCGCAGTTTCACATGCCCATCTTCAAACGACGATTCCCAAGCAACTAAAAGAGTCTAACTATCGCAGTAAGTTTCAGAATCTGCGGAATATATTCTAGTTTCATAATAACCGCACCGGAAATTTTGCACGGTGAAACTTTGGGCCCGGGGGGCGTTTTTACGCGGACTTTCGGCAGCCGTCCTGCGCTCTCAAAATTTTTTTCGCAGTTTCACATGCCCATCTTCAAACGACGATTCCCAAGCAACTAAAAGAGTCTAACTATCGCAGTAAGTTTCAGAATCTGCGGAATATATTCTAGTTTCATAATAACCGCACCGGAAATTTTGCACGGTGAAACTTTGGGCCCGGGGGGCGTTTTTACGCGGACTTTCGGCAGCCGTCCTGCGCTCTCAAAATTTTTCTCGCAGTTTCACATGCCCATCTTCAAACGACGATTCCCAAGCAACTAAAAGAGTCTAACTATCGCAGTAAGTTTCAGAATCTGCGGAATATATTCTAGTTTCATAATAACCGCACCGGAAATTTTGCACGGTGAAACTTTGGGCCCGGGGGGCGTTTTTACGCGGACTTTCGGCAGCCGTCCTGCGCTCTCAAAATTTTTCTCGCAGTTTCACATGCCCATCTTCAAACGACGATTCCCAAGCAACTAAAAGAGTCTAACTATCGCAGTAAGTTTCAGAATCTGCGAAATGTATTCTAGTTTCATAATAACATCACCGGGAATTTTGCACGGTGAAACTTTAGGCCCGGGGGGCGTTTTTACGCGGACTTTCGGCAGCCGTCCTGCGCTCTCAAAATTTTTCTCGCAGTTTCACATGCCCATCTTCAAACGACGATTCCCAAGCAACTAAAAGAGTCTAACTATCGCAATAACTTTCAGAATCTGCGAAATGTATTCTAGTTTCATAATAACCGCACCGGAAATTTTGCACGGTGAAACTTTGGGCCCGGGGGGCGTTTTTACGCGGACTTTCGGCAGCCGTCCTGCGCTCTCAAAATTTTTTTCGCAGTTTCACATGCCCATCTTCAAACGACGATTCCCAAGCAACTAAAAGAGTCTAACTATCGCAATAACTTTCAGAATCTGCGAAATGTATTCTAGTTTCATAATAACATCACCGGGAATTTTGCACGGTGAAACTTTAGGCCCGGGGGGCGTTTTTACGCAGACTTTCGGCAGCCGTCCTGCGCTCTCAAAATTTTTCTCGCAGTTTCACATGCCCATCTTCAAACGACGATTCCCAAGCAACTAAAAGAGTCTAACTATCGCAGTAAGTTTCAGAATCTGCGGAATATATTCTAGTTTCATAATAACCGCACCGGAAATTTTGCACGGTGAAACTTTGGGCCCGGGGGGCGTTTTTACGCGGACTTTCGGCAGCCGTCCTGCGCTCTCAAAATTTTTTTCGCAGTTTCACATGCCCATCTTCAAACGACGATTCCCAAGCAACTAAAAGAGTCTAACTATCGCAGTAAGTTTCAGAATCTGCGGAATATATTCTAGTTTCATAATAACCGCACCGGAAATTTTGCACGGTGAAACTTTGGGCCCGGGGGGCGTTTTTACGCGGACTTTCGGCAGCCGTCCTGCGCTCTCAAAATTTTTCTCGCAGTTTCACATGCCCATCTTCAAACGACGATTCCCAAGCAACTAAAAGAGTCTAACTATCGCAGTAAGTTTCAGAATCTGCGGAATATATTCTAGTTTCATAATAACCGCACCGGAAATTTTGCACGGTGAAACTTTGGGCCCGGGGGGCGTTTTTACGCGGACTTTCGGCAGCCGTCCTGCGCTCTCAAAATTTTTCTCGCAGTTTCACATGCCCATCTTCAAACGACGATTCCCAAGCAACTAAAAGAGTCTAACTATCGCAGTAAGTTTCAGAATCTGCGAAATGTATTCTAGTTTCATAATAACATCACCGGGAATTTTGCACGGTGAAACTTTAGGCCCGGGGGGCGTTTTTACGCGGACTTTCGGCAGCCGTCCTGCGCTCTCAAAATTTTTCTCGCAGTTTCACATGCCCATCTTCAAACGACGATTCCCAAGCAACTAAAAGAGTCTAACTATCGCAATAACTTTCAGAATCTGCGAAATGTATTCTAGTTTCATAATAACCGCACCGGAAATTTTGCACGGTGAAACTTTGGGCCCGGGGGGCGTTTTTACGCGGACTTTCGGCAGCCGTCCTGCGCTCTCAAAATTTTTTTCGCAGTTTCACATGCCCATCTTCAAACGACGATTCCCAAGCAACTAAAAGAGTCTAACTATCGCAGTAAGTTTCAGAATGTGCGGAATATATTCTAGTTTCATAATAACCGCACCGGAAATTTTGCACGGTGAAACTTTGGGCCCGGGGGGCGTTTTTACGCGGACTTTCGGCAGCCGTCCTGCGCTCTCAAAATTTTTTTCGCAGTTTCACATGCCCATCTTCAAACGACGATTCCCAAGCAACTAAAAGAGTCTAACTATCGCAGTAAGTTTCAGAATCTGCGGAATATATTCTAGTTTCATAATAACCGCACCGGAAATTTTGCACGGTGAAACTTTGGGCCCGGGGGGCGTTTTTACGCGGACTTTCGGCAGCCGTCCTGCGCTCTCAAAATTTTTCTCGCAGTTTCACATGCCCATCTTTAAACGACGATTCCCAAGCAACTAAAAGAGTCTAACTATCGCAGTAAGTTTCAGAATCTGCGAAATGTATTCTAGTTTCATAATAACATCACCGGGAATTTTGCACGGTGAAACTTTAGGCCCGGGGGGCGTTTTTACGCGGACTTTCGGCAGCCGTCCTGCGCTCTCAAAATTTTTCTCGCAGTTTCACATGCCCATCTTCAAACGACGATTCCCAAGCAACTAAAAGAGTCTAACTATCGCAATAACTTTCAGAATCTGCGAAATGTATTCTAGTTTCATAATAACATCACCGGGAATTTTGCACGGTGAAACTTTAGGCCCGGGGGGCGTTTTTACGCAGACTTTCGGCAGCCGTCCTGCGCTCTCAAAATTTTTCTCGCAGTTTCACATGCCCATCTTCAAACGACGATTCCCAAGCAACTAAAAGAGTCTAACTATCGCAGTAAGTTTCAGAATCTGCGGAATATATTCTAGTTTCATAATAACCGCACCGGAAATTTTGCACGGTGAAACTTTGGGCCCGGGGGGCGTTTTTACGCGGACTTTCGGCAGCCGTCCTGCGCTCTCAAAATTTTTTTCGCAGTTTCACATGCCCATCTTCAAACGACGATTCCCAAGCAACTAAAAGAGTCTAACTATCGCAGTAAGTTTCAGAATCTGCGGAATATATTCTAGTTTCATAATAACCGCACCGGAAATTTTGCACGGTGAAACTTTGGGCCCGGGGGGCGTTTTTACGCGGACTTTCGGCAGCCGTCCTGCGCTCTCAAAATTTTTCTCGCAGTTTCACATGCCCATCTTCAAACGACGATTCCCAAGCAACTAAAAGAGTCTAACTATCGCAGTAAGTTTCAGAATCTGCGAAATGTATTCTAGTTTCATAATAACATCACCGGGAATTTTGCACGGTGAAACTTTAGGCCCGGGGGGCGTTTTTACGCGGACTTTCGGCAGCCGTCCTGCGCTCTCAAAATTTTTCTCGCAGTTTCACATGCCCATCTTCAAACGACGATTCCCAAGCAACTAAAAGAGTCTAACTATCGCAATAACTTTCAGAATCTGCGAAATGTATTCTAGTTTCATAATAACATCACCGGGAATTTTGCACGGTGAAACTTTAGGCCCGGGGGGCGTTTTTACGCAGACTTTCGGCAGCCGTCCTGCGCTCTCAAAATTTTTTTCGCAGTTTCACATGCCCATCTTCAAACGACGATTCCCAAGCAACTAAAAGAGTCTAACTATCGCAGTAAGTTTCAGAATCTGCGGAATATATTCTAGTTTCATAATAACCGCACCGGAAATTTTGCACGGTGAAACTTTGGGCCCGGGGGGCGTTTTTACGCGGACATTCGGCAGCCGTCCTGCGCTCTCAAAATTTTTCTCGCAGTTTCACATGCCCATCTTCAAACGAAGATTCCCAAGCAACTAAAAGAGTCTAACTATCGCAGTAAGTTTCAGAATCTGCGAAATGTATTCTAGTTTCATAATAACATCACCGGGAATTTTGCACGGTGAAACTTTAGGCCCGGGGGGCGTTTTTACGCGGACTTTCGGCAGCCGTCCTGCGCTCTCAAAATTTTTCTCGCAGTTTCACATGCCCATCTTCAAACGACGATTCCCAAGCAACTAAAAGAGTCTAACTATCGCAATAACTTTCAGAATCTGCGAAATGTATTCTAGTTTCATAATAACCGCACCGGAAAATTTGAACGGTGAAACTTTGGGCCCGGGGGGCGTTTTTACGCGGACTTTCGGCAGCCGTCCTGCGCTCTCAAAATTTTTTTCGCAGTTTCACATGCCCATCTTCAAACGACGATTCCCAAGCAACTAAAAGAGTCTAACTATCGCAGTAAGTTTCAGAATCTGCGGAATATATTCTAGTTTCATAATAACCGCACCGGAAATTTTGCACGGTGAAACTTTGGGCCCGGGGGGCGTTTTTACGCGGACTTTCGGCAGCCGTCCTGCGCTCTCAAAATTTTTCTCGCAGTTTCACATGCCCATCTTCAAACGACGATTCCCAAGCAACTAAAAGAGTCTAACTATCGCAGTAAGTTTCAGAATCTGCGAAATGTATTCTAGTTTCATAATAACATCACCGGGAATTTTGCACGGTGAAACTTTAGGCCCGGGGGGCGTTTTTACGCGGACTTTCGGCAGCCGTCCTGCGCTCTCAAAATTTTTCTCGCAGTTTCACATGCCCATCTTCAAACGACGGTTCCCAAGCAACAAAAAGAGTCTAACTATCGCAATAACTTTCAGAATCTGCGGAATATATTCTAGTTTCATAATAACCGCACCGGAAATTTTGCACGGTGAAACTTTGGGCCCGGGGGGCGTTTTTACGCGGACTTTCGGCAGCCGTCCTGCGCTCTCAAAATTTTTCTCGCAGTTTCACATGCCCATCTTCAAACGACGATTCCCAAGCAACTAAAAGAGTCTAACTATCGCAGTAAGTTTCAGAATCTGCGAAATGTATTCTAGTTTCATAATAACATCACCGGGAATTTTGCACGGTGAAACTTTAGGCCCGGGGGGCGTTTTTACGCGGACTTTCGGCAGCCGTCCTGCGCTCTCAAAATTTTTCTCGCAGTTTCACATGCCCATCTTCAAACGACGATTCCCAAGCAACTAAAAGAGTCTAACTATCGCAATAACTTTCAGAATCTGCGAAATGTATTCTAGTTTCATAATAACCGCACCGGAAATTTTGCACGGTGAAACTTTGGGCCCGGGGGGCGTTTTTACGCGGACTTTCGGCAGCCGTCCTGCGCTCTCAAAATTTTTTTCGCAGTTTCACATGCCCATCTTCAAACGACGATTCCCAAGCAACTAAAAGAGTCTAACTATCGCAGTAAGTTTCAGAATCTGCGGAATATATTCTAGTTTCATAATAACCGCACCGGAAATTTTGCACGGTGAAACTTTGGGCCCGGGGGGCGTTTTTACGCGGACTTTCGGCAGCCGTCCTGCGCTCTCAAAATTTTTCTCGCAGTTTCACATGCCCATCTTCAAACGACGATTCCCAAGCAACTAAAAGAGTCTAACTATCGCAGTAAGTTTCAGAATCTGCGGAATATATTCTAGTTTCATAATAACCGCACCGGAAATTTTGCACGGTGAAACTTTGGGCCCGGGGGGCGTTTTTACGCGGACTTTCGGCAGCCGTCCTGCGCTCTCAAAATTTTTTTCGCAGTTTCACATGCCCATCTTCAAACGACGATTCCCAAGCAACTAAAAGAGTCTAACTATCGCAGTAAGTTTCAGAATCTGCGGAATATATTCTAGTTTCATAATAACCGCACCGGATATTTTGCACGGTGAAACTTTGGGCCCGGGGGGCGTTTTTACGCGGACTTTCGGCAGCCGTCCTGCGCTCTCAAAATTTTTCTCGCAGTTTCACATGCCCATCTTCAAACGACGATTCCCAAGCAACTAAAAGAGTCTAACTATCGCAGTAAGTTTCAGAATCTGCGAAATGTATTCTAGTTTCATAATAACATCACCGGGAATTTTGCACGGTGAAACTTTAGGCCCGGGGGGCGTTTTTACGCGGACTTTCGGCAGCCGTCCTGCGCTCTCAAAATTTTTCTCGCAGTTTCACATGCCCATCTTCAAACGACGATTCCCAAGCAACTAAAAGAGTCTAACTATCGCAATAACTTTCAGAATCTGCGAAATGTATTCTAGTTTCATAATAACCGCACCGGAAATTTTGCACGGTGAAACTTTGGGCCCGGGGGGCGTTTTTACGCGGACTTTCGGCAGCCGTCCTGCGCTCTCAAAATTTTTCTCGCAGTTTCACATGCCCATCTTCAAACGACGATTCCCAAGCAACTAAAAGAGTCTAACTATCGCAGTAAGTTTCAGAATCTGCGGAATATATTCTAGTTTTATAATAACCGCACCGGAAATTTTGCACGGTGAAACTTTGGGCCCGGGGGGCGTTTTTACGCGGAATTTCGGCAGCCGTCCTGCGCTCTCAAAATTTTTCTCGCAGTTTCACATGCCCATCTTCAAACGACGATTCCCAAGCAACTAAAAGAGTCTAACTATCGCAATAACTTTCAGAATCTGCGAAATGTATTCTAGTTTCATAATAACCGCACCGGAAATTTTGCACGGTGAAACTTTGGGCCCGGGGGGCGTTTTTACGCGGACTTTCGGCAGCCGTCCTGCGCTCTCAAAATTTTTTTCGCAGTTTCACATGCCCATCTTCAAACGACGATTCCCAAGCAACTAAAAGAGTCTAACTATCGCAGTAAGTTTCAGAATCTGCGGAATATATTCTAGTTTCATAATAACCGCACCGGAAATTTTGCACGGTGAAACTTTGGGCCCGGGGGGCGTTTTTACGCGGACTTTCGGCAGCCGTCCTGCGCTCTCAAAATTTTTCTCGCAGTTTCACATGCCCATCTTCAAACGACGATTCCCAAGCAACTAAAAGAGTCTAACTATCGCAGTAAGTTTCAGAATCTGCGAAATGTATTCTAGTTTCATAATAACATCACCGGGAATTTTGCACGGTGAAACTTTAGGCCCGGGGGGCGTTTTTACGCGGACTTTCGGCAGCCGTCCTGCGCTCTCAAAATTTTTCTCGCAGTTTCACATGCCCATCTTCAAACGACGATTCCCAAGCAACTAAAAGAGTCTAACTATCGCAATAACTTTCAGAATCTGCGAAATGTATTCTAGTTTCATAATAACCGCACCGGAAATTTTGCACGGTGAAACTTTGGGCCCGGGGGGCGTTTTTACGCGGACTTTCGGCAGCCGTCCTGCGCTCTCAAAATTTTTCTCGCAGTTTCACATGCCCATCTTCAAACGACGATTCCCAAGCAACTAAAAGAGTCTAACTATCGCAGTAAGTTTCAGAATCTGCGGAATATATTCTAGTTTCATAATAACCGCACCGGAAATTTTGCACGGTGAAACTTTGGGCCCGGGGGGCGTTTTTACGCGGAATTTCGGCAGCCGTCCTGCGCTCTCAAAATTTTTCTCGCAGTTTCACATGCCCATCTTCAAACGACGATTCCCAAGCAACTAAAAGAGTCTAACTATCGCAATAACTTTCAGAATCTGCGAAATGTATTCTAGTTTCATAATAACCGCACCGGAAATTTTGCACGGTGAAACTTTGGGCCCGGGGGGCGTTTTTACGCGGACTTTCGGCAGCCGTCCTGCGCTCTCAAAATTTTTTTCGCAGTTTCACATGCCCATCTTCAAACGACGATTCCCAAGCAACTAAAAGAGTCTAACTATCGCAGTAAGTTTCAGAATCTGCGGAATATATTCTAGTTTCATAATAACCGCACCGGAAATTTTGCACGGTGAAACTTTGGGCCCGGGGGGCGTTTTTACGCGGACTTTCGGCAGCCGTCCTGCGCTCTCAAAATTTTTCTCGCAGTTTCACATGCCCATCTTCAAACGACGATTCCCAAGCAACTAAAAGAGTCTAACTATCGCAGTAAGTTTCAGAATCTGCGAAATGTATTCTAGTTTCATAATAACATCACCGGGAATTTTGCACGGTGAAACTTTAGGCCCGGGGGGCGTTTTTACGCGGACTTTCGGCAGCCGTCCTGCGCTCTCAAAATTTTTCTCGCAGTTTCACATGCCCATCTTCAAACGACGATTCCCAAGCAACTAAAAGAGTCTAACTATCGCAATAACTTTCAGAATCTGCGAAATGTATTCTAGTTTCATAATAACCGCACCGGAAATTTTGCACGGTGAAACTTTGGGCCCGGGGGGCGTTTTTACGCGGACTTTCGGCAGCCGTCCTGCGCTCTCAAAATTTTTTTCGCAGTTTCACATGCCCATCTTCAAACGACGATTCCCAAGCAACTAAAAGAGTCTAACTATCGCAGTAAGTTTCAGAATCTGCGGAATATATTCTAGTTTCATAATAACCGCACCGGAAATTTTGCACGGTGAAACTTTGGGCCCGGGGGGCGTTTTTACGCGGACTTTCGGCAGCCGTCCTGCGCTCTCAAAATTTTTCTCGCAGTTTCACATGCCCATCTTCAAACGACGATTCCCAAGCAACTAAAAGAGTCTAACTATCGCAGTAAGTTTCAGAATCTGCGAAATGTATTCTAGTTTCATAATAACATCACCGGGAATTTTGCACGGTGAAACTTTAGGCCCGGGGGGCGTTTTTACGCGGACTTTCGGCAGCCGTCCTGCGCTCTCAAAATTTTTCTCGCAGTTTCACATGCCCATCTTCAAACGACGGTTCCCAAGCAACAAAAAGAGTCTAACTATCGCAATAACTTTCAGAATCTGCGGAATATATTCTAGTTTCATAATAACCGCACCGGAAATTTTGCACGGTGAAACTTTGGGCCCGGGGGGCGTTTTTACGCGGACTTTCGGCAGCCGTCCTGCGCTCTCAAAATTTTTCTCGCAGTTTCACATGCCCATCTTCAAACGACGATTCCCAAGCAACTAAAAGAGTCTAACTATCGCAGTAAGTTTCAGAATCTGCGAAATGTATTCTAGTTTCATAATAACATCACCGGGAATTTTGCACGGTGAAACTTTAGGCCCGGGGGGCGTTTTTACGCGGACTTTCGGCAGCCGTCCTGCGCTCTCAAAATTTTTCTCGCAGTTTCACATGCCCATCTTCAAACGACGATTCCCAAGCAACTAAAAGAGTCTAACTATCGCAATAACTTTCAGAATCTGCGAAATGTATTCTAGTTTCATAATAACCGCACCGGAAATTTTGCACGGTGAAACTTTGGGCCCGGGGGGCGTTTTTACGCGGACTTTCGGCAGCCGTCCTGCGCTCTCAAAATTTTTTTCGCAGTTTCACATGCCCATCTTCAAACGACGATTCCCAAGCAACTAAAAGAGTCTAACTATCGCAGTAAGTTTCAGAATCTGCGGAATATATTCTAGTTTCATAATAACCGCACCGGAAATTTTGCACGGTGAAACTTTGGGCCCGGGGGGCGTTTTTACGCGGACTTTCGGCAGCCGTCCTGCGCTCTCAAAATTTTTCTCGCAGTTTCACATGCCCATCTTCAAACGACGATTCCCAAGCAACTAAAAGAGTCTAACTATCGCAGTAAGTTTCAGAATCTGCGGAATATATTCTAGTTTCATAATAACCGCACCGGAAATTTTGCACGGTGAAACTTTGGGCCCGGGGGGCGTTTTTACGCGGACTTTCGGCAGCCGTCCTGCGCTCTCAAAATTTTTTTCGCAGTTTCACATGCCCATCTTCAAACGACGATTCCCAAGCAACTAAAAGAGTCTAACTATCGCAGTAAGTTTCAGAATCTGCGGAATATATTCTAGTTTCATAATAACCGCACCGGAAATTTTGCACGGTGAAACTTTGGGCCCGGGGGGCGTTTTTACGCGGACTTTCGGCAGCCGTCCTGCGCTCTCAAAATTTTTCTCGCAGTTTCACATGCCCATCTTCAAACGACGATTCCCAAGCAACTAAAAGAGTCTAACTATCGCAGTAAGTTTCAGAATCTGCGAAATGTATTCTAGTTTCATAATAACATCACCGGGAATTTTGCACGGTGAAACTTTAGGCCCGGGGGGCGTTTTTACGCGGACTTTCGGCAGCCGTCCTGCGCTCTCAAAATTTTTCTCGCAGTTTCACATGCCCATCTTCAAACGACGATTCCCAAGCAACTAAAAGAGTCTAACTATCGCAATAACTTTCAGAATCTGCGAAATGTATTCTAGTTTCATAATAACCGCACCGGAAATTTTGCACGGTGAAACTTTGGGCCCGGGGGGCGTTTTTACGCGGACTTTCGGCAGCCGTCCTGCGCTCTCAAAATTTTTCTCGCAGTTTCACATGCCCATCTTCAAACGACGATTCCCAAGCAACTAAAAGAGTCTAACTATCGCAGTAAGTTTCAGAATCTGCGGAATATATTCTAGTTTCATAATAACCGCACCGGAAATTTTGCACGGTGAAACTTTGGGCCCGGGGGGCGTTTTTACGCGGAATTTCGGCAGCCGTCCTGCGCTCTCAAAATTTTTCTCGCAGTTTCACATGCCCATCTTCAAACGACGATTCCCAAGCAACTAAAAGAGTCTAACTATCGCAATAACTTTCAGAATCTGCGAAATGTATTCTAGTTTCATAATAACCGCACCGGAAATTTTGCACGGTGAAACTTTGGGCCCGGGGGGCGTTTTTACGCGGACTTTCGGCAGCCGTCCTGCGCTCTCAAAATTTTTTTCGCAGTTTCACATGCCCATCTTCAAACGACGATTCCCAAGCAACTAAAAGAGTCTAACTATCGCAGTAAGTTTCAGAATCTGCGGAATATATTCTAGTTTCATAATAACCGCACCGGAAATTTTGCACGGTGAAACTTTGGGCCCGGGGGGCGTTTTTACGCGGACTTTCGGCAGCCGTCCTGCGCTCTCAAAATTTTTCTCGCAGTTTCACATGCCCATCTTCAAACGACGATTCCCAAGCAACTAAAAGAGTCTAACTATCGCAGTAAGTTTCAGAATCTGCGAAATGTATTCTAGTTTCATAATAACATCACCGGGAATTTTGCACGGTGAAACTTTAGGCCCGGGGGGCGTTTTTACGCGGACTTTCGGCAGCCGTCCTGCGCTCTCAAAATTTTTCTCGCAGTTTCACATGCCCATCTTCAAACGACGATTCCCAAGCAACTAAAAGAGTCTAACTATCGCAATAACTTTCAGAATCTGCGAAATGTATTCTAGTTTCATAATAACATCACCGGGAATTTTGCACGGTGAAACTTTAGGCCCGGGGGGCGTTTTTACGCAGACTTTCGGCAGCCGTCCTGCGCTCTCAAAATTTTTCTCGCAGTTTCACATGCCCATCTTCAAACGACGATTCCCAAGCAACTAAAAGAGTCTAACTATCGCAGTAAGTTTCAGAATCGGCGGAATATATTCTAGTTTCATAATAACCGCACCGGAAATTTTGCACAGTGAAACTTTGGGCCCGGGGGGCGTTTTTACGCGGACTTTCGGCAGCCGTCCAGCGCTCTCAAAATTTTTCTCGCAGTTTCACATGCCCATCTTCAAACGACGATTCCCAAGCAACTAAAAGAGTCTAACTATCGCAGTAAGTTTCAGAATCTGCGAAATGTATTCTAGTTTCATAATAACATCACCGGGAATTTTGCACGGTGAAACTTTAGGCCCGGGGGGCGTTTTTACGCGGACTTTCGGCAGCCGTCCTGCGCTCTCAAAATTTTTCTCGCAGTTTCACATGCCCATCTTCAAACGACGATTCCCAAGCAACTAAAAGAGTCTAACTATCGCAATAACTTTCAGAATCTGCGAAATGTATTCTAGTTTCATAATAACATCACCGGGAATTTTGCACGGTGAAACTTTAGGCCCGGGGGGCGTTTTTACGCAGACTTTCGGCAGCCGTCCTGCGCTCTCAAAATTTTTCTCGCAGTTTCACATGCCCATCTTCAAACGACGATTCCCAAGCAACTAAAAGAGTCTAACTATCGCAGTAAGTTTCAGAATCTGCGGAATATATTCTAGTTTCATAATAACCGCACCGGAAATTTTGCACGGTGAAACTTTGGGCCCGGGGGGCGTTTTTACGCGGACTTTCGGCAGCCGTCCTGCGCTCTCAAAATTTTTTTCGCAGTTTCACATGCCCATCTTCAAACGACGATTCCCAAGCAACTAAAAGAGTCTAACTATCGCAGTAAGTTTCAGAATCTGCGGAATATATTCTAGTTTCATAATAACCGCACCGGAAATTTTGCACGGTGAAACTTTGGGCCCGGGGGGCGTTTTTACGCGGACTTTCGGCAGCCGTCCTGCGCTCTCAAAATTTTTCTCGCAGTTTCACATGCCCATCTTCAAACGACGATTCCCAAGCAACTAAAAGAGTCTAACTATCGCAGTAAGTTTCAGAATCTGCGAAATGTATTCTAGTTTCATAATAACATCACCGGGAATTTTGCACGGTGAAACTTTAGGCCCGGGGGGCGTTTTTACGCGGACTTTCGGCAGCCGTCCTGCGCTCTCAAAATTTTTCTCGCAGTTTCACATGCCCATCTTCAAACGACGATTCCCAAGCAACTAAAAGAGTCTAACTATCGCAATAACTTTCAGAATCTGCGAAATGTATTCTAGTTTCATAATAACCGCACCGGAAATTTTGCACGGTGAAACTTTGGGCCCGGGGGGCGTTTTTACGCGGACTTTCGGCAGCCGTCCTGCGCTCTCAAAATTTTTCTCGCAGTTTCACATGCCCATCTTCAAACGACGATTCCCAAGCAACTAAAAGAGTCTAACTATCGCAGTAAGTTTCAGAATCTGCGGAATATATTCTAGTTTCATAATAACCGCACCGGAAATTTTGCACGGTGAAACTTTGGGCCCGGGGGGCGTTTTTACGCGGACTTTCGGCAGCCGTCCTGCGCTCTCAAAATTTTTCTCGCAGTTTCACATGCCCATCTTCAAACGACGATTATCAAGCAACTAAAAGAGTCTAACTATCGCAGTAAGTTTCAGAATCTGCGAAATGTATTCTAGTTTCATAATAACATCACCGGGAATTTTGCACGGTGAAACTTTAGGCCCGGGGGGCGTTTTTACGCGGACTTTCGGCAGCCGTCCTGCGCTCTCAAAATTTTTCTCGCAGTTTCACATGCCCATCTTCAAACGACGATTCCCAAGCAACTAAAAGAGTCTAACTATCGCAATAACTTTCAGAATCTGCGAAATGTATTCTAGTTTCATAATAACCGCACCGGAAATTTTGCACGGTGAAACTTTGGGCCCGGGGGGCGTTTTTACGCGGACTTTCGGCAGCCGTCCTGCGCTCTCAAAATTTTTTTCGCAGTTTCACATGCCCATCTTCAAACGACGATTCCCAAGCAACTAAAAGAGTCTAACTATCGCAGTAAGTTTCAGAATCTGCGGAATATATTCTAGTTTCATAATAACCGCACCGGAAATTTTGCACGGTGAAACTTTGGGCCCGGGGGGCGTTTTTACGCGGACTTTCGGCAGCCGTCCTGCGCTCTCAAAATTTTTCTTGCAGTTTCACATGCCCATCTTCAAACGACGATTCCCAAGCAACTAAAAGAGTCTAACTATCGCAGTAAGTTTCAGAATCTGCGGAATATATTCTAGTTTCATAATAACCGCACCGAAAATTTTGCACGGTGAAACTTTGGGCCCGGGGGGCGTTTTTACGCGGACTTTCGGCAGCCGTCCTGCGCTCTCAAAATTTTTCTCGCAGTTTCACATGCCCATCATCAAACGACGATTCCCAAGCAACTAAAAGAGTCTAACTATCGCAGTAAGTTTCAGAATCTGCGAAATGTATTCTAGTTTCATAATAACATCACCGGGAATTTTGCACGGTGAAACTTTAGGCCCGGGGGGCGTTTTTACGCGGACTTTCGGCAGCCGTCCTGCGCTCTCAAAATTTTTCTCGCAGTTTCACATGCGCATCTTCAAACGACGATTCCCAAGCAACTAAAAGAGTCTAACTATCGCAATAACTTTCAGAATCTGCGAAATGTATTCTAGTTTCATAATAACATCACCGGGAATTTTGCACGGTGAAACTTTAGGCCCGGGGGGCGTTTTTACGCAGACTTTCGGCAGCCGTCCTGCGCTCTCAAAATTTTTCTCGCAGTTTCACATGCCCATCTTCAAACGACGATTCCCAAGCAACTAAAAGAGTCTAACTATCGCAGTAAGTTTCAGAATCTGCGGAATATATTCTAGTTTCATAATAACCGCACCGGAAATTTTGCACGGTGAAACTTTGGGCCCGGGGGGCGTTTTTACGCGGACTTTCGGCAGCCGTCCTGCGCTCTCAAAATTTTTTTCGCAGTTTCACATGCCCATCTTCAAACGACGATTCCCAAGCAACTAAAAGAGTCTAACTATCGCAGTAAGTTTCAGAATCTGCGGAATATATTCTAGTTTCATAATAACCGCACCGGAAATTTTGCACGGTGAAACTTTGGGCCCGGGGGGCGTTTTTACGCGGACTTTCGGCAGCCGTCCTGCGCTCTCAAAATTTTTCTCGCAGTTTCACATGCCCATCTTCAAACGACGATTCCCAAGCAACTAAAAGAGTCTAACTATCGCAGTAAGTTTCAGAATCTGCGAAATGTATTCTAGTTTCATAATAACATCACCGGGAATTTTGCACGGTGAAACTTTAGGCCCGGGGGGCGTTTTTACGCGGACTTTCGGCAGCCGTCCTGCGCTCTCAAAATTTTTCTCGCAGTTTCACATGCCCATCTTCAAACGACGATTCCCAAGCAACTAAAAGAGTCTAACTATCGCAATAACTTTCAGAATCTGCGAAATGTATTCTAGTTTCATAATAACCGCACCGGAAATTTTGCACGGTGAAACTTTGGGCCCGGGGGGCGTTTTTACGCGGACTTTCGGCAGCCGTCCTGCGCTCTCAAAATTTTTCTCGCAGTTTCACATGCCCATCTTCAAACGACGATTCCCAAGCAACTAAAAGAGTCTAACTATCGCAGTAAGTTTCAGAATCTGCGGAATATATTCTAGTTTCATAATAACCGCACCGGAAATTTTGCACGGTGAAACTTTGGGCCCGGGGGGCGTTTTTACGCGGACTTTCGGCAGCCGTCCTGCGCTCTCAAAATTTTTCTCGCAGTTTCACATGCCCATCTTCAAACGACGATTATCAAGCAACTAAAAGAGTCTAACTATCGCAGTAAGTTTCAGAATCTGCGAAATGTATTCTAGTTTCATAATAACATCACCGGGAATTTTGCACGGTGAAACTTTAGGCCCGGGGGGCGTTTTTACGCGGACTTTCGGCAGCCGTCCTGCGCTCTCAAAATTTTTCTCGCAGTTTCACATGCCCATCTTCAAACGACGATTCCCAAGCAACTAAAAGAGTCTAACTATCGCAATAACTTTCAGAATCTGCGAAATGTATTCTAGTTTCATAATAACCGCACCGGAAATTTTGCACGGTGAAACTTTGGGCCCGGGGGGCGTTTTTACGCGGACTTTCGGCAGCCGTCCTGCGCTCTCAAAATTTTTTTCGCAGTTTCACATGCCCATCTTCAAACGACGATTCCCAAGCAACTAAAAGAGTCTAACTATCGCAGTAAGTTTCAGAATCTGCGGAATATATTCTAGTTTCATAATAACCGCACCGGAAATTTTGCACGGTGAAACTTTGGGCCCGGGGGGCGTTTTTACGCGGACTTTCGGCAGCCGTCCTGCGCTCTCAAAATTTTTCTTGCAGTTTCACATGCCCATCTTCAAACGACGATTCCCAAGCAACTAAAAGAGTCTAACTATCGCAGTAAGTTTCAGAATCTGCGGAATATATTCTAGTTTCATAATAACCGCACCGAAAATTTTGCACGGTGAAACTTTGGGCCCGGGGGGCGTTTTTACGCGGACTTTCGGCAGCCGTCCTGCGCTCTCAAAATTTTTCTCGCAGTTTCACATGCCCATCTTCAAACGACGATTCCCAAGCAACTAAAAGAGTCTAACTATCGCAGTAAGTTTCAGAATCTGCGAAATGTATTCTAGTTTCATAATAACATCACCGGGAATTTTGCACGGTGAAACTTTAGGCCCGGGGGGCGTTTTTACGCGGACTTTCGGCAGCCGTCCTGCGCTCTCAAAATTTTTCTCGCAGTTTCACATGCCCATCTTCAAACGACGATTCCCAAGCAACTAAAAGAGTCTAACTATCGCAATAACTTTCAGAATCTGCGAAATGTATTCTAGTTTCATAATAACCGCACCGGAAATTTTGCACGGTGAAACTTTGGGCCCGGGGGGCGTTTTTACGCGGACTTTCGGCAGCCGTCCTGCGCTCTCAAAATTTTTTTCGCAGTTTCACATGCCCATCTTCAAACGACGATTCCCAAGCAACTAAAAGAGTCTAACTATCGCAGTAAGTTTCAGAATCTGCGGAATATATTCTAATTTCATAATAACCGCACCGGAAATTTTGCACGGTGAAACTTTGGGCCCGGGGGGCGTTTTTACGCGGACTTTCGGCAGCCGTCCTGCGCTCTCAAAATTTTTCTCGCAGTTTCACATGCCCATCTTCAAACGACGATTCCCAAGCAACTAAAAGAGTCTAACTATCGCAGTAAGTTTCAGAATCTGCGAAATGTATTCTAGTTTCATAATAACATCACCGGGAATTTTGCACGGTGAAACTTTAGGCCCGGGGGGCGTTTTTACGCGGACTTTCGGCAGCCGTCCTGCGCTCTCAAAATTTTTCTCGCAGTTTCACATGCCCATCTTCAAACGACGATTCCCAAGCAACTAAAAGAGTCTAACTATCGCAATAACTTTCAGAATCTGCGAAATGTATTCTAGTTTCATAATAACCGCACCGGAAATTTTGCACGGTGAAACTTTGGGCCCGGGGGGCGTTTTTACGCGGACTTTCGGCAGCCGTCCTGCGCTCTCAAAATTTTTTTCGCAGTTTCACATGCCCATCTTCAAACGACGATTCCCAAGCAACTAAAAGAGTCTAACTATCGCAGTAAGTTTCAGAATCTGCGGAATATATTCTAGTTTCATAATAACCGCACCGGAAATTTTGCACGGTGAAACTTTGGGCCCGGGGGGCGTTTTTACGCGGACTTTCGGCAGCCGTCCTGCGCTCTCAAAATTTTTCTCGCAGTTTCACATGCCCATCTTCAAACGACGATTCCCAAGCAACTAAAAGAGTCTAACTATCGCAGTAAGTTTCAGAATCTGCGAAATGTATTCTAGTTTCATAATAACATCACCGGGAATTTTGCACGGTGAAACTTTAGGCCCGGGGGGCGTTTTTACGCGGACTTTCGGCAGCCGTCCTGCGCTCTCAAAATTTTTCTCGCAGTTTCACATGCCCATCTTCAAACGACGATTCCCAAGCAACTAAAAGAGTCTAACTATCGCAATAACTTTCAGAATCTGCGAAATGTATTCTAGTTTCATAATAACCGCACCGGAAATTTTGCACGGTGAAACTTTGGGCCCGGGGGGCGTTTTTACGCGGACTTTCGGCAGCCGTCCTGCGCTCTCAAAATTTTTTTCGCAGTTTCACATGCCCATCTTCAAACGACGATTCCCAAGCAACTAAAAGAGTCTAACTATCGCAGTAAGTTTCAGAATCTGCGGAATATATTCTAGTTTCATAATAACCGCACCGGAAATTTTGCACGGTGAAACTTTGGGCCCGGGGGGCGTTTTTACGCGGACTTTCGGCAGCCGTCCTGCGCTCTCAAAATTTTTCTTGCAGTTTCACATGCCCATCTTCAAACGACGATTCCCAAGCAACTAAAAGAGTCTAACTATCGCAGTAAGTTTCAGAATCTGCGGAATATATTCTAGTTTCATAATAACCGCACCGGAAATTTTGCACGGTGAAACTTTGGGCCCGGGGGGCGTTTTTACGCGGACTTTCGGCAGCCGTCCTGCGCTCTCAAAATTTTTCTCGCAGTTTCACATGCCCATCTTCAAACGACGATTCCCAAGCAACTAAAAGAGTCTAACTATCGCAGTAAGTTTCAGAATCTGCGAAATGTATTCTAGTTTCATAATAACATCACCGGGAATTTTGCACGGTGAAACTTTAGGCCCGGGGGGCGTTTTTACGCGGACTTTCGGCAGCCGTCCTGCGCTCTCAAAATTTTTCTCGCAGTTTCACATGCCCATCTTCAAACGACGATTCCCAAGCAACTAAAAGAGTCTAACTATCGCAATAACTTTCAGAATCTGCGAAATGTATTCTAGTTTCATAATAACCGCACCGGAAATTTTGCACGGTGAAACTTTGGGCCCGGGGGGCGTTTTTACGCGGACTTTCGGCAGCCGTCCTGCGCTCTCAAAATTTTTTTCGCAGTTTCACATGCCCATCTTCAAACGACGATTCCCAAGCAACTAAAAGAGTCTAACTATCGCAGTAAGTTTCAGAATCTGCGGAATATATTCTAGTTTCATAATAACCGCACCGGAAATTTTGCACGGTGAAACTTTGGGCCCGGGGGGCGTTTTTACGCGGACTTTCGGCAGCCGTCCTGCGCTCTCAAAATTTTTCTCGCAGTTTCACATGCCCATCTTCAAACGACGATTCCCAAGCAACTAAAAGAGTCTAACTATCGCAGTAAGTTTCAGAATCTGCGAAATGTATTCTAGTTTCATAATAACATCACCGGGAATTTTGCACGGTGAAACTTTAGGCCCGGGGGGCGTTTTTACGCGGACTTTCGGCAGCCGTCCTGCGCTCTCAAAATTTTTCTCGCAGTTTCACATGCCCATCTTCAAACGACGATTCCCAAGCAACTAAAAGAGTCTAACTATCGCAATAACTTTCAGAATCTGCGAAACGTATTCTAGTTTCATAATAACCGCACCGGAAATTTTGCACGGTGAAACTTTGGGCCCGGGGGGCGTTTTTACGCGGACTTTCGGCAGCCGTCCTGCGCTCTCAAAATTTTTTTCGCAGTTTCACATGCCCATCTTCAAACGACGATTCCCAAGCAACTAAAAGAGTCTAACTATCGCAGTAAGTTTCAGAATCTGCGGAATATATTCTAGTTTCATAATAACCGCACCGGAAATTTTGCACGGTGAAACTTTGGGCCCGGGGGGCGTTTTTACGCGGACTTTCGGCAGCCGTCCTGCGCTCTCAAAATTTTTCTCGCAGTTTCACATGCCCATCTTCAAACGACGATTCCCAAGCAACTAAAAGAGTCTAACTATCGCAGTAAGTTTCAGAATCTGCGAAATGTATTCTAGTTTCATTATAACATCACCGGGAATTTTGCACGGTGAAACTTTAGGCCCGGGGGGCGTTTTTACGCGGACTTTCGGCAGCCGTCCTGCGCTCTCAAAATTTTTCTCGCAGTTTCACATGCCCATCTTCAAACGACGATTCCCAAGCAACTAAAAGAGTCTAACTATCGCAATAACTTTCAGAATCTGCGAAATGTATTCTAGTTTCATAATAACCGCACCGGAAATTTTGCACGGTGAAACTTTGGGCCCGGGGGGCGTTTTTACGCGGACTTTCGGCAGCCGTCCTGCGCTCTCAAAATTTTTCTCGCAGTTTCACATGCCCATCTTCAAACGACGATTCCCAAGCAACTAAAAGAGTCTAACTATCGCAGTAAGTTTCAGAATCTGCGGAATATATTCTAGTTTCATAATAACCGCACCGGAAATTTTGCACGGTGAAACTTTGGGCCCGGGGGGCGTTTTTACGCGGACTTTCGGCAGCCGTCCTGCGCTCTCAAAATTTTTCTCGCAGTTTCACATGCCCATCTTCAAACGACGATTCCCAAGCAACTAAAAGAGTCTAACTATCGCAGTAAGTTTCAGAATCTGCGAAATGTATTCTAGTTTCATAATAACATCACCGGGAATTTTGCACGGTGAAACTTTAGGCCCGGGGGGCGTTTTTACGCGGACTTTCGGCAGCCGTCCTGCGCTCTCAAAATTTTTCTCGCAGTTTCACATGCCCATCTTCAAACGACGATTCCCAAGCAACTAAAAATGTCTAACTATCGCAATAACTTTCAGAATCTGCGAAATGTATTCTAGTTTCATAATAACCGCACCGGAAATTTTGCACGGTGAAACTTTTGGCCCGGGGGGCATTTTTACGCGGACTTTCGGCAGCCGTCCTGCGCTCTCAAAATTTTTTTCGCAGTTTCACATGCCCATCTTCAAACGACGATTCCCAAGCAACTAAAAGAGTCTAACTATCGCAGTAAGTTTCAGAATCTGCGGAATATATTCTAGTTTCATAATAACCGCACCGGAAATTTTGCACGGTGAAACTTTGGGCCCGGGGGGCGTTTTTACGCGGACTTTCGGCAGCCGTCCTGCGCTCTCAAAATTTTTCTCGCAGTTTCACATGCCCATCTTCAAACGACGATTCCCAAGCAACTAAAAGAGTCTAACTATCGCAGTAAGTTTCAGAATCTGCGAAATGTATTCTAGTTTCATAATAACATCACCGGGAATTTTGCACGGTGAAACTTTAGGCCCGGGGGGCGTTTTTACGCGGACTTTCGGCAGCCGTCCTGCGCTCTCAAAATTTTTCTCGCAGTTTCACATGCCCATCTTCAAACGACGATTCCCAAGCAACTAAAAGAGTCTAACTATCGCAATAACTTTCAGAATCTGCGAAATGTATTCTAGTTTCATAATAACATCACCGGGAATTTTGCACGGTGAAACTTTAGGCCCGGGGGGCGTTTTTACGCAGACTTTCGGCAGCCGTCCTGCGCTCTCAAAATTTTTCTCGCAGTTTCACATGCCCATCTTCAAACGACGATTCCCAAGCAACTAAAAGAGTCTAACTATCGCAGTAAGTTTCAGAATCTGCGGAATATATTCTAGTTTCATAATAACCGCACCGGAAATTTTGCACGGTGAAACTTTGGGCCCGGGGGGCGTTTTTACGCGGACTTTCGGCAGCCGTCCTGCGCTCTCAAAATTTTTTTCGCAGTTTCACATGCCCATCTTCAAACGACGATTCCCAAGCAACTAAAAGAGTCTAACTATCGCAGTAAGTTTCAGAATCTGCGGAATATATTCTAGTTTCATAATAACCGCACCGGAAATTTTGCACGGTGAAACTTTGGGCCCGGGGGGCGTTTTTACGCGGACTTTCGGCAGCCGTCCTGCGCTCTCAAAATTTTTCTCGCAGTTTCACATGCCCATCTTCAAACGACGATTCCCAAGCAACTAAAAGAGTCTAACTATCGCAGTAAGTTTCAGAATCTGCGAAATGTATTCTAGTTTCATAATAACATCACCGGGAATTTTGCACGGTGAAACTTTAGGCCCGGGGGGCGTTTTTACGCGGACTTTCGGCAGCCGTCCTGCGCTCTCAAAATTTTTCTCGCAGTTTCACATGCCCATCTTCAAACGACGATTCCCAAGCAACTAAAAGAGTCTAACTATCGCAATAACTTTCAGAATCTGCGAAATGTATTCTAGTTTCATAATAACCGCACCGGAAATTTTGCACGGTGAAACTTTGGGCCCGGGGGGCGTTTTTACGCGGACTTTCGGCAGCCGTCCTGCGCTCTCAAAATTTTTCTCGCAGTTTCACATGCCCATCTTCAAACGACGATTCCCAAGCAACTAAAAGAGTCTAACTATCGCAGTAAGTTTCAGAATCTGCGGAATATATTCTAGTTTCACAATAACCGCACCGGAAATTTTGCACGGTGAAACTTTGGGCCCGGGGGGCGTTTTTACGCGGACTTTCGGCAGCCGTCCTGCGCTCTCAAAATTTTTCTCGCAGTTTCACATGCCCATCTTCAAACGACGATTCCCAAGCAACTAAAAGAGTCTAACTATCGCAGTAAGTTTCAGAATCTGCGAAATGTATTCTAGTTTCATAATAACATCACCGGGAATTTTGCACGGTGAAACTTTAGGCCCGGGGGGCGTTTTTACGCGGACTTTCGGCAGCCGTCCTGCGCTCGCAAAATTTTTCTCGCAGTTTCACATGCCCATCTTCAAACGACGATTCCCAAGCAACTAAAAGAGTCTAACTATCGCAATAACTTTCAGAATCTGCGAAATGTATTCTAGTTTCATAATAACCGCACCGGAAATTTTGCACGGTGAAACTTTGGGCCCGGGGGGCGTTTTTACGCGGACTTTCGGCAGCCGTCCTGCGCTCTCAAAATTTTTTTCGCAGTTTCACATGCCCATCTTCAAACGACGATTCCCAAGCAACTAAAAGAGTCTAACTATCGCAGTAAGTTTCAGAATCTGCGGAATATATTCTAGTTTCATAATAACCGCACCGGAAATTTTGCACGGTGAAACTTTGGGCCCGGGGGGCGTTTTTACGCGGACTTTCGGCAGCCGTCCTGCGCTCTCAAAATTTTTTTCGCAGTTTCACATGCCCATCTTCAAACGACGATTCCCAAGCAACTAAAAGAGTCTAACTATCGCAGTAAGTTTCAGAATCTGCGGAATATATTCTAGTTTCATAATAACCGCACCGGAAATTTTGCACGGTGAAACTTTGGGCCCGGGGGGCGTTTTTACGCGGACTTTCGGCAGCCGTCCTGCGCTCTCAAAATTTTTCTCGCAGTTTCACATGCCCATCTTCAAACGACGATTCCCAAGCAACTAAAAGAGTCTAACTATCGCAGTAAGTTTCAGAATCTGCGAAATGTATTCTAGTTTCATAATAACATCACCGGGAATTTTGCACGGTGAAACTTTAGGCCCGGGGGGCGTTTTTACGCGGACTTTCGGCAGCCGTCCTGCGCTCTCAAAATTTTTCTCGCAGTTTCACATGCCCATCTTCAAACGACGATTCCCAAGCAACTAAAAGAGTCTAACTATCGCAATAACTTTCAGAATCTGCGAAATGTATTCTAGTTTCATAATAACATCACCGGGAATTTTGCACGGTGAAACTTTAGGCCCGGGGGGCGTTTTTACGCAGACTTTCGGCAGCCGTCCTGCGCTCTCAAAATTTTTCTCGCAGTTTCACATGCCCATCTTCAAACGACGATTCCCAAGCAACTAAAAGAGTCTCACTATCGCAGTAAGTTTCAGAATCTGCGGAATATATTCTAGTTTCATAATAACCGCACCGGAAATTTTGCACGGTGAAACTTTGGGCCCGGGGGGCGTTTTTACGCGGACTTTCGGCAGCCGTCCTGCGCTCTCAAAATTTTTTTCGCAGTTTCACATGCCCATCTTCAAACGACGATTCCCAAGCAACTAAAAGAGTCTAATTATCGCAGTAAGTTTCAGAATCTGCGGAATATATTCTAGTTTCATAATAACCGCACCGGAAATTTTGCACGGTGAAACTTTGGGCCCGGGGGGCGTTTTTACACGGACTTTCGGCAGCCGTCCTGCGCTCTCAAAATTTTTCTCGCAGTTTCACATGCCCATCTTCAAACGACGATTCCCAAGCAACTAAAAGAGTCTAACTATCGCAGTAAGTTTCAGAATCTCCGAAATGTATTCTAGTTTCATAATAACATCACCGGGAATTTTGCACGGT